>OY284471.1:34514674-34928891 GCA_958336335.1 Dilophus febrilis
TATTACTACCAATTGGAACTTGTATTGTATTATCATGGGCCGATGGATAAATATTAATGCCAGGTAATCGTGACGCACATACCGATCGTGATCGTCCACTGTTATCTGGATGTAAAATATTACTATTTGAACCAATACCACCACCAATATCTAAATGTTCATTATTATTTAATATTCCATTACTCATAATGTTAGCCGGTCCATTAATACCACCGTCACCAATAAATAGTGATCCACCACTATTTGCCAAATGATTACTACCGTTGTTGTTATAATTATTTGTATAAAAACCACCATCAACCGTTGCCGCCGATGCCGATGCCGCCGCACCACCACCAGTAGCGCCACTTCCAACATCACCACTAGATAAAGCATGATTCATCGTATACAGATCTTTTTGTACATTTGCTCGACGTTGTGCTGTTGGACTACGTGTTAACGGTGAATGAGATCCATGATGATGATGATGTTGATGATGAAATCCATCTTGTGTTTGTCCAAGACTTTGATGTATTGCCGAATCGGAACTGGTACGTCGCCAACTCGATTCACTTGGTGGACTTAAATAAGCAATATTTCCACTGTTATACGGTGATGTATCTATTTTTCTATCAGCTGGTCGTCGCATTGGTCCTACACCAAGATTACGTTCCCTTGATTCACGATAAACAGCTATCGGGCTATTTGGATTATTTATTATTAACTTATCACTATCATTATTATTATTATTATTATTATTTTTGTTATTATTACTATTGCTATTATTATTATTATTATTATTAGTATTAGTTTTGTTATTTTTATTATCATTCAAATGTTGTTGTTGTTGTTGTTGTTGTTGCTGCTGCTGTTGCTGTTGTTGTTGATATTGTTGCATTGAATCTCCACCATTTGTACCACTGTTATTATCACCACCAATACCAACACCTCCTCCACCAGCAAAACCATATTGTGATTGTGTTGGTCCAGTGATTAAACTATCCTCTGGTTTTGCCGTAACATCCAATACTTCTTTCATAATTTTATCAAAAGCAGCTGTTTCTTCCAATTGCTTTTGATGGTGCAAAGCAATTTTTTCACTAAATTTTCTTGGGTTCGTCGACATTTTTTGTTTATTTTGTTTTGTCGTTGTTTTTTTCTTATTATTATTATTATTATTACTAACGCCGCCGCCACCACCACCACCACCACTGCCACTACTCTTACTACTACTGCTGCTACTACTACTACTACTACTACTACTGCCAATACCACAATTTTCCCTAATCATACACAACAACAAAAAATTAAAAAAACAAACCAAACAAACAAATACCCAAAATTATATACAATAAATAAATACAATAAATTATGTAGGTATATAGAAACTTGTCTATATATATATATTCTTTTATTTTTTTGATGATCCCCTACCCTATCTTCTATATACTATGAAGTGAAGTGTGCGTTTGTTTCTTATCTGCCTGTTTGTCTCTATATAATATATATATATATGTTTTTACGACATCATCATTGTCTTTTTTTTTTTTCTATTTATTATATCACTTCATTAAAAAAAAATGAAATTAAAAACGTTTTATTATTTACTAATGATTTTAGTTTTATTGTTTTTTTCTTTCTATTATTATTATTAATATTATAAATTAATCATTTTCACTTTATTTTATTTAAATAAATAAATAAATATAATTATTTTTTAATGCATACACAAAAAATATCATAAAATCACCAATCGCACTTATTCTTCAACTATTTAACAAATAATCATAAAATTGCAAAAAAATTAAAAAAAAAAAAGTGATAAAAAAATATGTTGTTGTTGTTGTTGTTGTACGATAGGAAAAAAAAAATTCTGGGCTTTTCACAGAGTTCACACAAACACAAACACAAACACAAAACACACAAAACACGACAAAACGCACACGAACGCAAACCCAAAAAAAAAAAAAACGGATCAACTCATACAAAAATATACAAAAAATTCTTTTTTGATAAAATATAAAATGCACATCACCCAAATCTTGAACAAAAAAAAAAAATGTTTACTGTTTTTTTTAATTTTTTTTTTTTGTATTTCAATTATTTACAGTTTATATAACAGTTTCTTTACACAATTATTTATAATTATTTTTAACACAATAGTTTTTTTTTTTTGTAAATTACATTACAATTACATTGTATATTAAAAATTAATTTTTTCTTTAATAAATCGTACTTTTGATAAATAATAATAAAAAAAAAATTTTTTTTGTGTTTTTGTTAACAAACTTTTTTTTTTCCACAATATTTTTTGTTTTTCTTTTTATTTTTTATTTTTTGGTGTGACCACCATTTTTTTTTTGTTAATTTTCGCTTTTTCAACTCCTTTACGTCGTCCGTTGTCAGACGTACTAACGAAACGACGACATTTCTTTTTCGTTGTTTTTTTTTTTTTTTTTCAATTTGCATTCAATATATATTCTTGAATTCGGGTCAGTGTTGCCAGTTATGTTATTAGAATTTTTTTTTTGTGTTATGCCCTCAAGGCGTTGTAAAATCTATATTGTTTTAACCCCGTCATTAGGATATTTAGTGTCACAATTTTGACACCGTTTTCCACAGAAACATTTCATAACTTTTGTCTTACACACATGCCAAGAAATTCACAATTTTTTGATAAGTTTTTCGTTACAGCGTCATGAAGATACAATTTCATATAAATTTATATACGATTATTCATATTTATATAATAATTAGATTTGGAATTGATAGTACTATACGAGAATTACCGTACGGTTTTTTTTATGAGTGCATAAATTGTGCCGATCAAAATGAAGTTCAAGTACAATTGCGTGGTAAGAGCAAAGAGCAATAAAAATGACTTGGCAACATGCTCGAACTCTATTGTGTTGTGAATTAATCAAAATGTCAATCCCAGATTAAATAAAAAAAAAAAAGTTTGGGGTCTCGTGGGTTCGAATCCTATCCTTTCCAGTTCAATATTTGGACTTTTCTTTTTCCACCGCGAAAAAAAAAACCTCAACCTTAACACCGATTGTATGGAAATAACACAATAATTTATTACATTAACAAAATAATCGCATAAAAAAAAATTGTTTTTAAAAACATTTGATAAATTCGTAACGAAAAAAAAAAAATGTGGCAACAATGTTTTTAAAAAATATTTTGATAACAAAATTTAATCGACCATTTTGTTTCGCGGTAATTTCGTTAAATTTATATTTGCTTCTGCGTATACATTAATTTTTTGCGAAATTTTAATATTTTTGCATGATTTGTGGTTATTTAAAATAATTAATGATGAATACAGCTGTAATTTTGAAATTTTTGCAGTTTCGAGTTTCAATGAACTCGCTATGCTCGATATAAGTTAGGTTTCATGCATATTATACTTCCATGGTTTCATTAGACAACTACTCCACAATTCTTAAGGTATATTGATGTTTGTTAACATATTTATTGAACATTTATTCAGTTCAGTTCAATATGTTTTTTATACAATTAATTTTAGTTTGGCGGGAAGAGTTTTTGTAACGTATCAATCAATGCGAACTGAAAATTGTTTAGTCATTGTAATTAATTATAACGGAAATCTTGGCTCTCTCGGTAATAGTAAAATATGTAAAAATCAAAACCCCACACAACAAAATAATGAGTGAAAAACTAAAACTGTTTTTATTTTTTTTTTTAAATATGTTTATATGAAAAAAATTATAATTTTTTTTTAATGATTAGTTATAAAGACAAAATTAAAAAAAAAAAAAATACATAGAATAAATTTTAAATATTAAAGTTACTTTTCATAATTTGGATTTTTTCTTAATATTACAAAACCTTCCATAATCGGGGCTAATGATAAATATTCATCGGTTGCCAATTCAGCACGTTCGCCCATCGCCAACAGTACGGGTGTTGTATGCGTTTGGAAACCGGTAATGGTTTTTGGTTTGCCCGCTTGTCCGACAACATCAACGGCAATGCCCACACGTACCGGTACCGACAATTGATTAAGATCTTCATCGAAAGTGACCAGCATACGTGGATGCATTGCCGTTACCATTGTATATAATAAATAATGTGAACGTCCGAGAATAATATTTTTAACATCCATAAATGAAACTAATGTTGCAAGTAAACCAGCTACAGCGACGGGACTCATCAATTGGCGATCGCTATGGTATGGACTTAACGATAGGGTACCTTTACCCAAATGCGTTAGACCTTGTGCAATACGTACCATAAATAAATTATTTGGATCTTTTGCATGGTACTGTGCCAATTGTCTGAGCATTAACGCTAATCGGGCATTATTTGTACCGGCACCGGCCAATCCCATTGCAAATATTGAATTATGCGATACTTCTGCATCACTATCATGTGAAAATTTACTTAACGTATCCAAAATGTTCAATTTTGGATTTGACACGGAAATTAAACCGAGTGCCAGCGGTACGGCTCGTCGAATTACCGGCTCACAATACCGTAATAAATTACCAAATGAACGATATGCCATTTCGGCACCAATTTCTTCGCCCATTGCAATCAATGCAATACCAATTACAGCAATCGCCTGTGTTGATGACAAATCCTTTATTTTATCCTCTTTTTCTTTTTCCTTCTCTTTCTCCTTTTCTTCATCTTTTTTCTTATCTTTTTCTTCATCTTTTTTCTTTTCCTTTTCTTTGTCCGCCTTGCTATCCGATTTCTTACCATCCGATTCACTTTTATCCGTCGATTCATAGTGTTCCGAACAAATATGTAATAATTGTTGAATTTTCAATACATTTCCGGTGCCCGCATATGCACATATATCGACCATTGTCGTTGCCATCGATTTGAATGGCTCGGGAATCACTTCTAATGCGGCAATTATTGCCTCGGCCGCCTCTTGCCGTCCCAAATACAACAGACCCAATCCCAATGGTAAAAATCGGGCATACGTATCCTTTAAATCGGCCTCCGTACGTTCCATTATAACTTGTATCAAAATATTGGTCATTTCCGCATTACATGTACCGACACCAATCATGCCAATGGATAAGGCGGCAATGCCAAGTACCTCCGGTGTTGTTGATTTCTTATCACAATTAAATACGGTACCGATAAGTTCTAGGACAACCGAACGATTTGAACCGGCATAGGCTAAACCCAAACCTAATATCGCTCCAATGCGCATCGAACTATTCGAATGATTTACATAATCGGATAACAGTGCCAGGGCTGGATCCACTTCATTACGAACACCACAATTAACGATACCGCATGCCAAAAGGGCACCGGCTTTAATATGATCTTCGGCTGAATATAAATATTTATCAATTGGTGTTAGTCCCCCGTCAACATCCCACAGTAATATTAATCCAAGTGATGCCGTTGCACTCAACATACCGTGCTCTTTATTTTTATACAACCAACGATTGCCATCCACCAATAGTTTATCTTGACCGAAACCGGCATTCACAAAACCATTTACAAAACTTGCGGCTAAATTTTGACGTGCCGAATCCACTTGACTTGAACCGAACGGTGTACGACTATTTTCCAAATGTGATTTATAAACATCTTCTGGTGTTTTAGCCTCCATTATGTCCAATTCACGGGCTAAATTTAAAAAATAATTATTTAAATGCGTATTCGACATAATTTCAACTAAATCATCGTCTTCACTGGATCCACTCAATTCCAAACAAATTTGTTGACGACCCAACATGAATGCCAATTGCTTTTGAATGGCCAAATCTTTGCATGCAACAAATATCTCTTTGATAATCACCTTATCGTTTAACATCAATGCTAAACGCATAGCTTGCGTATATTGCTCAAATTTCATTGATAAATTAATGGCCGTTTTCAATAGATTAATATTTTCGGGTTCGGGTGCGTACGCCACACAACCCTGTAAATATAAGCATACCCGATCGTATGCACTGCGATCCACATATTCGGATAACAATTCTAAATGTTCAATTTCAATGAGTAAATCACAAGTTTCCGCTTCAGCATTGTGACTCATATTATACGGTATAATTTGTTTTACCAATTCAATGAGACGTTCACGAAAATTACCAGATGTTTCATTCCAATTAACAGCTATTTCGCCCGATAAATGACGTACGTACTCATGACCCCATTCACCGATTTGATCCGTTTGATCGCATAAAAATCGATACACTAAACATTCTTTACCGGAGCCCATGGTCATGGCCAATACCGATATTATATCGGCACATGCATGACGTGTTTCAATGTCGGGCATTTTTTTATAAATCTCTTTCATTGTATCATAATGTTGACGCATAAACTTAAGTGGTTTTGGTACGGATGTCATTGATGTTGTCGATGCCCGTATTAAACTACGTAATGATTCTAGTGCTGGTAAATACAATTCGATTTTCGATTCATTTAAACGTTCCACCAACATATTCAATTCTTCTTGTAATTGTTTATCTTCATCGGATAATTCATTTTTTTCATCTTCTGCATCCTTATTGTTTTTATCCTTTGATGGAGTGGTGGTGGTGGTAGCAGTAGTACCATTTGTCGATGATGGTGATGTATCTTTTTCTGCGGGCGGTGGAGTAGCACCCCCGCCAACGCTGCCATTCACTGTATCTGCTTTTTTATCATTTTTTTTCGTATTTTCAACAACCATTTTTATAACTTTTTCAAATGACAAATGAAAGTAAATATTACTAATAATTCTTTAATAAACACAAATAATTAATTTTTTTCTTCTTTTATTTAATAGATTTATGGAAATTATAAATTTATTTTTAATTTTTTTTTTTTTATTTGCCAAACACAAAAGTATGGATGTTTTGTCTTGTCTGCAGCACAATAAAATAAATCAAAAAAAAAAAAAAAAAAATACTAATTAATATTTTGCTGTATAATCCAAATGTAACATAACCACAAACATTTGTTTTTTTTTTTTTTAAATAGCGAATAAATTTTCCAGTCATTTCCAATGCGTTACCAGTGATATTCAAACTTTTTTCTTTCTACTTTGGCTACTGGTATATTTTTATTGTTTTTTAGTCGCTTGTTTTTGGATTTTTCAATTAATTATTTAGAGAAAATACCATACTGTATAATTAAAAAAAACAAAAGTGTTCAAAAAATGGATGGTGATGATGCAACCAAAATGCAGACTTTCGCATATATATATGTTGATATATTTTTGTAAAAATCTTGCCTGAAACACAATGCGCACAGTGCGTTTTTAATCAGCTTTGGCTTTGTATACGCAGAAATAAAAAAAAGTGAACGTAAAAAGTCATGTCATCCGACCTTTTTTGGTAGTCCTCCGGCCTGGGTTTTTTCCATCTGTTTGGCACTTAAATAATTATTTTTATAATTTATAATACCCATAATACGGTTTCGAGATTATAAACGTACTTAATTATATTCATAGAAGAAAAATGACAACAACAAAATAGTTAAATAAATATAAAATGCGCTACTAAAACGCTAAATGAAAATTTTATGATTTCCACCGTTTGGGCAACACCTGACAACTGTAACGCCGCCTTTTAAAATAAAAATGTTTGCAACCATATTTGATTTGGAATTGGGAAACAAAAAAAAAATAGATTAAAAATGTTTTAAGGCAAAAAATAATTAATTATTTTATTATTATATTTATTTTCATTTATTTTAATAATTATTATTAATCATTTAATTTTAAATTATTGTTATTTATCCATAATAATTAAGTTAATGTTATGTTTATGTGAAAAAATGAATTAATAAAAAAAAATAGTTTGTTATTAAATTTATATATAAAAAAAAAAAATATTTTTTTTTGTTGCGTGAAAGAGACTGTCCTATACACACACACAGACCACACACACACACCCATAAACAATTTAAATTCCTGCGATAGATCTTATTTACTTCTATTGATAATATATTAAATGAATGAGTTAGAAGAGTCTGGAAAACAATAACACAAAAAGAAAACACAAAAATATGATAGTATAAAAAAATAAATGGAAACAACAAAAAAAAATAATTTTTTTTTAGTTTTCGGAATTTTATTACGGCTACGGGATGAAATTTCGTAGATTTTTTTATTTTTAATAATTTTGATTGTTGTTTATAAATAAATATGATAAAAAAAAAAAATTGAATAAATTAACAGTAAATAAATAAATGAAGCAAAAAAAATAATGGATTGATTTTTTGTGTTTTTTTTTTTTGTATAAACAAAAATAAGAACTCTGAAGATTTTTTTTTTTTTAATATAAGCATTCGCTTATATTGATAATTTTAATATAAAATATTAATTAACAATACAATACAACAATTAAGGTAAATATTATTGTTATTATATAGTATATTAATTAATAAAAATGAATAATTGATAATAAAATTATACTAAAAATGTTTCAGCAAAAATATACCCAACAACAATTATTAAATAATAATATTAATATACTTTACTATTATTATTGGTGCCTTTTAAATTTTTTACTCTTTCACTTCCATTGAGATTGCTACTAAAGCAAGAAAATAAAAAACAAAAAAAAAAAAAAAAAATTAGATAGAAAAAACCTTTAAATGGCCGCCACGACTTTTTCCAAATCTTTTTTTTTTGTTTTTTTAATTTTTTTCTTGTGAAACTCAAGTTGTTTTAGTTTCCATTATTTTATTAAATAATAACTCTATAAATACTTAAGTATTTTTTAAGTAATATTTATATTTAACAAAATAATAAAATACCATTGAATTAATAATATTTGTGGTAAATATATAAATGTGAATTGGACGTTTACAAAAATCATCGCATATACCCTGCAGCATACGGACCCTATATATACCATATGATGATATAGGTATAATTCAATTTGTAATAGATATATATATATATATAAGTCATAAATTGGAACCATTCATTTGTTTTATCTAAAATAATACAAGTTCAATTCATTAAAATGGGGAATGAAAAAGTTAATAATTCAATTAAACAAAGATTACGAAAAAAAAAAAAAATGTCTACACTTCGGTTCGACTTCGTAAAATTTTTCAATGCGATCCCTCTACTAATATATGATTATGATTTGTTGGTTTTTTTATATACGTATGGATGGATATACGTATGTATATATACCGTTTTGCAAATATGTATATGTATTGCAAGAGGTTGTTTTTTTTTTTTTGTGGTGGGTGTGCATGAGTATATTTGGATAAACTCTTGCGCATACGGGTTTTTTCTTTGTATATGATGAATATGGAAAGGTTTTTAAAGACTCTAATAAATTTTGGAAATTTTTTTTTAGGAAAACATTTACAAAAAGAAAAAGATATTTTACTTAAAATGGAAACGGAATCCATATCAGTTGAACCTGATTTACCTGTTGTCTATCCGGATGCCGATGATGATAATGATGATGATGATGGTGGTGGTGGCGGTGGTGGTGCTGGTGCTGGGGTTGATGCTGATGTAGGTGATACTAATATTATTGGTCTTGTCAATCAACCGGAAAACACAAGCGCATTCACAAAAGATGAGGTAAAATTTTTCGAATTTTTTTTTTTTTTTTAAACTTGTTTTATTTTTCGTGATATTTCACAAATCATATTATTCTTTGTTTAAATTACAAAAAAAAAGGAACTCAATTCGATCTACAACTCTAACCCACACTCCAATTAATTAATAATCAAATTTTAAGGAAAATACTGTTTTTTTTTTTGCAGGCGATAAAAATCACTAATATTCAGTCGTCAAACCAAGACTTTGACTTCGACATGAATAAAATAGAACCAGAAAAAATTGTCGTAAAAATGGAACCACCAGATGAACCTGTTAATTTTGATGATGATGATAATGCTGCTGCTGCTGCTGGTGATGGTGAAGATAAAATTATGGATAACGTCATTAATAATGATAGCAACAACAACACCAACAACAACGACGACGACGACGACGACAACGATATGATGAACAATGACAAGGATAACAACCTGGAGGCTAATAACCATAATGTTGGTGGTGATGATGGTGGTATTGATGATATTGATGATGACGACGATGATGATGATATTAATATTCCTGGAATTACAACATATGACAGTATGAGCCAAGAAGAAATTTTTAACGAATTTCAATCGGAAGAAATAGTAAATATTTGATTTTTTTTTTTTTTTTTTGTGAGTTAACCCTAAATTAACAATAATTTTTTTATAATTTAATTTTTTATAGATGGATATAACAAAAATAAAAATTGAAAATGAACTCATAATTGAAGATGATCATCAAATTTCTTATGATGAAAAAATCAATTATCCGGTAATTGATTAATAAATTACTAGTTATTATTAATTATTTAATAAGTAATAATTTATTTTAATTTTTTTTTGTTTTTAAAGCAATTTAAAAATCGCTATAATAATCTAAATGTACGGAATAATAATAATAATAATCGATATGGAAATGATTTAAATGCATATGGTAATAAAGCGGGCATTCCAAATAATACAATCACTTCAATTAATCGTCGTCAGAATGTTGAAGCAAAAAATTATTCTGAACATAGAATTCAAAATCATCCATCGAATCGAACGATTTCTTCAAATGGAATCCGTTATCATAATAATAATAATAATAATCCATATTTTATTGAAAATAATGAAGAAGATATTGATGAAGATTATGATGATGATTATTATGATGATGATTTTGATGAGGATTTTAATAATGATGGCGTCAGAGACGTTGACAAATCAACAACAGCAACAACAACAACAACAAACAGTTTACAAAATGATAAATACAATATGGAAATATCAAAATATAATAATTTTTATTCACCACAAACCGTAAGCAATTTGGTTAAGCGAAATTATAACAATAATAATAATCATCATAGTAATTCGTACGTTCATGGACGTTTTAAATGTAAATATTGTGTTTTAATGTTTAACGATACCCTATCAATGGAACAACATATTGATAATCATTTAGAGGCGATTTCCGATCGAAATAGTATGATTGAAAGAATTAATCGTATTGATAATATATCATTTATATGTCGTTTATGTAAACGTACATACGATAGCATATCGGAGATATTAAAACATAAACGAACAACATGCATTGCAAATAGAATACCAATAAAATCAATGTTTAGAACGCCACCGACACGGCCACCGATTTTATCAATGGGAAATCAACAACAACAGCATCAGCAATACTACCAACAACAACAGCACCAACAACATCAACAACAACAACGTCATCAACAATGGCAGCTACAACAGCAACGTGCGCGACAACAACAACAACAACAACAACAATTGTCACAACAATATCATCAACAACAACAACAGCGGTCGCGTCAACCACCACCACAACAACAACAACAACAACATCGCCAACAGCAATTTCAACAAATGCAACGATTTCAACACCAACAAACCCGAAAAAATCCAAATTCAACATTATTAAAACCAATATCTAGGCAACCGCAACTACAACCAACATTTATTAAACCGTCAATGGTGACAACCGGGTCATCGACATCTACAATAATGAGACAACAACAACAACAACAAAAATCAAAAGAATCATCGTCATTTCAAGAAGTGACCAAAATTGAAAAAGATATTGATAATATGGGAGAGAATGGTGTTGTAGATGTGAATGATGCCGATGATCATCATCATCATCCAGATGATGATGATCATCCAGATGATGATGATGATGATGATGATGGTGGTGGTGATGATGATGATGGACGAATGGTCGAACATGAAAATGATGGAAATGACGACTTAACGACGATGGCTGACGACGATGGTGATGGTGACGGTGATGGTGATCCATCGATTATCAAACCATCAAGAATTGTCGCATATAAATGTACAAATTGTAATGAAAATTATACAGAAAATTTATATAAATGTATACAATGTGCCATATCATTTTATCGGATACCCGTATTTAAAACCCACTTAAATATCCATTCGGGTGAAAGTCCCTATAAATGTGAAATATGTTCGAAAACATTTAATCGATCGACAACATTAAAAAGTCATTTGAATACGCACAGTGATGATAAAACTCATGTATGCTTTCAATCACCACAGAATATAAATAATAATTTGATCGGGTTTACAATGGAAAATGACAATAATGAAAATGAAAATGATATGATGAGTGTTACGCTGGATACCGGTAAAAATACAACGTTAAACAAATGTGAAGAGAATATACAAACGGATTGTATAACAATATCGAATTTTGATGAGAAACCCGATCGAAAACCAATAAGATGTCGTATGTGTACCGGTATTTTTGATGATATCCATTCATACAATCAACATTATATGAGAATACATCGTGATGTAAAATATCAAAGACCGATATCAATGGGTGATTTTACAACTAGTTCTGGTACAACACAACAAGATTATAAATTAAAATCGAATAATAATAATAATAATTTATTAATGCCAGTTGCGATTTCCTCACCGGTGGCGGTGAATAATATTAATATGTCATCATCGTCCACATTCACATCGGCCACCCATCAATCATCAACAAATGATTTTCATCAAGGGAATACAAATAATTATAATCGATTTCCATTTACGTGTAATTTGTGTAATAAACGTTTTACCAATGATACATTATTAGAATTGCATAAATATCGTTCGCATAATACAAGTCGAAATCCATTACAATGTAAATTATGTGATAAATCATTTAGTCAATTGTGCAATTATAAAGCCCATATGAACATTCATAATGATGTACGACCATATAAATGTCAAAAATGTATGGAATCATTTCATCAACAATCGAATTTAAATTATCACATACAAACGGTACATATAAATACTTATCGATATCCGTGTAAAATATGTACAAGAATATTTTTTAAAATGGATGATTTAATTCAACATAGACGTCGAATGCATTTTAATGCACCCCCGTTAATGGCTGGCCGTTCTGGGGTGATTTCTTCGGGTAAACCGGGACCGATGGGTACGACAATTCGAGGAGTACCCCAAAACCATCAACAAATACGAATCAAAAGTGAATTTAAAAATACAGAAAATTTAACATTAATTCATGGCGGTAGCAATAATGAGGTGGCAACCACCACGACAACGACGACGACGACTGGAAACAATGTGGATATGGAACGTAAACCAGAATTTAAATGTACCGGATGTAATAAAGAATATTTTCATGCATCATCATTACGAAAACATCGTAAACAATATTGTGGTTTGGTACCGTTTACATGTCCAAGATGTTCGGCTGAATTTCAGACGCAACAAGAATTCATCGTACATCTTGCCACCCATAAAGATCATAAACCATATAAATGTACCGGTTGTTTTAAAGCATTTCAATTTGAAATTAATTTAACGACTCATGCATGCCCAGCAGCTAACAATACTAATAGTAGTAGTAGTAGTAATAGTAATAGTAATAGTAATAGTAATAGTAATAGTAATAGTAATAATAATATAATGTCCACCACCCCAACAACAGAAATAACAACTACAGCAATAACAGAAACAATCGGAATACCGTCACCGTCAATAACATCAACATCACCGGCTGATCGAAAACAATCGCATAGTTGTGATATTTGTGGAAAAGAGGTTACAACATCATCATCCCTTAAAAAGCACATGTTAATTCATACCGGTATCAAACCATTTGCATGTCATATTTGTGAAAAACGATTTGGACGTAACGATCATTTACGTTCCCATTTACAATCACATGAACGTGGTACAATATCCGCACAAAATGTACGTCAATGTCGTTCATCATTAATTTTAGACCAATCAATAAATCAACAAACATTAATGAAAAATTCAATTGAAATCATACCAATTGGTATGATTAACGAATCCAAATCAACCGAAAAATTAATGGTTAACGATAATTTAGCAAAGTTAGAAATGATGACGGCAACGGCAACGGCAACAGGCACCGGCAACGCCGCCACCGCCACTGCCACCATCACAACGAATATCGAGACAAATGAAGCGGATCGTGAAATTGATGAAATTATTAAAACAATGAAAAAATCATCGGAATCCGAACAATTAAGTACGACCGATGATGATATAATGTTACCGGTGACAATCGAACCTGAAATTACATTAGATGACATTTCGGCCGATACCATTAATGAATCATTATTATCATCATCAACGGTAACACCAACACCAGCAACAGTAACAACAACGGCAACATCATTATCATCGTCATCATCAACAGCCGTAAATAATATAACGGGAAATAATGCAAGAATAAATAATTTGGTACAAATTACACGATCAAATTATAGTCGTGACAAGGATAAATATGGACGTCCTCTACGTAAACCATTTAAATGTAGAGTTTGTACAAAATCATTTGCGAAAATCTATTCGTTAAAATACCATATGAATACGCATACAAAACAGAAACCATACGAATGTGCGCAATGCTCTAAGATTTATTTTCAATTGCCAAGTTTTAAGGCACACGTTAAAACCCACATGGACGTTAAACCATTTACCTGTGAATATTGTGATAAAACATTTACGCAAATGTGTACGTTAAAAAATCATGTAACGATACATACGGGCGAACGGCCATATCAGTGTAATGAATGTCCACGGGCATTCAGTCAAATTGCCAATTTAAATTCACACAAAAAAACACACGGTTATAAATGTAAATTATGTCTTGTTGTTGTCCATAAAATAAATCAATATCGAAATCATATGCGAATGCATCATAACATTGACGATTATAAATTAGAATATCAACAAAGAATATAAAGAAAAAATTATGGGCATTTTTTATTGGGGGTTTTTTATTTTTTTTTTGTTAATTTAAAAACGGCATGATGATTTTTTTTTTGTTTTTTGTTTTGTGTACCAAAACTACCTATTTAATTTATCAGATGGATAGGAACAGTTAATATCTTAAAAAAAAACACCACTAGGGCCATTCACTTCGACACGACGAAATACCTTCGTAAAGTTATGTTTTCTCTGAACCAACCAGACTTTTGCTTCAATATAAAACATATGCAACGCAATGCATACGTTTTGCCGGGAGGGGTTCGAACGTACACGGGTTGCAAGGTACACAAATTTGGTTTTTGTACGTGATAAAGAAAAAATAGTTCATGAAAACACTGGGGAACGTTTTTGAACTTGATGGATAATGGAAAGGAAGTATAATCCTTTTAACAAGGATATTAAAAAAATTAATTAATTACATTTTTAAGCGTAAAAGCAGAGAAATGCGATAACGTAATTTGAAATATAGTATAAATTTTGGCGTATTCATTGTTAGCAACAACCCATTTGTGTACCTTGCAACCTGTACTCGGTTTTGCTCTCAAAACAAGTCTGCAAGTTTCTGCCTATTTGCGCACAAAAGTCAGCAACATTTTTAAGTTCAAATTTTAAAAAAATACACAGAATATGCGGAAATGGACATCGAAACACAAAATTGTTGATGTATCTAACGTTTGTGCTAATAAAAAAAAACGAAAATTTCATGGTATTCCGAAGGTATTTCGTATCGAAGTGAATGTCCCTGCAACTGTTATTTTCAAATATTTTAGTTAAATTTTTATATCCATATTATATTTTATAAAAAAAAATAAAAACTTATTTTATTTTTTTTTTTTAACTGTTTTTCTCACATTTTTTTGTGCGTAGGGTCCATTCAGAAATTCGCGGGTTTAATTATTTTGAAAAAAAGTGTTTGTGCTAATTATTAATTTTATATATTATATATTATATTTTTTATTTTTTTTTTAATAATGAATTTATCTAATAGGCATTTAATATTTTTTTTTAATTATTAATAATTGTACATTTATTGTAAATTATTTACATCACAAAATCAAAAAAAAAAAAATTCACCACATTCTTTTATTAAGCAAAAAAAAAAAAAAAATAAATTGTATTTTTAAAATGTGTTAAATTATTACACTACACACACACACACACACCAAGAAAAAACTTTTGATTAATTATGTATTTTAGTGATAAAAATATAATTTTATTAAATTATATCATATATATGTTGTATTTGGTTATTATTATTTTTTATTATGGTTATTGGGTGCTAATTGTTCCGTCTTTTAAAATAAATTATTTCACATGGCCGTCACTGAATATATCATTAAATTTGAATTCATTGTATTATTTTGGCGCCATTTTTGGGAAAAAGAAATCGATTTGTAAATTGTGACGAATGTATTTTATTTAAAACTGCATTATCGGTGATTTACAATAGTGCCATTTTAAGGCGGCTTACCAAGTGATTTATTTATATGCGAGTGTGGAAGAAATAAAAATTTGGAAAAATGGCGATAATCTAGGCTAGGCGTGTGTGAACCCATGAGGGGTGACGATGCGAGATTTTATTTTTACATGTAAAATACATCAACAAATTTTCCTGCGCGTATTTATCTCGCACTCTACAAAAAGTTAAATTAATTTGAACTTTTTACACCACACAAAATCCCCTCTAGCGGGCTGCTAGGCAAGCGAATAGCAAACCCCCGGGGCCAAGTGCAAACATTAAAATATCCCCGCAGATGATTCACAAGAGAGGGTATTTTGCGCGACCGTTTTTTGTATATAGTTGTTTTGTTATCGGTGATTTCGACGAACAACAAACAAAATTTTATTTATTTAAAAAAAGGTGTAAAAAGTTAAATTTAATTCACCTTTTATATGGAGCGGGGGGAAAATACGCGCAGGCAAATTTGTTTTACATGTAAAATCAAATACTCACACCATTGTACTTCGCTTGTGCAGCCGGCTTCATGTATGAACCATCTCGGGGAATTTTCTTTAAATTTTCACTTGACCGCGGCGTTTAGTTCGGCCATGTGTAAACAAGCCGTCATGTATGAACCAGCCTTAAATGCTTGGTAACCACCTTCACTTGTAAAAACGCTTTAGTATTTATGTGATAAACGTTTTGTTGCTTTTTTTTTATTTTAAATTTTTTATTAGGCGTCCGACGATACGATTGAATTGCTCGCTTTGAACATTTAATTGATACACATCCGATAATACGTAAATTATTAATATTATAAGAGGAATATCGGAAAATAAATTATAAATAAACTAAATATGGCACTAACATACGCTAATTTACGTACCCAATTGATGGCATTAACATGTTTTACCGGAACTCATAAGGAATTCGCTGATAAGTAAGTAAAAAAAAATCATTGATCTGAAATTTTGTGGAGAATTTTTTTGTTTGATATAATTAAGTGCCAGTTAACACTATAAACGGGAAATTCTATCATAAAATGTTAATACAATAATAAAATTATAATATAAATTTAAGTTTAATATATTTATTTTCCTCCCAGATATCGTTCATTGTTTGAAAAAATTTTATTGAATACAGAAAATGCGGTACTTATTGAAACATTAAAATTGTTTATTGAAGCAAGTAAGTTTCGTTTCCGAATAATTTATTATAACCTTTCAGAGAATTATTACTAAAATCTGTAAAATTTTATTTCATTTGCTATTGTAAAAAAATTATTAGTTGTTAACGAAAATGTAAGTTTGGTTATATCACGTCAAATTTTATCGGATGTAAGTCAAAAATTAACCCAATTACCGGATGATATATCAAAAACGGTATCCCATTTTACATTGGATAAATTACAGCCGAGAGTGATATCATTTGAAGAACAAGTTGCAAATATACGTCAACATTTAGCGGTAATATACGAACGTGAAGAAAACTGGAAAGAATCGGCAAATGTTCTTGTTGGTATACCATTAGAAACTGGACAAAAGTATATAGAATATTATAATTTAAGGAATGATTGTTTTCCAATGTAAAAATTGATTGTTTTTTTCTTTCCTCAGACAATACACTACCAATTATAAATTGGATACTTATTTAAAAATTGCCCGATTATATTTGGAAGATGATGATTCGTTGAATGCAGAAGCGTTCATAAATCGTGCCTCACTATTACAACTGGAATCGAAATCGGAAGATTTACAAGTGCTGTATAAGGTTTGTTATGCACGCGTTTTGGATTATCGGCTTAAGTTTATTGAGGCTGCCCAACGTTATAATGAATTATCATATCGTATTGCCGATGAATTCGATAGAATGAACGCATTGAAAAATGCATTAATTTGTACGGTGTTGGCATCGGCCGGTCAACAACGTTCACGTATGTTGGCCACATTATTCAAAGATGAACGTTGTCAACAGTTGCCGGCCTATTCAATATTGGAGAAAATGTATTTGGATCGTATTATACGACGTAGTGAATTAGAGGAATTCGAATCAATATTACAGGTTCATCAAAAGGCAAAAACAACTGATGGTTCATCGATATTAGATCGTGCCGTTTTCGAGCATAATCTCTTGTCGGCCAGTAAATTATATAATAATATAACATTTGAAGAATTGGGTGCCCTATTGGAAATTCCGGCGGCCAAAGCCGAACGTATTGCTAGCCAAATGATAACGGAAGACCGTATGAATGGTTATATTGATCAAATTGCCAAAATTGTACATTTTGAAAGTAAGTTCGCTCCTTTTTTTTTAGTTTTATATATATATTAATGTGATATAATCTATAAATCTCAATGTTTTATTTTGATAGCTCGTGAAATGTTACCACTCTGGGATAAACAAATTCAATCCATATGCTATCAAGTGAATGGTATAATTGAAAAAATTGGAGCTGCTGAACCGAATTGGATGACAAGAGCTCTTGACGAGCAGATGTCTCATTAATTTTTATCATATTTGGTCATAACAATCACCACTCATAATTCTCACATAATGGTGCATAGTTCTTCTTTTTTTTACTTCGATTAAATTCTTTTCTTTTTAATAATACAAATTTTGTGTTTTTTTTCCTCGCTATTAAATAAGTGTTATAATTCTTTAAAATTGATGCGCACGAAAATAGTTTGTATTTATATTCTTGGTCTTTTTCACTAAATTGAAAGCATTCATAGGATCTTGACGTATGTCAAGGATTGGCTCATAGACCGTTAATGCGAAAATTCTAGTGGATTCAGATTGAAGTTACGCAGAGGTCGCCTGAAGTTAAATATATGTAAATTGCTGTTATTGTTCACAATGAGGTTGACGCGACTCATCGCTTCAAAAAATAAAAAAAATTTGAATGCAAAATTAATTTTGAGTGGTTAAATCAGAATTTACATTGTATTGCCCATGCATGCAACTTTAATAACAGGCAAGGGGAATGAAAAGAGAAATGGGATCAGTTTCACATAACATTCTACTTTTTACGTGCAACTCGTTCCCTCATTTGTTGTTGCTGTTTTTTTTATTAATACAATGTAAACTCGTCAATCATTTCCACGCGCATTCCTACTCAAGTTGAAATGATAATGTAAACTCGGTCTAAGAAACATAAAAAAATAGCGTCAATAACGCGTCAATGAGAATTGAAGCAGAAATTCTGCTTTGCCGTTTGTAACTTCTGCGTCACTTTGGTCTCAATGTGAATCCACTATTACATCTGAGACTCTTATATTAAATTCAATGTGTGGCGATTATTTTTGAACATAATTTGTATAGGTTTAAAGGTTAACTTCTGTTGATATCATTTAGAAATAAACTCAATAACTAATATTGAATTTAAAAGTTTTTTTTTTACTTCTGTCTCCGCAATTATTTAACTAAAACCATCGTTTTATGAAATATAATTAGTAAGCTTGAAAAATTATTTTTTAAAGTCCTTTCTCGGCATCTCAAAATCCAACATACGGATAAAATAGCGGTTTTCCGAAATATATATTTGGTTAAAGTAGTAGTGCCCTTCGATGTTTCAAGCATCTCTTCGAAGGGAACTCGGCCTCAGAAAAAAACGGGTTTTGTGGTACATTTCCTCAATCGCCAGTTTCTTGATACCATCCATTGGGATGTTCATTACCCTGATACCTTTTTACAAGATCCAGGTGGCTATGCCCTATTAAATGACCAGATCTTCCATTACATTCGAATTCGCATTCGCTGACTTTCGCATTCGAATAATGAGTCAATAGTGAGATTCCAAAGTAGTCGGGTAGGGACAATACCCCTCCCCCTAAGTTTAAAGTGTCCTGATTTGATATTTATAGCCTTTTTTTCCAGCATGTTGTCACCCCAGTATCTTATTACCCGGCTAACCCAAGTAGAACCGATTTCTGAATTACAGCTGTTACAACGTTGTCTCAGCTACATTGCTCAGCTTTATAGTTGTGGCAGCAAGATCCCAACCATAACATTAAAACGTTGTGACAAAGTTATTTCAGCCAAATAGGAGCGCTCTTTTTCTGCTGCCAAAACGTTGCCATTACCATTTGGCTGTGGCTGCGGATGCCTATATTCAGACAATTGTCAAACAGTTAGCTGTGGCTTAATTTTGCCTGTGAGTCAGCCAATAGGTGCTCTAAACCGCTATTTGGCTGACCCGGCCGCATCAAAAATTAAAGTTAAAAGTTAATTTTTTTTCCAAAAAAATTTTTTTTATTAGATTTTTTTTTAATTTAATTTTTTTTAATATAACTTTTTTTACATTTTTTATTTACATATTTTATTATAATAGATTATTATTAAATTATATTATATTATATTGCTTTATTATTTTATTTTTTATATAAATTTTACCACTTACATTTTTTTCTGAGTGAGACCTGATGAATTCGAACCCGGGTCCTTCGTCTGATCATATTGGTACGCTAACAGTTGTGCTATATGGTTGCTCGTATATATGGTTGCTATTTAGGCGATAATATTCTTTTCACAATTTTAGCTGCCAAAAATACTATTTTTCAGCTAAAGAGCTTTAAATGCCTGGATTATTCCTGGACTTTAGCTGAAAATTCGTAGCAGTGTGTTAAGCAGCATTTATACATATAGTGTTTATGGCTTTGTTTATGCCATCGATTTAGCCTAGCCTAATTTAAGCTAGTCTTATTTAATTGAGGTCATGCGTATTTTGAAATCTAATGTTTGCAAATTTAATCCGATATTTGTCTGATTTGGCAACTATATTTATTTCAGATCAGCGAATTTTCTGTAAATACAGATCAGCTTCAGATAATTAGTTGTAGGGGCTATTTTGCTTTATTTTAGAGGTTTAATTGCTTATTTCTTGGCTGCCATTTACACTAATTCAGCATAATATCTGTCTCAGTAAAATAGCTGAAAATTGTATTACTTCGGATAGGTTGCCATCGACAAAATATCAGCAATATTTCTGTTGCTGCGAAATAATCTACAAATTAAGATTCTAAAACCCTGCCGCAGCCAAAAAATATTTCCATAATTCAGCTTTAAAAGAGTTACTAAAATTCAGCTAATTTATGTCTGCCACTACGTTCTTGCAGCAATTTTTTTTCTGCAGAAACTAAATCCTCTATCGGGTTCTACTTGGGAACCTTCCACCTTTTCAGGCCAATTCTCAGGTTTCCGAACTGAACCCCCTAAAACCGCACCCTCTATGCCCATAACGGTTGTCATTGCGATCCCTCGATGGTTCAGTTCATGTTCCGAAATGGGCGCCAACCTTGCAACCAGTACTCCAAATGGCTGTTTTAGTTCAGTGAAATTTAGTATGATGGGGGTTCAGTTGATATATTTTTAGCTTTTGGTATGAATCTACCTCCCACCTCGCTGTATCTGACGCCAATATAGCCATTACTATATGCGGTCATCTACAAATCCCCCATTCAGGAAAAGCTCCTAGGTTTGCAACCCGAGATTTTAGCATAAGCAAAACCAAGTCCACAATTGAGTTTCCCCCCTGCTTCATTAATCGCTTTTGCGTTCCTTCCGTCGTCATCACTGAATGTGCGAATAACTCTCCACTTGAAAGTGTTACTCACTCAACGTTCTGACGCCGTAATCTGGGTAATATGGTATCTGTATATTCACAATGGATTCTCTGGGATTCATATTACCATATTTCTTATATCCTTCAACGTTGTAAGCCGATCGATTGTCAGGCTGACTACTGCTTCTTCGAAGTGAATCTTCCCGACAACTTCACAGAGCCGTTTTTTTTGAATTTGTGGTTCAAGCACGGTAATGAAATGATTTCCAAGTGTACGTCAACAGACAATATCACCAGCATCTTCTGTGGGGGCATCTAGTGCTTCCAAGAACTCTTCGCGGAAGGCATCCACACTCTGACCTCATTTATAACCCCTCTCGTTTGATTCCAGTGACGCCCATATGAAGGTCGCCCATTTGAATTTCTTAAACCGAATTTCATATACGCAATTTAATATAAATTCACATTGAATTTCATATAGTATTTGCAATAGAATTTCATATACCGAAGTTCATATAACGATTTTCCTACACCAAATTTCGTAATTCTAGTATTAAATGTCTCGATGTAAACGAGCTCATTATTACAAAACATATAACGGGACAAATCCAACTATAGCCTCGATTTCTATGAAAATATTTTATTTATCACAAATATGATATTTGTGATATAAAAAAAAATGTGCTTTTTCTGAAATTTATTTTGCCTGGATAAAAAAACCGAAATTTAATAATAAATACCAATTGCTGTTAAATAATTCCATTTTTTATTAGTTTGTAAATTAACTGGATATTTTATTATTATGAAATTAAATCATAAAAATTAAATAAAATGTAAATAAAATGAAAAATGAAGTTTGGACGACGGTCAGCCGACGGCAATAGAAGAAAAAATATCAATGTCCGCCGTCAGTCCGCCGTCAAATATTCATAAAAAGCACCGCCATTGAAATGCATGTATTTTCAATTTGACATTTGCCGTCGTCTGCCGTCGGCATTTCATAAAAAGCCTTACTTATGCGAGCTTCACTTTTAAGTAATACTTTCTATGAACTGCGCTGACGTGAAATGCATAATAAAATTAAAAACCGGTATACAAAAATGGCTATGATAGTTTAAAGGTGGTTGTGGGTTTGTAAATTGAAATTTTCCACCAAAATTTATGTTTTGGTTCAATATTTCAATTACAAATTTTTTTATAATTTCTCATATTTCAATAAAAATGTGTTTCCAATAAAGAAACTATTTTACATCCTACAATTTATCAATTAATATTTTAATATTTTCAATTTTAGTTGATAAATAAGAAAAAAATAATATCAATACTAAAACCACCAAAATGGCATTAACACCCGCTATTTTACAAACACAAATTATCGCATTACAAAGTTTTAACGGAACCATTAATGAATACGTTGACATGTAAGTAAACAAATTATCGATCGGAAATTTTGTTGAGAATTTTTGGTGAAATAAACAAAGAAGAACGCAATCCTGTGACGCAATCCAAATCCAACGGTGAAGTGCGAGTTAACTATAAACGGGAAATTCTACCCTAAAATGTTAATACAATAATAAAATTATAATACAAATTTAAGTTTAATATATTTATTTTTCCAGATATCGTTCATTGTTTGAAAAAATTTTATTGAATACAGAAAATGCGGTACTTATTGAAACATTAAAATTGTTTATTGAAGCAAGTAAGTTTTCGTTTTCGAATAATCTATTATAACCTTTCAGAGAATTATTACTAAAATCTGTAAAATTTTATTTCATTTGCTATTGTAAAAAAATTATTAGTTGTTAACGAAAATGTAAGTTTGGATATATCACGTCAAATTTTATCGGATGTATGTCAAAAATTAACCCAATTACCGGATGATATATCAAAAACGGTATCCCATATTACATTGGATAAATTACAGCCGAGAGTGATATCATTTGAAAGCCAAGTTGCATATATAGGGGTGCATTTAGCAAGAATATATGGCCGTGAAGGAAACTGGAAAGAGTCGGCAAATGTTCTTGTTGAAACACTATTAAAATCGGTAGAAATGTATAGTATACAATAATTTACGGAATTATGGTTTTCCAAAATAAAAATTGATAGTTTTTTTTTCTTTCTATAGACAAACCAATACTGATTATAAATTTGGCCATTATTTATATATTGCAAACAATTATGACAAAGATGATGATTGGTGGAATGCACTTGCGTTCTACATTTGTGCTTCACAATTACAACTCGAATCGAAATCAATCAATTTCAAACTGCTGTATCTGATTCGTAATGACATTGTATTGTGTTCTCAGGTTAGGTATGTTAAGATTGCCCGGGAGCATTATGTCAATGCAAATCGTATTGTCAATGATTTCGATAGAACAAAGGTATTGGAAAATGCATTAATTTGTACGGTGTTGGCATCAGCCAGTGAACATCGTACACGGATGTTGGTCACATTATTTAAAGATGAACGTTGTAAACGGTTGCCGGCCTATTCAATATTGGAGAAAATGTATTTAGATCGTATTATACGACGTAGTGAATTAGAGAAATTCGAATCAATATTACAGATTTATCCAACGGCAAAGGCAACGTTTGTTTCATTGATATTAGATCGTGCCGTTTTCGAGCATAATCTCTTGTCGGCCAGTAAACTATATAAGAATATAACATTTGAAGAATTGGGTGCCCTATTGGAAATTCCGGCGGCAAAAGCCGAACGCATTGCTAGCCAAATGATAACGGAAGACCGTATGAATGGTTATATTGATCAAATTGCCAAAATTGTACATTTTGAAAGTAAGTTCGCTCCTTTTTTTTTTTTAGTTTTATATATATTAATGTGATATTAACTATAAATCTCGGTATTTTATTTTGATAGCTCGTGAAATGTTACCACTTTGCAATAAACAAATTCAAATTCAATCGATATGCAATCAAGTGAATGGTATAATTGAAAAAGTTGTAGCTGCTGAACCAAATTGGATGACAAGAGCTCTTGGCATACAGACGTCTCATTAGTTTTTGTCATATATTGTCATCACTATAATCTGTTCGTTTATACACATCACTACCAACTACCACTACTGTTCGTTTATACACATCACTACCACATTCATCGTTAATCCACACTAAATAGTGATTTTTTTTTTACTTTGATTAAAGTCTTTTGCTTTTAATAATTGAAGTTTTGCGTTTTTGTTTCTCATTACAAAAAGATGCATACGAAATTTGAACTGCCATGGTTAGGCTTTTCACAAAAGTATGAATAACCTTATATGGCTGAACATTATGCTATTTTTTTGTGAGACAAATGAAATATCACTGCAAAGTGGTTTCTATGTACGTTCGTAGTTGGTGTCGGTCTAACCTAAAGGATTAACTTCAATATGTAAATATCAATCATAAACTATCATATCAATGAATGTTTTACTTTATTTTTCATCCAAATTAAATTCAATTATTTTTTTTTTAATTTCCTTTATTTCTTTTTTTCACTAGACATTACCACGGCTTTTGATATAGTATGGCATAAGGCATTAATAATATCCAAATGCCATTCATTTGGATTAGGCGACACACTCTGCGTAAATGGGTTGGCCACTTTTTAGCTAATATTATTTATTTTTTTAGCATATTAAGGTTATACTAGATGGAATTAGTTCTTTATCCGGTTTATTCTGGTGTATTTTAGTGTTGTGCTCTTACGCCCGCTCTCTTTTTAATTTTTATTAATGATCTTTTATCGATAGCAGAATTCACTGTTATGTAGACGATAATACGTTACATTGTTCATATGAACTACCTCGTAATCGTAATGCGAACCAAATGCTTCAGTCATATGACAGAAGATGATTTCTTCAATTAACCAAGATTTAGAATTAATATCTAATTGGGGAAAGATAAACTTACGATTAGTAGGGAATCTCTTTGTCAAACAACGTTACATGGAATAATAATATAATAATCGCAGCTAAAAAGGCGGCTAGTCGTATTTGCTTTTTAAGAAGTTCAAAATAATTTCTCAATTCTGAAAATTTAGCACTAATTTATAAGCTCACTTCTAGAGTATAATTCCTGCATATGGGCTGGTGCATCAATTACCAAACTGCAGTTTAGTGCCAGGATCCAAAAACACGCTATTTCGCTGATCAGAAATGAAAGAATAACAATAAATTCCATTGAATCATTGGATCATAAACGATTAGTAGCTTCATTGTGCACATTTTATAGGTATTATTATTATAATTTTAAAGCTAATTCCTTAACCAATTAACCTCTCTTATAATTCGAGAAATTCACAAAAGACCCATTCAGAACAAACAGATTTGGAAATTCGCATTTTTCCCAAGAACATCAAGATTATGGAATAGCCACTCTGAACTAGTATTTCCCCCTACTTTTGATTAGCAGTCATCCCATAAAACCTTTTTCGTCAATCTTGCCTCCCCTTTCCCTAACATTCCAACAATATATCTCACGTGAAACTTAAAGCAATATACTCACATCGGCACCCTTTCCACCAATTTCAAATAAATAACGCACTCCCTACACCGTTTATTGAGCCACATCATTCTCTTCA
Source organism: Dilophus febrilis (assembly GCA_958336335.1). NCBI lineage: Eukaryota > Metazoa > Arthropoda > Insecta > Diptera > Bibionidae > Dilophus > Dilophus febrilis. Next base: position 34,541,087 of record OY284471.1, read on the forward strand.
ACACATACCTCTCAAATCTCTCTACCTCCTCATACCACCTCTTCACACCCCATACCTGACACCCATAGCTAACAATACTCCGAATTACTCCATCCAGCAATCTTAGCTTCTGCTGCTCCATACCAATACTTGTCTTTGTTAGTATACCCCCACATACCTGCCTGACTCACACCCGCCTTTGCCTCCAACATTTTATTCTTCAGGTGACTACTCCAAGATTCCCCATCTGTCATCTCCACCCCCAGGTATTTGTATTTTCGTACCACCTTGATTTTCCTTCCATACATTTACCACACTTCATCCTTCCTTACTCTTCCCCCATTCCTAAATACTATCATTTTTGACTTATACATGTTGATCCTGAGATTCCACTTTTTAAAATAGGCATCCAACCTGTTTATCATCCCTTGCATCCTCACATTGTCCGCCAAACATACAATGTCGTCCACATAAGGCAAAATCCTCACTTTCTCTCCCGTTATCCATATTCCTCCTCCAATTTCCCCGTTACATATCGTTTATAAACAGCGTTTATAAGCATTGGGCTCAAAACGCAAAAACCCCTGTCTTACTCTCGTATCACACCTAAAATACTCCGAATTTCCCTCAATTTCCCATACACACGTTTCGCGTTTTCCTCACCCATATAACATTCTATGTGATTGGAAATTGATTATAGTGATGAGAACTTTATTCAGGTGTATGGAACGTACTATCCACTAACATTTTAACACTAAATGTGTTTATCCTTTTAAATGATCTTATAAGAGTAACTCACACGTAGCAGAAACCTTTATTGGAACATTAAATAAAATATTTTTAAGGGTAACATTTATTAGTGCCGGGCGGTGATCGGTATCATTCATTGACACTTAAATGTGATAACCACTTTACATTGATATTTGGGTAACCCTGGAACGTACCAGGTACTCATGAAAGCACTGTAAAGTTACAAAAACTAGATACTCTTTAGAGAGTTTTTCATAAGTAGCTGCAACGTGAATGGCATTATCCATGGCACTTATAAGTGGCATTTATTAAAATAAATGTTTTCACTTATAAGTGGCGAACACTAGAGAATCTCACCATAAATTGATTGGGTATATTTTTTTAGAAGAAAAATATATACGCGAAGTGTGGCTGAATGGGTAAGTTGACGAATAAAACTAATAATAAGCTGAGGTTGCTGGTTCGATGCTCGAGGTGGACCCAGAATAAAAGTAAGTACCATTTAGTGAAAATTTGATATATATAATATAATTAAGAATTAACATAGAATAATTTAGTATTAATAAAAAAATTCATTAAAAAAAAGTAGTGATTTCAAAAAAAATAAAAAAAAGATAAATAAAATATATAATAAAATAATCTAATATAAAAAAATGTAAATTAAAAAAAAGTAATAATAAAAAAAAATATATATAATAAAATATAAAAAAAATTAATATTAAATATAAAAAATGTAATAAAAACATTTTTTTGGTTTTTTTTGAGTAAAATTATTGCAAGCACAACCCACTTTTCTATGCTTTTTCAAGGTTTATCTGCATTTGTAAAGATAATCTTTGAATAATAAAATAGGGATGGGAACGTCCCAAATACGTGCTTGGAACTAAACCTGCTACTTAAAGTGAACATTCCATTCACGAACCGGAGACGTTCTGGCCACTTGAAAATCATTCGCCATTTTGGTGTATGGCACTACCCTTTCACTACCCTTTCACTACCCAGTCACTCAGAATACCTAGTTCCCGGTACCTCTATATGTAAATATAAGGTGATTGAAACGTTCTAGACACATTGAATGTTACCTGGGCATACATTCTCTTTGCAAACCTGATGACCATCTTCGTTGACACACTCCATCCGTACAACTTATACCACAATAACAATAACAATAACCTGCCTGACACGCATTTAAAACACTTTCTTTCCTTTCCCACTTTTTATCACTGTTCTCCGAATCGAATTGGAACTTTTTATCGATAAAAATCGAAAAAAAGAATTTCCGTAAAAATTTCGTTCACTCGCCCGCTCGCTCGCAAATATTCCAACTTTTTTTGTTATTTGTATATCTCAATGAGTTTTTAAGATATTTGCTTGAAATTTTGGATTTATGGGTTTGGTACCAAATGCAAAAAAAATTACACTCTCGGAAATTTTTTCTGATCCCATCCCATCAAGTGCCTCCCATAAAAATCCAAGGGATTATAAGAAATATCTTGTTCTGTTTCTAACCAATTGACTAGCAATTTTGAATCTGGAGGTTTGATGCAAAATCGGGGAATATTTTGTCATCCCATCCCATCCCATCCATTCCCACAAATTCCGTTGGGATTTACTCGGAAATTGTTATAGTTGGCCCAAAAATTTCTTCTAAAAGGTATTCTTCATCTTCTTTCTTCTTTTTCAGCCCTTTATTATCCACTGTTGGACGTAGGCCTCCCCTAGCTCCTTCCATTTCACACGGTCCAACGCCAATTGTTGCCATGATTGCCCTGCCAAACGTTTAATGCTGTTTGTCCATCGTTCCGGCGGCCTTTCCATCGGTCTTTTTGTTGATGGTCTCCAGTGCAGAATGTTTTTCGTCCATCGACTGTCTGTGATTCTTGCTATGTGACCAGCCCAATTCCATTTAAGTGAAGCGATACGTTCCATCACATCAACGACTCTTGTTTGACTCCGTATCCATTCATTTGTGTTTCTATCTCTGAGTCTGACGCCAATCATGATCCTTTCCATTTCCTTTTGTGCCACACGTAGCTTTGTTTCTGATGCTTTGGTTAACGTTAGCGTTTCGGCTCCGTACGTTAGGACTGGTAGGACGCACTCATCGAATACTTGTCGTTTCAGACTATCGTTCATTTTGCTTTTGAAGATGTAACCAAGCTTTCCAAAACACTACAATGTATGCTTCATTTTAATTATTCTATACAAAACGGCAATGTTAAATTTTACCTGGTCCCATCCCATCCATTCCCATAAATTCCGTTCGGATTAACTCGGAAACTGTTATAGTTAGCCCATATACATTTCTTCTACAAGGTATGCTTCATTTTTATTCTTTACAAAACGGCAACGTTAAATTTTACCTGGTCCCATCCCATTCATTCCCAAAAATTCCGTTGGGATTTACTCGGAAATTGTTATATGTAGTTAGCTCATACATTTCTTCTACAAGGTATGCTTAATTTTTATTTTCTAAAAAAATTGCATAATTAAACGTTTTCTAATCCCATCCTACCGAGGAGCTCCCATACAAATCCGCAATCGTGTTCTTGGGAATGAATTTGGGAACATCATTTTTATGTTATGGCGAGTTGAATGATGATAAATAGATTAAGCCCCCCTTACCACCTGGCCACCACCAAGTACAAGTTCTTGTTGCAGGTCTGGGAGCGTTTTTTTTATAAAAATAAAATTATTTTTTTCGGTTTGTACTCTTTACAGTGTACAGTGCAGGCCCGTTTTAGCATATGTATGCGCCTGGCTTAAATAATGAAATATAGCACCCTGCGAAACAAAATCCGTAAATGCATAAATGTTTATAAGGCAATACTCATTGCCGTTAGTCCATTTGTGGGAATGCGTTTGAATGAAATATTAACTACATTAGCTGATTTGCTAATTTAAATATATGGTTCAAATATATTATTGAAAAGGATCGAAAAACGTTTTATGGTAAATGGAGCTTCGGTAGAACTGGTAGAACTGGTAACAAGGTTACCAGTTCTACCGAAGATTACTGGCCGTATCAGTTCCGCCAGGTAAGATGGTTGCCCATATCTAACCAATTTAAAAATTATTAGTAACGATCTGTAATTAAAGTAATTTAGAAGAGTACAACCAAGAATATTTTTACCATAGGATGACACATGATCAAAGCGCCGCAAATTATATATATATCTGATACAAGGGTTATAAACCACATTCAGCCGCATGGTACATGCAGAATCAAGGGGATGCATTACCACATCATAATACAAAAAATGTGGAACCAGTAAAGTTTTAATGAGAAACAAGCGGGTTTCGATGGTTGTAACCTCATAAAATGTCCATAAACGTCTTAACATCCCATAAACCTTCTTGGATATGTTGTCAATATTGTCAGACCATGTTAGAGTTTTGTTGAAAATCATACCACGGTTACGTACCTTGGATTGATATGGAATACTTACTGAATCCAGATAAAGATTAGGAAAAGATTTGGTGTTTATATCACGCCTATAAATAATTATAGACAGCGATTTATCAGCATTTAATTTAAGCCTGTTGCGATAAACCCAATCCGATATTCCGATTTCAACTCATCATTAATATACGAAATGCACTGTGAGACCCCCGACAACGTACAATGCCTGTATATCTGTACATCATCAGCAAACAAGTGAATTTTAGAAGCATCGACCGAATCCGGGAGATCATTGATAAACAGACAAAACAACAGTGGTCCAAGGACCGATCCCTGAGGAACACCGCGGACGAAATATTAAGAACATCAGAAATAAGGTCATTAATTGACCCAAATTGTGAGCGATCAGACAGATAACTACAAATAAGAGCCGTTGCACTACGTGAGAACCCATACAGATTAATTAATTTGTTGCACAATAAGTCATGGTCAACCATGTCAAATGCCTTGGAGAAATCGAGAAGGATCAAAATGGTCAAAAGATCATCATCCGTGGCGAAACAAACATCATTGGAAATTTTTTAATAAGGCCGTAGTGGTACTGTGCTTTGGACGAAAACCCGATTGAAAGGGGGACAAAAGTGATCTCGCATGAATGTGATTACAAATTTGTGATCCTTCATTATACGTTCCAGGGCCTTGGAGCAAGAGGACAGAATGCTAATAGGACGAAAATCCGCAGTTGAATTAGGCGAAGTTTTCTTAGGTATGGGAATTATCCTCGCAATTTTCCAATCAGGTGGAAAAACTGAAGAAGTCAAGATACCATTGAATTGAATATATAGGTAATGTGAGGTAGGATCACATCAAGTATCATCTTGATGAAGCCTTGATGAGATCTTGATGATGATGAAGCGGAATACCATCTATCCCAATTGAATTTGATTTGAGTGAGAGAAAAGCGCGGTGGTGCACGTCGAAGACAGAAACAGTATTAAAATAAAATTCATTATTTGAAGAATAAAGAAGCATTCACATGGAATGGAATCCAGGAAGGGACCGTACGATACGAGTAATAAGAGAGGACGAAGAAAAAAGTCGATCATTATGGCCTGGCCCATTGGAAATAGTCGTTGTAAGAGAGGCAAAGTACGCATTTAAGTAATTCGCGGAAAAACAACCATAGTCGGACTCGCCCGCCACCCAGAATACCCAACCGCCGAATAATTTTCCACCGATCACTCACAGCCCATGCCCATGCCCAACGCCGAATTGAAATACAATGTTCTAGCGGCGCGAATCATAGACGTAACACGATTTTGCTGAAAGACATATAATTGGCCACCCAATTTACAAGGATTTCTCCTCCAACTACGATATAGCAAATCACGATACATCATTGCACAATCAATGTCATGACTTAACCAGGGACTAGCGACCCATCCCGCACCACACGCCTGTGTACCTTTATGTGCCCGTCAAATAACAGCACCATAATAAATTCACCAAAAAGTTTTACCAAAAAGAATTACACAGGGTTTCGACCCGAATTCTGATTTAGTACATCATATAATACAAAAAATTTCAGATCCAATTTGGAAATAAACATTTTTTCCCAGTTAAAAATTAAAATGTCCAACAAAGTCCAACTCTTTGGCAAGCCTAAATTAAATTGATCAGTTCGCTTTTCTTTATAAATACTCTGCCCGTAGGTTTTTGTTTTTGTTTTGAATTTGAATTTTCTTTAGAACAGAAATTTTATTTAAATTAGCGTTTGCCAGCCTTGCCCCTAGACAACGACGCACCAATATCTTATATGCCGTTGCGGCCCTGTGTGTGTGTGTGTGTGTGTCTGAAGCTGAACCCAAAAATAACACAATTATTTTCTTTTTATAATTTTTATATATTGTCTGCATATAATGGGTTTTTTTTTTTTTTTTAATTATAATATGTAATATATTTATTAGTTTTTTTTTTGTGTTTTCTTTTTTTTTAATATTTTCATTTAATTTTTCCGAATTATTAAAATTTTTTTTTTTTATATTTTTTTTAATAATATTTTTAATAGTTGTTGTTTTACCTTTTTTCCTAATTTTAAATATTTTTATTATATATATATATAAAAAAAACACATAAATAGACGTTTTCTTTTCTTTTTTTTTTTTTTTTTTTTGTATTGTTTTCTTATTTTGTTTTTTTTTTTTTAAAAGAAATATTATTTTTCGATAAAATATAACAATATAATAATAATAATAATAATAATAATAATAATAATAATAATAATAATAATAATAATAATATATAATAATTATCATCATTTTTTAACATACAAATAAATTAAAAATAAAAAAAAAAAAACACAAATTTTATATAACATATTTTATATATATTTTTATTTATTTATTAATAATAATATTTTATATTATATATTTAACTATATTTATATATTTATATATTTATATATTTATATATTTATATATATATATAATAAAAGAAAAAATTTCTTATAAAATATTAATTTTTTTCTCATATATAATATATAATTGAAATAAATAATTATTTTTTTTTGTTATTGATTTTTTTTATATATATTTTCTGTAATATGTTTTTTTTTTTTTATATTTTTTAATATTTATTTCTTTATTTTTGCTATTTTTTTTTTTTTTTTACATTGTTTATAAATAATTTATATATAGCAATTATTAATAAATAAATATTTATATAATATCTCTTCTATATATATATAAATAATATAATGAAATTTTATTGTTTTTTTAATTCTTATAAATTAATATATATATTTTATTTTATTATATTATATTTTTAATATTGTTTTCATTTGTTTTTAATTTTATTTATTATTAAATATGCGCGCGCAGCGATATAATATAATATCACTTTAAATATATGCTTAATAAATTTGATGTCATCGATATATATATGATAGAGTTTTTAGTTTTTTTATAATTTTTTTTTTAATTAAATTAATTATTTAAAAAAAAATAAAAAAAAAATCGATAGTAAAATTTTTAATTAAAATAATGTACAGTGTATAGTATAGAGATAATAATAGAATATATTTTAATTATATATATATATAGATTATATAGGGAGAGGTGTGTGTGTGTGTGTGTGTGTGTGTTGTGTTTTTGTTTGGATATAACAAAACCAACAATAGACAAAGCCATGAACTTACTCATACATAAAACGCTGATATAGGGATATTTTTTTTTCAAAATGGTATTATTTTTAGTCTTTCCCATGTATTTTGTATGAATGCGTTGATTTATTATTGTTTTATTTGGTAAATTTTTAATTATTTTTATTGTTTTTAATATTGTTTATTAATTTAAACATTTATGTGCTATTAAACCAATTAATATTATTTCATTTGATAATTAAAATTAATGAAAAATAGTGAAAATCGTAGTGAAATAGTGAATAAAAGTAATAAAGAAAAAACCGAATGAAAATAAAGTGTTTGTTTACCTTCTAAAAAAGTGTTTGTTATTACATTTTCTGTAATTAATTAATGTTTTTTATAATTTTATTTCTTTTCTACTACGAGTAATAACAAAAAAACTAAAACAATATTATATTACAAGTAAAGTGCAACTTTTATAATGGTGATATTTGTCATTGTCAGTGTAATGTTTACATAAAGTTACGCTGCTATAGTTTATTTCAATGTAATCTTTTTTATTTTCCTTTGGAATGCCGGCAAGATGCAGCATTTTTTTAATACATATTGGAAACTCGTTGGTTCTTTAAATTAATTGGACAGTTCCCACGTTTTCCTTTCAAAAGAATTAAGATCTTATGATAAAGTGGCTAAACTTAAATTTCATCGTGACATCGGACAAAAGTTCTACCCATTCAGCGGTTTGTAAAAACCCCTTCCCGAATGCAGATTACATAAATCAAAATGCAAACATTATTATTATCGACCCAGAATCTGATAAAAATCCACTTCACTTTGAAAAAACAAGACATAGTGTATATTTCAATAATTAATTTTAAATATTTTAATTAATCAACTATCTTTTAATTAAAAAAAAACACTCATGACACCGTGGAAAACATTATAACAATGACAAGCTAACAAATTTGACCGGATTCCGAAGCTGATCCGTCTAAATCTGATGACCACATGCCACCAAATTGAATGTTTTTATTATTTTTTTAATGTGTGTAGGATAAACTATGGTTTTTAATATCAAATTTGGGGTGGTAGTAATTAAAATATGTTAGAATATGATGAATTATGTAATTAAAATATATAAATTAAAAAAAAATTAATTAATTTTTCATTAATTATAAGAAAAAACAGAAAAAACAAGAAAATAACCACATGAAAATATCCCTATTTCATGTATTTTTATCATATGGTTATAAATTTCGGTCCCTATATGAGCGTTTGTATGTATTAAAAAAAATTCAACTTCATGGCTTTCTCTATTGTTGGTTTTGGATATAATCAGCGGAATGAAGAACAACAAATCCGGATAACTGTAAATATTTTTTAATTATTATTGTGTATGAGAATTAATCTTTTTTTTTTTTTGTTTTTTCAATTATATTTTTCCAAAGTATATTTACAATAAATAAAATAAAAATTATTATATAGAAATATTATATAAATAACTAAAAATTTTGTTTTTTTATTTATGAGAGGGCGCATGTTTCAAAAAAAAAAAAAAATAAAAATATATTTACAAATATTTAATTTTTTAATCATTTTAAATTTATTATAAATTTTTTGTTTTTTTTTTTTATCTTATTGTTCACGTGCAGGTGTAATGATATAACAGTCGCGTTCCATTCAATTACCAGGCGTAGGTAAGAGTAGAAAAGGGTAGAAAAGAGTAAATGTTTTCTACTCCGAACTACTCTTTGCTACAGTTCGGAATAGTTTGGCGTAGAAAAGAGTAGATGCTTTCTAGTCTTATCTACTCCTACCTATACTCCTGGTAATAGAATGGAACGCAACTTATGTAACGTGGCGTAGTTCGAAATCTACCACGTGAACACACATGATGATTCGTATAGTGAATTATATATGAGTTGCGTGCGTTCCATTCAATTCCGAATAGGATTAGGTAAGGGTAGAAAAGTAGTAGATTTATTTTTTACTACTCTGAACTGCGCTTTGCTATATATTACGTGTAGGGATTAAAAATGCGGATTTAGATAACAGATGGCGCAACTAGCGTTGAGTGTATCGCAACACACCGCCACCATTTTATTTTTTTCTTTTGTCTGTCATTAGGCTATAAATTTCAGTATATGTCATTTCATTGAAGTGTAAACAACAAAGTTTTTTTTTTGCTTCGAATATGTCGAAGCACATGCCTGAAAAATTTGTTTTGGGGGGAAGTTTAATAACTTTCTTTAATTTGAAGAAAACCGCTGCTGAAAGTTATCGTTTGTTGGTTGAAGCTTATATGGTGGATATGCTCCAGCTCAAGCAACTTGTGAACGATGGTTTGTACGCTTCGGAAATGGTGATTTTGACTTGGAAGACAAAGAACGGCCAGGTCAGCGAAAAAAATTTGAAGACGAAGAATTGCAAGCTTATTTTAGTTATTGGATGAAAAATTCGTGTAGAACGCAACATGACACGCAACCAAAACAACCATTGGCAAACGTTTACATTTTGTTATACAAATAAAGCCAAAAAATCCGCATTATTAATTCCTACACCTAATAGTTGTGAATTGTTTTTGTTTTATGTGTAAAATAGAACCCAACAATTTTTTGTTTTATGATGAATATGTTAGTGAGCTGTGAGGTGTAAAAAGTTTTAACTTTTTATTCGGTGCGGGATGAAACCCCCGAAGTAAATTTGTTATTGTAATTTACATGTAAAAATAAAAACTCGCAACTCAAGCCCTCATATGAGAACCAGCCTTGATTTACATACATATTTCATAATTCTGTTGTTGTGCGGTGATGTCCGTTGCGTCGCAGCCCCAACCATAAAACCAACCAGTACAATACATACATGAATGTTGTTCATAATTCGCTTCACTATATGGTTTGCGTGCACGTGAACAACGTAGTTTTCATTTTTACACTATTCTAAAATATAAATTTTTTCAATTCCTTTCATTTATTTTTTGTATTTCCACATAATTTTTTTTGTTTCTTATCTATTTATTATTTACCAATTGCGAATAAATAAAAAATAATTATAGATAAATTAAAATGATAGTAATTAAAATTGTGCTAAAAATAATTCTTCTATTCTATATATATTTTATAATTAATATAAATATACATATATAAATTTTGTGATATGTTGCGTTACATAGCAAACTATAAAAAAATAAAAATTTGTTTAATTAATTTGTTTTTTTAATTAATTAATTATACCTATATATATAATAATTAATTAATTAATAAAAGTGTATTTCATTGTTGTTTTTGTTTATATATTAACTAGTTTTTACCCTCTATTTTTATATTATTTTTATGTCGTTTATTTTATCAAATCGCACAAAATAAAATATTAAATTATATTAAATTAAATTAAGTTTATTTAACTATAATAATATATTTTTATTAATTTAAAAAAAAAAAAAACAAAATAAACCAATCAAAAATGATCACAGGGTGAATGAAAAGTGAAAGAAATTTTAAATAATTTATGTTTTTTTTTTTTTTTATTTTGTAATTTTAATTAATTTAATGTATATATATAATTAACATTTTAATTAAAACTAAATAAATAATTTAAAACATATATATGTGTGTGTGTGTGTGTGTATTAATTTATATGGTGTGAGTTTATATATTGGGGTTGTGTTTTTGTGGAAGCACATCGATGCATTTTTTTTTGTTTGGTTTTATAAATTTTAAAATTTATTTCTATAGTGTCTATAAATAAAAAGAAATTATATAGAAAATAATTAATTAAATTAATAAAAAAAAAAAAAAAATTAAGAAATTTATAACAGTTATATATAATCTATATGTAGTGATGTCAAATTATCATTAGTAATATATTTTTGTTTATATTTACAAACACACGGTAGATACACTTGCAGGATCAGAACGTAAAATGTACGGGCTAGGTGTCAAGTTGTGACTGTTTCACGACCAAATCAATAATTCAAGTTATTCAAATAAAAGTGTGACAATGGCCGGTAAACGCCTTGACGCATTTATTTGGGTGACAAGAAATTTTCCTTTTTTATAGCGCCTTTTTAATGGATGTTCCCGTGTGACTGAGGTCGCAACCTTATTGAGGTTTTAACCTTTTATGTTTTTCATTGAACACAGATTTGTCCTTGAGGGTACATTTTATAGATTCTGCGTATATGCAGTAGTAAATATTTTACAACTCATGCGTGACAAACAAATGTCAATTTTATGCAATAATTTGTTTTATTCTCATTTGTATTTGTGTAACCGACTGACCAAATTGAGGGCGAAACCTAAAATGGAAAAGTGAAAAAAGTTTCCACTTTAGATTTGGAAAAAATCGAGTAATGAAGAACATGATGATGAACATGCAACTTCTCGATAAGTTCCAAGCTATATTGAAAATGTTATTAGTTTCTACCCTCACAGTTGATAATTAAACGTTCAACGGCGGTCGAACATTTGGGCAAATCTATATATATATGGATTTTATTTTTGCACATCTTGAATACTACTAATAAGGTATGACATTTATCAGTAAATAAGAGTAAAAATAACTCTACTCACAATCAGTATCAGTTTTGTGTTTTGAAATTATTCCAGCGGCAATTCAGAAATTTTGATCATGTTGGGTTTCACAACGAAATGGCTGCGTTTTGAAACAATTGGTTTCGTTTTTATCTTGCTTTTTAGCTTGGTGAACCTTTCGTATGAATAATTAGGATTTAATTTTACTTAAATCAGTCACATATATATACAATAAATGTACGAATGGGCAATTTTGAAAAAAAGTAAACCGAGTCCGTTCCATTCGCGTTCGGCACGTACCCAACGGTTAATCGGGTATGATATTCATAGGTCATATGGTTATAATGGCAACCAGAAATACAATATATAGATCCCAAGATGGCTTGCGATGTAGACGGGGCTATATACCTATGCGAATCTCGCGGGGAGGTTTTCATCGGTACCGCACATAAAACAGGTGTACGTAATGACCTGTTCCGTATAGATAGCTATAGAAACAAAAAACAGAATGTGATTGTCTTATTGGAAAATGTAGAAAATGATTTATTTACCTCTATACACATTTTGGATATTAAAACTCAATCTCAATCAATTACTATATATATATCCAAAAATTATGATCAATAATAATTGATTGAACATGAAATATTAGAATAAAATTCTGTTCTATGGAATACGGAAGCTGGAGTTGGAGTCGATGTCCGGCTCCGCAGTTTTAGTTGGAGTTGGAAGAGTCGAAGAAAAATTGCTCTCCATAACCCTGCGATTTATGAATTCCGATGATGTATAATAGAAAGCTCGTAAATATAAAAGAAATGCTATTAATTACCTATATTAATTTATTCTCATTGTGCGCCCGGTGCGGTAGATTCAATTCTTTCTGATAACCACTTAAAAAACGGTTGTGTTGCATCCAGATACATTTTTATTATTGTGGTTCGGCACTATATTTGAGTTAGAGACATTAATTATTAATTGGTTTTTGATTGAAGCGCTAGAAAAACGTTTCCCGACGAACCAAACGATATAGGATATTTTAAAAGGTATGTATATGCGTTTCGAAACAAATAAAAAATAAATTATTAATAATATTTTGTAGAAGAAAATTTGGAAATTGATTTATTTTTTTTAAAATATATATCTGCGGAAGTCGAACGAAACTGGGACAATAAGTTTTTAAAGACAATTTTTGCATAAATCGGTTATATCTTGGTTGAAGCAATAATATTGCGATTTAAAAATTTTCTTCTATGAAAAATCAGAAAAATTGATTGAAAGATCACTTATATAATTCACCAAAATTTAAAATTTGGAAAATTGAATTTTATGGAAAATGTTGTCTGAAAAAAAAATAAATAAAAATAATAATTAATTTTTACCTGTTGTCAGAATATCCTATCGTTTTGATCGTCGGGACACATTTTCTTACGGCCCGCCACCGTCACGACTACTCTAAAAAGTGACCGAAATGTGAGGTTTCTCGTTTTTGCCATTTTGTAACTTTTATATTTATTTAACAGTTTATTTAAGGACTATCGCATTATTATATTGCTGCGCTTCTGGATTTTAATGATAACTGATAAATTATAATTAATTTAATTTGTTTTTTTTTTTTTAAATTAATATAAATAATTATTTTACTAAAAAATAAAAAAATTTAAATTCTAATAAATAGATAAAAAAAAAAATAAAAATATTATTTGAAAAAAAAAAATTTAATAATGAGAATTAATGATTTTGGATTACCAATACCAAAAAAAAAAAAATAATTAAAATATATAGGAACTATACAACATATTTATATTATTTATATAATAAGAAAATTAATTTAATTTATTTTGTCAAAATCTTCTTTCTTTTTGTTTGTTTTTTTAATTTTTAATTTATTATATTATTGTGATATAACATCAAATTTAATAATTAATATTTAAAGTTTATATTTTATATATTGTATGTGTGTGTACCGTTTTTTTTTTTTTTATTAATTTCATTAATTTAATTTTCAAAATTTTAATTGTGATTTCCAACCCAGCTTATTTTGTATTCGAATAAAATTGTGTGATTTTTTTTTTTTTTGTTATTAATTTTTAAACATAAATTATATTTTATTTTGTGAGTGAAAGCAATAATATATAATTATAATTATATGAGGACCGCAGTGCTGCCGTTTTTTTAATTTTTTAAACGAAATGGGAGTTTAGAGCATATCGGAGTTCTGCGAAACTGAGCTGAGCTGAACGTTTTAAAGAGTTTCTTGCAAAATTTAAGATGTTAATAGTGGACAGAATTATTTTTGCCCCATTAAATTGGTTCGCGACGTTTCGACGAATATAAAAACGACGAAAAACTTAAATGGTGAATCTAATCGAGTCAATATACACAGCAAAGTACCACAAAAAACTTAATTGATCAATTTATTTACAGTACGTAAACTCAACTATTAAAAACTAACACTGACGCAAGTTATATCTCAGGTACAAATTTAGACGTATAAAATCGGATGCATCTGAAACCATTGCAGGAGTTCCGCAAAAGGACCCTTTGGCTACATTATTTTTCAACGTAGTATTGGAGAAACATATAAGGAGGAGCATTAACTACAACAACAGCACTATTTTTACGTCATCTGTTCAATTACTTTGGCTATGCCGATGACATTGACGTAGTGGGTAGAAATATGGCTGCCCGTTAAAGAAGCGTTCTTACTGTTGTTGTAGTTGTGAAGCTTCGGAAATAGGATTAAACGTAAACGAGGAGAAAACCATCAAGTATATGATCGCACCAACGAACAGTAGGTTTATGGTACAAGATTAAAGTGTATCAATTTGGTCAGAACAAATATGAAACGGCAGACAGCTTTAGCTACTTTGCGGAAGCAGCGTATACAGTGAAAATGATATAGCTGAGGAAGTTCAATCCTGGTTTGCTTCAGGCAACAGGGACTTTTACGGTTTGCAAAAGATGTTCTTCTCGAAAACATTAGGTAAAATACTAAAAGTAAAGTTATATCAAACACTGGTTCGACCAATTGTCACCTACGGTTCTGAAACGTGGTACATGACACAGGCTAACTAATAGCGCCCTGGGGGGTCGAAAAGAAAGCAGTACGCCTCACGCTAAAGTAAGTAAACACGCACGTTAAAGTAAGTAAATAAGTAAACTCAACTATTTGGTTAATAGAGGGATGGTGGAAAAAGTTAAAACCTTATAGGTTATGGCGATTGTCATTCCATCATTCTCAAGTGGTGGTAGCTACACCTTCAGTTGGTGGCAACCGGGAATGAATCCTAGAATGCAGCTATGTAACTAATGCAAGGAAAACAAAATTTTAGGATTTAATACCGCAACTGAAAAACAGACTGCATCTGGAAGTTCACTCTCTTTTTCGGAGTGAGATGTCCCACGGACGCTGGGTAGGGCAGAGGCCCTCCATTATTGTCCGTTGGATACTATGAGAATAGCGGAACCACCGCAATTCAACTTAAAATCTAATCCGCGAAAGAGGAGTACAGCGTCGAAAGGGCTAGGACGCGAAAAATCTGCAGGACACTCTGCAGGAGAGCAGAGGAAAGCAAAACAAAGTGGTAAAACAACCACTTCAGATAACTCCACACTGGGCGGGGGAGGGGCTACAGTATAAGAGATGCTGAGTACCAATACCAGGTATACATTCGAATGGCGGCATCTGACGGAGGTTGGAGACTCGAAATCTTTCAATCTTTGCTAGTGTTCAAAATTTTTTTTTTTTTTTTTTAAATAAAAACTATTGGTAAATTAACGCTAAATTTTCACAGGAATGTGATTTTTACCTTTTTGATGGTTATTCATATTTTTTTTAGATCTGGTAGCCAGTTCAATGGCAATTTTATTTACGATGGTATAAACGATGGTGATTCAACAACACATTCATCGAAATCGGAGTATTGCTTACGTTAAATAAGGTCATTATAAAGGAGTAAAATACTGTATAAAATTCAAAGTAGAATTTTGCAATTCGATCAAAAACGACAGCACGGTTATAACAAGAGGATAAAAACACAGCGAAAAATGTCCATCATTAAAGAGTTAAGGAGAGAGAGGGAGAGAAACAGAGAGACAGAGAGAAATGGAGAGATATTGAGGTTAATTTATATATATATATTTCAAGAAATTAATTTTAAAAATTAAAGGATTTCATTTGGTTTTTTTTTTTTTAATATATAAACATCTATTTGTGGGTGTGTGTTTACTTGTGTGACATTCGTTTGGTTTGTTTGTATTTTTTTTTAAATAATTTTCATAATAATTAATATAAATGGACGGACGGATTTTATGCATTCTTTTATTGTTTGTTAAATTTATATCTGATAAATTTGTTGATTTTTTTTTTTTTTTAATCGATAAATTCTAAAAAAAATTAAAAAATTTAGAATAAAATTTGTTTTTTTTTAATTAATTAATTAATTAATTAATTTTTGGAGTTCAAATTTGTAATTTATGTAAAAAAAAAAAAAAGAGTAATATATTTTGTGATACAGAGAGATCAGAACTTGAAATTGTATATATTACTTTTTAAAAATTGGTATATCCGCTATCGGCTATCGGTCACATGTTAATTTAATTCAGTGGTCATTTTTTTAATTTTTATATGTATGCGTTGTTAACAAGATTTTAAAAAAAAATTTTTGTCAAAAATAATTAATAATTAATATATTACTATTTTTTGGTGCAATCAATCAACAAAATAAAATATAGTTTTTGTATAAATTAATTTGAAATGTGGTTTTTTTTTTTTAAATCACAAGTTTTGTTTTGTTTTTGCCTTTTGTCTAAAAATATTCGATTCTCTTCCCGGTTTCACAAATTTCACACAAATTTTTTTTTTTTTGAAAATTGAAATTAATTTAATTTAGTTTAGTTTTTTTTTTTTTTTAATTTTTATATTTTCAAATTTTTAATATTGAATTGATTATTTTTTTTTATTTTTGAAATTAATTTTTAACATATTTTTTTTTTCTCATTTTAATATAATTTAATATAACTTAATTAAATTATATATATTTTTAATAATTATATTATACATATATTTTGTTTTGTTTTGTTTTGTTACCTACATAACTAGTTAACATTATATTATATTATATTATATATATTTATTTTATATACATTATTATGCGTATATTTTTTTATTTTTTTTAATTAATAAATATAATTATATAAATATTTGTTTTTTGGTTGTTGTCGTCGTTTTTATATCGTAATATCGTTGTTTTTATTTCTGTGTATTTGAAATTTTGTTGTTTAAATATATATTAAATATATATATAGTATATAAATTATTTGTTTGATTTATAGGTTTAATTTAATTTTATTTCTATATAATTAAATTCTTTTTTTAATTATATATATATTCGCATTTTCGTTTCTTTTATATATTTGCGGTATAAATGATTATAATTTTTTTTTTTTATAATAATAACAATTAATATTTTTATAATTTATATATTTACAGCATAACTTCAATCTAACTATATATAAAATATGATTACAGGGTGTTTTTTGTTTTTTTTTTTTAATTAATTTTTTATATTTAATTTTTATTTTGTTTTTTATGTGTGTGTGTGTGTGTGTGTGTCTGTTTTTGTGTGTTGTTGGTGTTTTTTTTTTGTAATTATTTTTTTTTTATTATGATTATGGTTAATTCAATATATAATATATATTTGCGTACGTACAGTATATAATATTTTATTAAAATTATAAAAAAAATTAATTTTATTATTTGACATATACAATAGATATAATAGATAAATAAAAAAACGAAACCTCTGCGTGTTTGTTGGGTGTATTTTTGTGTGTGTGTGTGTGTGTTCGGATGTGTGGAACTACTTTTGGAGATGATTTTGGTGGTTTTGGTGGCGGATGTATTTTTTTTTTGGTGTTGTTTTAGTGTAAAAAAAAATAATAAATAAAAATCTACATTTGTATTAACACAAAAAATTATCAAATACGAAAAAGTAAAATATATATAAATATAATAATTATAAAAAAAAAAATTTATTTTATGGTGTGAATTTTTTTTTTTATATTTTAAATTATCGTCGATTTTTTATATGTAGGTATTATTTTGTTTTTTATTTGGTTTCGTTAAAATCTTGGTCATTTGTTTGGTTTATTATTTATAATAAATATAACTAAAAATCCTGTTTGGTGGTTTAACTTGTGTATTTTAATTAATTTATATTTTAAAAAAATAATTAAAAAAAAAATATAGGTATTAGAATACGGTAAAAGATTTTAAAGAAATCGTTGTATTGTTTTCTAGAGAAAGGGAAAGAGAGAAAGAGAGCGAGAGAGAGAGAGAGAGTGAGTGTGTGTGTTTGTGTAATAAACGATGCATTATATTTATTCTTAATAATAAAATAATGTAAT
Organism: Dilophus febrilis; assembly: GCA_958336335.1. Classification (NCBI taxonomy): domain Eukaryota; kingdom Metazoa; phylum Arthropoda; class Insecta; order Diptera; family Bibionidae; genus Dilophus; species Dilophus febrilis. The sequence goes on from OY284471.1 coordinate 34,559,301, forward strand.
CACTAATAATTTAAAATGGATGTGTTTTCTATGTGTAATAAATTGCGTAAAATATTTTTTTTGAGTGTATTTCATTATAATTGTATAATTTATTATAAATAAAAATTATATTATATTATAATATATATTTTAAAATATACATCTCTGTATTGTTTTATATCCATTTATATTCGTAGCACTGATATAGTAGTGGGTATGCTCTTAGCCTTGTAACATTTGGAATTGAGAATTGGGAAGATTGGTGGAAGAAGGGGAGGGAGGGAGGGGGGACAAAATATTTTGAGTAATTCCGTAATCGATAACCGAAAATTTTTTTGGTTTAATTAAAGCGCAAAGTAAGGTTAAATTCGTAGATGAGCAATATCGGTCCATAGTAGTTCCGGAGCTATGGTCGTATGCTACATTTTTTTGTTATATAATTCACTCTAACTATATATTATTTTCTAAAATATAATCGTAAATAAAAGTTTGTTCCCGAATTCGGAATCGAAATCGGTGTCAAGCGGTTCGGAAGTTATGGCCGGGCATCCAAACTAAACTAAATGCATCCAAACGTTGATGAATTTTCGTTATGTGACGTTCTGTTTTGGAATTGATCAAAAAAGCAAACTTATAAATTCTTACAACCCATATTTTCGGTCACTCGGGTTCGAATCCTACTGCAAATACAGACAAAAAAAATATGTTTTTTGTGTCTTTCGGTTATTTTCGAATTTTCACATAGAGTTTCGTATATTTCCATGTGCGGTTGGTCGCAATTACCAACACCACACATAACAGCAACAAATTACGAAATTACGGATAATATCAGGAGCCTGACTGATCAACCATAAAGGATGCGTACGACCGACGATCTCTTTTGTGGCTCTCTCTTTTATTTAGAATACATTGTTCGATCAATTGACAAACACATTTTAAACAACGCGACTTGCCGCTATATATAATGTCTATTTTCTAAAATCAATGCGAATTTTTTTAAACGGGTGAAAAATCGAAATATCTGAAAAATTTGATGAAAAAAATTGAATTTTCTTACTACTTTGTCAAGTGTGTGTCAATGTCTGAAAAACGGAAGGCGGAAGATATAACAAAATTTTCACTAATTCAAAATTAAAAGTAAAAGTAAATTAAAAGTAATTCAATTAACTATTAATTTTCATGCTGGCTGATCTGATTATCCTCGGTTCAATATTTTAAAAGTTTAAAGCTTAATTACTGAGTGTATATTTTTCAATGAATGTTTTCAATTTTTTCAATAATCCCCTCTAAATCGGCAGGGGTTGAAGTTAGACCCCCCCCTTCCCCTCCCGATACGATTTTTTTTGCTTGAAATAGCCCCGTAAAGGTGGTATATTTTTTTTTGTGCTATATCAACCAGGGGACACCCTGGACATGCAAAATAAATTATAAAAAAAAGTATTTAATAAAATTTTATAGCAGCAAGAATTAGTTCCCAGGCGGTTAATTTATGGTTGATAATATTTGCGTTGGTGGTTCGTCCGCATTGATAATATGTTAAGCATTTAAAACCAATTCATTTATATAAATGCAAACAAAGTAGTTCAGAGGAAGTTTTCAACTTACAAAGAGAACATTTTACGGTTCTCTGCATAGGTTCTATATATGGGTCATACCTACACCGCCTTGTATCAGTATCTACGACGACATCAAAAAATATATAGGATTGGTTAAAAATGAGCAATGAGTAAAAAAGTTTTCCTTTCAACCGTTGTAAAAAAAATTAGTAAAACTGGAATCTAATCCCTATTTTCTATTTCCTGGTGGTGGTGAGAAAAATGTGAGTAAAATGAATAAAGGAATGAGGGGCGCAATCGATGATCTTAATGACGCGACGCCACGGGATATCTTTGACTTCAAACCCCTGAGGTAGAGGTTTTAGTCGGTAGGACGGTTCTAGTGACGTTAGGAGTCCGACACATAGTCTGTAAATGGATTTCCACTTCCAAGCAAAAAAAAAAACGAAAAATTCAATGTTTAATTTAAAACATATTAATTAATAAATAGTGAATATTTTATAATTTTTTTTTTTGCCTTCAGGTCAGGTCCTTCGGGTTATAAGCAGAGAAATGTATATTAAAAAAATTAATAAATATTTATAAATTATTGGATATCATCTAAATTTTTATATTTATTGTTAATTTTATTTTACATATAGGCTTACATTCATCAAATTATTTTATAGAAAAATTAATTTTTTTGAATAATTTTCAAAAATCTTTTCGGGGGAATTTGCAAATAATTTTTATTTTTTTTTTTTTAATATAATTTAGAATTTTCGATCAATTACGACGAACGAGTAAGTTAAGTGAGTTAACGCAAAAGAATGAAGTTACAAAAAAAAAAAAAAAATTAAATGACAATTAAATAAAAAATAAATAAATATTTAATTTTTTTTTTTTTTTTTATATATATATATATATATATTAATGTGGAATGGTTTTAATAAAAATTGAATATCGTTTTTAGTATTTTTTTTTTTTATATATCAGTCTTATTTATTATTTAATTTGTTTGGTTATTAATTATTTTTTTTTTATTTATTTATATATGTATTTTTGGTTATAATTTTCCAAATTATTAATTATTAATTATTAATAACTATATAACTCTTTTCTATATATTTTATTAATATTTATTTAAGTATAAAAAAATGGGGGATTTTTTTATTTGAATTTACTTGTTGGGTTTTTTTATGTTTTATCTTATATTTTTTTTATTTAATATATAAATACGCGCGAATGAAATAATAAAATGTGATTGAATGTAAGCCGCCGCCGCGCGCTGGGGTTTTTGGGGCGTATATGTAAAATGTATTATTATTATTATTGAGTATGATGAGTATGTATTTTGTTCCGTTTTTGTTTCGACAACTTGTTTATTTAATTAATAACATTGATTTAAATTTATTTTTATTTTTTTTTATATACCATACGTACATATATAACTTTTAAATAATTTTTTTTAACATTATATTTACATTATAATAATAATAATAATATAATATAATAAAAAAAAAAAGAAAAAAAAAATATATTTATTAATTTGTATATATTTAATTTAACTATACAATAACAAAGTATATATAATATTAAAAGTTTTATTTTATTTTTTTTATTAAAAAGATTTATTGCTTTATATATTTTTTATTTTTTATTATTTTTTTACTTTTTTTGAAATCGCACCTTTTAACAACATTTTTTTCTATATTTTTTTATTTGTTTGTATATTCCTTAAAAATGCGATTCATTCAATTATTGTGGTGAATTCATTATTATAATTATTTTATAATTTTTTTTTTTTAAAACTAATTTAATAATAAATTTTATTTTTATTTTTAAAATCGTGGAATTTATATATGATTTGTTTTTCTTTATATGTATATATATTTTCAATTATTTATTCATATAATAATAATAATAATAATAATAATAATAATAATATAATAATATATATATATTTAATGGGGGATATGCGTTTCAATTTTATTTCTATATTTTATATATAGAAATTAAGTATAAATAATTTTTTTTTTGTTTTATTTTTAATATTCAATGAATGCTTTTTACACTAAAAAAAAATAAAAATAATTACTATAACTTATAATTTATTTTAGTTTTATTTTAAATTATTTATTTCTTTAATAAAAATTAAAAAAAAAAATAAAACAAAAACTACTATAAACAAATAAATATAATTAAATAAAAACAATAAATAATAATCAATATACAAAAAGGAAAAATTCAAAAAAAAAAAAAAATATTATATATGGAAAAAAAGGTTGCAGTATATAGTTCAGCGGACCCTGAGTTAGGACATTGGGGGCACAACGTCAATCGAAAGCTAATATATCACAGACAAACTAACCATAAACTTTTTTTGGCGGCTCACCCCCTTCCGAATACACGGAAAGTTGGGGGTTTTTTTTTTTTTTTTTTTAGAAAAACCTGATTTGTGAAGGAACCTGATGGGAGATACCCAAAAAATAAAGATATTTTCACTATAAAAAGTAAATAAAAAGTATAAAAAGTAAACACTATAAAAAGAAAAGTAAATACCCAACAAATAAAGATATTTTCACTATATTTCATTTAAAATAAAACCGGAATAAATCAGAAGCATAATATTCGGGGTCGGTGGTTTGATTCCATTTATGGAATTTTAATTTTAATTTTTTTTACCAAAACCACAAGTTTTCAATAATAAGGAATCTCACATGACGATCCACCAAAATAAATATAAAAAAATTGTTTGCAATATTCATGCCATTGGTCAATGTGAGACAATATATGTTAAAAAACGCACTGAAGTGTGCGCACGCATAGTAGTTCAATAATACAATTCATATGTATGTACGTCAGTGAGCACAATGAAAAGCGCAGACGCAGGTTGCCGTGAACGAACGCTGAAATTGACCAATATTCAACTTTTCTTTAATTTCTTACGTGTTTTTGACAATTTCGAATTATAAATCCAAAAAATTTTCATATATAAAAAGATAATTTAATAGACCTGAACACACGATCCCTTTTTTAATTTGTGCATATATGCAAGCGTGTGTTCCGCGTAGGTCTGCGTTTTTTCTATTTGTTTGGCACTTTAGATTATAGATAGTGAGAGGATGCGCTCATAGATTTGCATATAGTGAAGCCACTATTTTTATAATATTTGTGTTTACATAAATATGTGTGATCGATTGCAATCAGTGACGGTGCAATATATAAAACGTATTTAGATTAAATGACAACCGAAGAATATTCAGTTTTTTTTTTTTTTCATAAAGTGATTCGGCTTTAATGGATCGGTATACGAAGTTATTCCAAAATAATCGTTATATATACCAAATAACTGAATAAAAATAGTTAATCAATAAGGGAATATGTGAAATATTAATTAAATTACTATTTAATAAACATTCTTTCCTCATCACCATAGGCAGGGGTATAGTTAGGGCGGAAGAGCCGGTTTAAAAACTTATTGCAATAAGAGGGCAGATTGTAAAATTGTTACTTTTAGCTTTACTTTTGCCACTTGAACATTACAATATGTTACTATTAGCTTTACTTTGCCACTTGAACATTACAATTAACCTTTTATTGACCGGTTCCACCTCCAAAAACGTAAAAATCTACATTTTCCCATCTCCCATTGACCCCTATATACTTTCAATTAAATCCGGGGTTAAATGAAAGATAATAAAAATACCTTTATTTTGAGTATCTACTTTTGAAATGGCCAACCGCGTTCCTTCACAAATCAGTTTTTGTAAAATAAAATCCTTAACTTTGACCTTCTCGATCTTCGTAAGGGAAGGTTGAGCGCCCCTTCGTGTTATTATTACGTTTATTTACCGTAATATACTTTAATTATAACCCTAAAAAATTATTACGGTTATTGTGTCTGCGTGCAACATTAGTTTTCGATTGGCGGTGTCCCCGCAATGTCCTAGCTCATTTTCCGCCGCTAAAATTTGGCGGAAAAAAAATTGCCATACATAGTGAATATTTTAACGTGAGACAATGGAATGAAATCTCGGAAACTAAGCGTTTTTAAGAAAAAAATGTTTCAGTCAAAAGTTGTTCAGCGGTTACGGGGACATACGGTGATAATTTTTTTTTTTGTTATTTTTACAATCTGACACAAATGTGACAAAATTTTTTGGTGCACTTTTTGGAAAACCAGCTATATCTTTCGAACCAATGGGATGATTAACAAATTTTCATCTATAAATTGATAAAGAAAATGAAAATTGTAGATAAACAATGGCTAAAATTGGGAAAATTCCAAAATCCGGAAATTTTCCGGAAAATTTAGTAGGTAATTTAGCATCCCTTGATCTGTTGTCCAATTTATTGGCTACTTAAACCCGTGTGCCTTTCGCAATATCACCCGGCGGGTTTGACAATATCATGAAATCGTGAACAAACCGCCCTTGATTCCGTACCATTTTTTCGACAAAATACAAAATACGTAGCACAAAAATTGTAAATATCTTGTGAAAAATTTGATTTTTGTGACGCTGATATATAAAATATAATATTTCCAAATTATAAATATAAATAATTAATTTTTCTCTATTTGAATAAATTAATTTTTTCATCTAATTGTAAATTTAATTTATTTGGTCTTTTATAATCCATATATTAAATAATTAATTTTTTTTTCCTTTTTCCTGTTTTCCATACCATAATTATAGTAATACGAAACATGTTTATTTATTACACATTTCGTCGATGCGTTCGCGTGTTTACGCATAATAATTTTAAATTTTATTTACAATCAATAAATTGTCTTTAAATTAATTAAAAAATATTCGTACCGCGATTTAAAACAAAAAAAAAAACAAAAATTAATAAAAATTTTTCTAAATATAAAAAGGAAGTAAAGTAAAAAAAACAAGATATATTTTCATAATTTCTTTCTTTCTTTTGAAATATTTATATAATTAAATAATGAAATGATAAAAAATAAAAAAAATTATTAATCTATTTTTTAATAATTTTTTATTTGTTTTTTTTTTTTTTTTATATACATTAAAAATACTAAAAAAAATTATTTGTACTTGCAAAATATATTTGCTTTTTTTAATTATGATTTCCATTTTTCTTTTTTGTTAATTATAATTAATATTTTTCTCTTAATAATTTTTGGGTTTTTTATTTTTAGTTTAATTATAATTTCGATTTTTAAAATTAATTAAATTTGCGTCTAATTAATTAATATTATTTTATTTTTTCTTGTTATTTATTGATCTGCGCGTTTTTTTTCTTTTCATATTATATAACGTGACGTTGTGTAACGGTGTATATATAGCAGAGAGAGAGAGAGAGAGAGATAGAGATAGAGAGAGGGAGAGAGAAACGTGGATAAAGATCATCGCTATTATTATTATAATATATATATATATATTTATTTTCAAATCACAATATAATTTTTATTTAAATATAATTAAGAATAATTAACACGATATGTATTTCCGAATAGGTTTTTTTCTTTTTTGCATTACATTTCAATTAATTTTTTTAAACGCATTTTATTATTTTATTCGCAGGCGGTATTTCATATATAAAAAACCGCATATTTATCGCACCGCATCGCATCGCATTAAATTAATATTTACATTTTTTTTTTTTTCGTTAATTTTTCTATAAATTCATATAAGATTTTTTTTTCTCTTTTACATATTTTCTATTAATTATTAAAAATATACACTCCTAATTGTTTTTGTCATTCATATACATTAAATAAATAAACAACCCTGTTGTCTGCGTATAGATAAAACCAATATAACTGCGTTATAAATAATAATAATAAGCGTAATCTTTATGCATTCATCACATCCCACAAAGAGAACTACGTTATATATTTAGGGTGACCCCCGTCAGTACGCAGTATATTTCACATTCCACATAATCTCTGGGAGTTTTTCATGCAAAAGAAGTAGTTCTAAAACTGTGACACCTGCCAAGTTATTGAATTAAAATATACAACAAGTCATTATCTCGAAAATTTCTAAACTATTCAAGCTTGATGTTAATAAGCTAAATGAATTACTTTCAATATTGGTTTTAAAGCATTTTTTTTTTGCTAGATTTTTGCCGTTTTGAAGATACTATAATAAATTTTTAATAAATTGAAATTATTAATTACTTTTAAAAGTTATTGACCAAAAAATTTGCTTAAAATGGAACATTTTCCTTGCCGGAGCCTAAAATTTTAATATGTGGCATTACTCGAAAAATTATGTTCTAAGTGTAACCTACTGTTTTCGTTGTCAATTTCCTATTTTAGGGCTGAAATTCAAGATGGCATTGAACATGACAATTTGCCATAACCTCGACAATTATGCACCAAATTTAATAAAATTTGAACAAAATTAGTCCAAATTCCGCAAATTTCCTAGAAGAAACTTTTTTTTTTGTTTCTCAAAATGTCAAAATGGTGATTTCATTTAAGATGGTCGCTAGCACTGCTAGCATGCGCATGGATGGTGTCCGATATTGTGAATGTGAATGTGAATGAGAATGTCAGGAATATTTTTTTTTAAAAAAATTATTTTTCGTTTATATTCACATGGGAGTCGAAAATGAAAATTTATCATTCTCTCATAACTATGTCAATTATCATCGGATTTACTTTCTCATTAACCTCCTAAAAGTGAAAATGAGAGAAAGAGAAGTAGTAACACAAGACCAAAAGTTACAAGACAGTATATAGTAACTTTTATTTCCAGGAACAACAACTATGTATATATAGACCATAGTTTTTCGAGTACTTCAACATGGAAAATGGGAAATAGTCCTAGGATGAATTGAAATGTGTTTCGATTATGTAAGGTACGGCGTTGTACACCCTGTATAATTGTTTACAATTTAATTCAATTTTTCACATTGAGCAATTATTTTATTTATTAACATTTTTGTTTTTAGGTATGCGATATACATTTTTGGTAAACAAAAAATATACAAAAAATGGTTTGAAATCTTTTTTGAATAACTGTTTGTTTGTGAAGCAATTGTGAAACCGCTGGTCAATCCAAAAATTTGCTAATTATAGAAGAGTTTAATTTAAAATACATTTTGCTGTTGTTTTTGCTTTTTGATCTTTTATTCAGGGGATCAGATTAACAATAATAAATGAAAATTAATAAATTAAACCAGCAGGGTTGTGGAGTCACAGTATTGGAGTCTATGATATTTTAGTGGACATGAAATACATTAATTTTTCATTCAAATTTGTTTATACACGAAAAAAAAGCAGTATTAGCAGGGGTAGCAGACGTGCAAATTCTTCACAAACAGAGCAGAAAATTTGACAAGAAAACAAGAACTTTGCTTTTGCGTGGTTGCTTTCCAATGCTTATAGCGTTTTTTTTATAAATTATCTATCTGCGCAGATTGGCAGAAATATTATTCCTATATCTATTCGCAGAATCATTCAGCGACTAAGAAGAATGTTTTGCAAATAAAGCAGAAAAATCTGACCATGTGAACACCTTCCCTCAATAATTTATTCAAAATTCGGAGTCATATACAACCGAAACCGTATAGAAACAGAAAATTTCAGTTTCTGGTGGTATTATTGGTGTTAAAAATGAATGAAAAACTGTACATTTTCATACACTCAACTGAGTTCCTGTATCAGCAGAAACAACAACGGATTAAATATATTTTGGATTTTTGTACGTGATAAACACTAATTTATTATTAATAAAAGATGGTGAACATTTTAAATTCATGGAAAGGAAGTATAATCCTTAGGATTAAAAAAAATTAAATGAATTACACTTTTTAAGCGTAAAATCGAAAAAAGTTAGATGAAAACTATTGTACAAATTTTGGCCTTTATCACATAAAAGTATGAAAAAAAAGATTGTAGTAAAGGTTCGGAGTTCCACGCATCTTTGCTAAAAAATGCTAAAAATGTCAAAATGTATGTACCTAATTATTTTCGTTTTTACCGGGAGGGGTTCGAACGTACACCGGTTGCAAGGTATACAAATTTGGTTTTTGTACGTGATAAAGACAAATTGGTTAATAAAACACTGGGGAACGTTTTTACTTGATGGATAATGTAAAGGAAGTATAATCCTTTTAATAAGGATATTAAAAAATTAATTAATTACATTTAATTAATTACAATTACAACAACAGTAAAAGCGAAGAAATACGATAACATAATTTGAAATGTAGTATTCATTTTGGCGTATTCATTGTTAGCAAAGACCCATTTGTGTACCTTGCAACCCGTACTCGTTTTTACGACAAAAAATTTGCATCATTTAATTTATTTTTTTAATATCATTATTAAAAAGATAATATTTCCTAATATATTTCCTAGTATACATTTTGGCGTTTACATATTTTTTAACCAACGGTGAACCTGTCGATCGCAAAAAGTGTTTTGTCGATAAAAGTGCGGAAAAGCCGTTAAAGTGCGGTAAACCACCGTGGTCACTTTGAAATATTATAAAATTCTGTCTTCTTAAGCCTCGATTTCTATGAAAATATTTTATTTATCACAAATATGATATTTGTGATATAAAAATAAATTAGCTTTTTCTGAAATTTATTTTGCCTGGATAAAAAAACCGAAATTTAATAATAAATACCAATTGCTGTTAAATAATTCCATTTTTTATTAGTTTGTAAATTAACTGGATATTTTATTATTATGAAATTAAATCATAAAAATTAAATAAAATGAAAAATGAAGTTTGGACGACGGTCAGCCGACGGCAATAGAAGAAAAAATATCAATGTCCGCCGTCAGTCCGCCGTCCAATATTCATAAAAAGCACCGCCATTGAAATGCATGTATTTTCAATTTGACATTTGCCGTCGTCTGCCGTCGGCATTTCATGAAAAGCATTACTTTACGTGTTATTCTAAACTGGGGTCAAAAGTGGACGTCTAGCATTTGATTGGATTTATAGTTGGAGGGGATGGGAAATTGGGCAGACTCCATCCACAACCCTGTATATATAAATAGTTCTCATCATTTGTATATGTAATGCGATGATCAGTTATAAATCTAGATTCGGTTTTTTTTTCTGGAAAAATTAAAATCATCATTCATTCGTTGCCCATTTATAAATTATTATAATTATTGTTTTATTGATTTATTAATATTTAAACAATCTTTTTTTTTATATACCTACTTTCATTCGCTATTTCTTTTACATACATTTTTTATTTCGTTTGTATAACTGTATATCACTTATCATGCACTATAAATAAAATACATTTTTTTATTCATTTGAATTGATTATGTTTTTATAAATAAATAAAAAACAAAAAAAAAATTTAGAATATACATTTTAAATATATAAATAAATTAATTGGTGTTGTTAATTGTTTTTGAATGTGTTTTATGGTACGAATATAATTTTTAAGTAGTTTTTATTCTATATATATATATATATAGTTTAAGATAGAAATTTATTGGATTTGGATTTGTTTTATATATGGGATTTTAATTTTAATAGTTATATAGTATAAATAAATAATGATTATTAAAAAGGATTTTATTTTTAATTATTTATATCATATGTTTGAAGACAAAAGAATATATAAAAAAAAGTTATTTTAAATTATTTTAAAGATTATATAGAGTTTTGCAATTTTAATAAATATAAATATATAGTTTTATGTCGCGTTTTTTTTCATTTTACACCATTCACACCAATCCCACTACACCAAGTGAGTGTTGTTATAACGCTGTTTGTTTCGTCTATCGTCTGCATAGTGTGTTGAATGTGTAGCTGTTATACACCATTTACACAACCGGCACCACTGACTACACTCTCGGGTGTCAATGGTGTAAACATATGCATACTTACGAGTTCATTTGTTTTTTTTTTTGTATGTAGGGAACTCTATTTACCTTATTTTCTATTCATTTCATACACTCGCAATCATTACACACATGCGTGGTGGCCTTCACAAAACCGACGAACACTTTAAAGGTGTTGGCGTTATAACGGTGTAATGCGAAAAAGAAATGCCAGTATAGTTTTTGTGAAGAATTAAAAATTTTCTAATGATTACAAATTTTTTTTTTTTGGTTGGTTATGCAGAAGTTTTTTTTTTTATTTTTATTATTATTATTTAAATATTTATATTAATTTTTATTATTATTATTATTATTATAGTTCTATATATAAATAAATGTATATTGAATTTATATAATTTGGTTTTTTTTTTTTATTTGTTATTTGAAGAGTTTGGGTTTTAGAATTTTTTTTCTTTTCATTTCATTTATAATATATAGTATATATATTTTGTTATATTTCTTTTTAACGGCAGTTATTTTGATTTTTCTTATGATTAGCCAGATTTTTTTTTTTTTTGCCTATATTAAATTTGTTTATTTTTTAAATCGCTATATTTTTTTTTTTTTATGATTTATATAAAATTTTATTTTATTAATTTTTAAAAATTTTTTTTCAAATAAATATTTTTAATTTATTTATTTTTATATATATTTTTTTTTTTGGAGATGTTTTGAGGCAAATTTTTATATAAATTATAATTAATTATATATATATATGTATTCGATTTTTATTCGATAAAATATATCTATATATTTTATTTATTTTTTTATCTGTATATAATATCACGATAGGATGGTTTATTATATTTAAATTTGTATATGTTTTGAATGTGTTTTGTGTGTGTGTGTGTGTTTGTTTTGTTTTTGTTTTTTTTAAATTAATTTTACTACAACTATTTTTATTAATTTTCATTTTTTTTATTATACCGGACATGTTAATACATTATATTCAAACATAAGTGATACTGTAACAAATGCAAAATATAATAAAAACATAGTTAGGCCGAGTCCTTTGTTCATACGCCATCGAAAACAGGCAATTGATAATACAACGAACAATAACATCATAAATAATATTGAAATTGAACATACCATACCGACGGAATTCACTTCAACTGGTTTACCATAAATGATTCCGTACAGTAACCAAGGTACAGGTAAACTGTAAATAGGCAAAAATATAAAAAAAAAACAAATTAAATTAAAAATAAACATATTGATAAATGTAAAATATAAGATTTTAAAAAATTTTCATTTAGGCATTAGTTCGAAAATATAAAATATCCTTTTGGGAGCATAGCCAAAAAAATGCCCAACTGCGCCACTGCGATATTGTCATCATAATGAGGTGATATTTCGAAAGGCACACACACACACACACACACACACACACACACACACACACACACACACACACACACACACACTCACACACACATAGAATTACCTAAATTTTGAATTACGGTCCTGGTAAGTTCGCATAAAAATTAAAAATTAAATCAATTTCTGTTGGACTGAAATGCGCATTTTAAATAACCTCTTTGGTTTGAAAGAACAGATTATATATTGATCAACTTTTGTTCTAAAATTCATGGCAGAAGTTTATTAACCCTCTAGGATGCCCATATTACAAAAGTCCAATATAGTTAATGTTAATACCGTTCGTTTGAGGACTCATATGAGGTTATGCCGTTAAAAATCAATCAGGACTTTTTTCCTTAACTTTAATTCCCTTTAACCTGGGAGTTGTCCAATCCCCCCCCCCTTCCCCCAGGCGGCAATTATTCTGCTATTTCATAAAAGAAAATTATGAAATTCCCTCAATTGGTTCAAAAGATATTTTCGATTTTCCAAAGAGTGTATTTTGTACCATTTTTGATGATACACTTTTACATCTTTTATACTTCTTACATTTTTTTCGCGCGTCTATTAGTTTAGCGTCCAAACGCCAGCTGAAAACTCAAAGCTTCCGAAAGTTGACTTATTGCACTTCATCTTTCCATCATCCACTCAGCCTCCGTCTTGAAACATTTCTAAATCCACCTGACTTGCTGTACAGCAACAGTATATTTATGGTATACGATCACCATCCATATACATCACCTCATAACCACAAGACCACCTCAAGTGTCCAATCTTGATACGGAACAATGTCGGATTCGCCATATATTTTATAAATCACATACTCGCGTACCCCCAACACGTCACCAAAACGGAATTTGCCTTGTCGGACCAAAGATAAGGCGTTGTATTTTCGTTTTCGAATCCTCAAAGAAGTCGTTGTTTCGTGCGTTTGTTACTCTTGTCATGTACCGTTTTTGATTTTTCGGCATCGTAGGTGACAATTGTCCGACAATTGTGTTTGATATATAACATTATTTTTCGCTTTCGTTCGTCTTGATGAGAGGAATGCATTTCTCAAAGCATATAAAACTTTGCTTCCTGAAGGCCTAATCCGGAATTGAACTTAATTATCCATATAACTTTTCACTTTTTGTGCCTCCCATTGCTATCTATCTAATTTTTTATCGCTTACAATCGACCGACGATTGGTTTGCGTTGCGTTCGCTAACTGTTTTTTATTGTTGGTTTCAAAATTTGTTGTTATTTACGGTGTCGAGAATTAACCGTATACAACCACCCGCACATGAGAAAATATTCAAATCTGTATTGAAAATTCAGATTCGAAAATAACCGAACACACAGTTCAACACAGTTCAAATTGCTTTTTGTTTTATGTTCGTTACTACCACATAATCATAATCGGTTAAGCGTCTGTAAAACCTCGGAATTCTATTGCCGTGAGCTCGTAACGAAATCACTTATAATCAGGTGATGAACCTATATGATGCGTTGAATAAGTGATTTTGCCTGAACCTGGGTGCCTGAACTTTAATTATATGTCGATTAATACACGAATTTTGATTTTCTCTCAAACATATGATAGAAAACCAAACTTAAACTGAAAAGCAGTAAAAAAAATATAAGTCATATGTTTTCAAAGAATTGTCCAAATTGCGCTTTAGGTGGATGTGTCTTTAGATAGGAAGAAATGCTTAATTTAAATGATTGGTTGTCATGAGAAGGGTTGAAAATACAAACTCTGGTAGACTATTCCATAATCTTGATGTTCTTGGAAAAAATGCGAATTTCAAAATCTGTTCGGTGATTCGAAAAAAGTTAATAGATACTGAGTATGGAATGTGCTGTTTGCGAATTTCTTGAATTATAAGCGAAGATAATAGTCCCAGGAATTAATTTGAGAATTCCATTACAACATTCTTGCTGGTAATATTTATAAAATGTAAATAATATAGCTACTGTCCGTCTATGATCCAACAATTCAATGGAATTTGTTATTGTTTCATTTCTAATCAGTAAAAACTCGAAAGCTTTTCGATCCTGTCACTAAACTGCTTAGTGTAGTAATTGATTGACCGGCCCATATGTAAGAATTGTATTCTAGAAGTGGTCTTATAAATGCTTTATAAACTAGTGCTAAAAATTTTCAGAATCAAGGAATTCCTTGGGTCTTCTTAAAAATCCAATGCGATTTTTTTTTTTATTTGATAATTGTATAATTTATAATTTAAATTGTATAATTTAAAATCGCCATTTTTGCCATTCCGGTTCTGTTTTTGAATTAATTAAATTAAAAACTCGATAAGCGCAAAAACATTTCCTTAACAACAAAAAATATCCATTTTTAAATATTGAAATAAGTATATCTATATATTTTAATTAAATATATGTCTAAAATATAAATTAAAATACAATTTACTTTTTATAATTAAAAAAAAAAGAATTGATTATTAAAATAAATAAAGGAAAAACTTCAAATTTAAATATAGCTGAAAAATAAAAGGAAAAAATTCAAATTCTAATTAGAAAAAAATTAATATTTAAATAGATTTTTTTTTGGTTACTTGTTTAATTATAAAATAAACGAAAAAAAATATGTCTTAAATATGTGATTTGTAATTAATTATTATATATTTTTTTTATTGTTATATAAATTTTGGAATGATATAAAAAAAAAAATTAAATATAAAAAATTTGGAAATTGCATAAAATTAAAAATAATTGAAATATATTAATTTAATATTTAAGATATGATATTCTTTATTTTAATTATTTATAAAATTATGTTTTTGATTTTAATAAAATATTTTTTTTTTTTTTTTTTTTTTCTCTTTTGTTCTGTTCTGTTCTATTTTAAACTGAGCAATATAAAAAAAATACTATTTTCATTTTCTTTATCTTTATTCTAAAAAAAATTTTCCCCTTTCACTTATCTCTTTTTGTTCTTTTTATTTTTATCGATTTTATTTATGAAAAAATAATCGCAATTTCACTTCTTTAATTTAAAATCAACAACAAAAAATAAAAAAACAATATCGGTTTTATAAAAAAATAAGTGTTTTTTTTTTTTTTACCAAAATCGCACTAAATTAATTAATTGAAATAATTTATAAAAAAATGATTTTAATGAAAAATCGCGATACGATATTTTGATAATAAAAAAATAATATCAGATTAAAAAAAAAAAAAATATAAATAATTAATTAATTTTTGTGCACAATAAAATAAAAAAAACAATCAAAATCATTTCAATTTCATTTGGTATTTTTTTTGTTTGTTTAAAAAAAAAATAATTTAATTGAATTTAACTTTCTCATCTCTTCTTTATTTTAGTTTTTTTTTTAAATAAACTTAACTTAATTTGAAATACACACACACAAATAATTAAAATAAAGAAATTTTATTTGGAAAATAAAAAAAAAAAAAAATGACTCTTCATTTCAAAAATCTCCCGAACGATTGAAATATTTTAATTTCTTCAGTTTTTCCATCACAATAAAATTTTTAAATAAAATGCGTTTTTTTCTTTATTATCATAAAATTATAATTTTTTTTTAAAAATATATTAATATAAATTATTGGTTTTTTTTTTTTTTGTAATATTTTAAGAGGATAAAAGTTGTTTTATTTCCGATTTTTCAGCAGCATCTAAATAACTTGCACCGTCTGGTGTTTTACCATCTTTAGATGCTCCCTTTTCCAATAATAATTTTACACATTTTGTATGTCCTTCCCAAATTGCTGCTAAAATTGGTGTAATTCCATGTTTATCCAGAGCCTAAAAACAAACAAAAAAAAAAAAAATTTTAAATAAATTTAAACTAAACATTTACAATTTGTAAAATAAATTTTAAATGCAAACAAAAAAAAAAAGAATTTCTATTTCTGTAATAGAACGCATTCTGGGCAACAGACAGAACGAAGAAGGCAACTGATTTAATAAATTTTTGGTGCAACAAAGGATATAACAGAAATTCGCACTGCAACGAAATTTATTTATTCGGCTTTTGTGGCGGCTTTTGCGAATGTCGTGATCAATTGAATCAAATGCCCTGGAAAAATCAAGCAATACCAAAACATCATTAGGACAATTTTCATCCATAGCAAAAAGTATATCATTCGTGATTTTTAATCAAGAGGTGGCCGTGCTGTGCTGACCAGGGCGAAATCCAGATTGAAATGGAGAAATAAGTGATTCATCGTGAAGTTACTGGCAAATCTAATCTTTCATTAAGCGTTCCAATTAAGCTTTAGAAAAGCACGAAAGAATGCTGATAGGGCGGTAAACGTTCATATTTACAGCCGTGGACTTCGGTAAAATTCAAGAAGCTGCCAAAGAATCAACGCAGAAGCAGGTATAACAGCATATACTCTATCCAAATATACTTAGGGAAAAGATAGAATAAAAAAGTCTGATTACAAAACGATGGCAACGAACTAGGTCACCAATTTCGATAAAGCGATATTAAACAAGAGGTGCGATTCTATTGAAAAGTGACTCGATAGTGACATGACTATTTCGTCATATTTTGAGAATTTTTAATTTCGAATTAAAGAAAGGGGAACAAATTGAGTAAAAAAATAGTCACTAAAATCAAAATGTGTGAGTCGTCAGTGACTCCATATATATTTTTTTTTTAATAAAATCATCATATACGCATAAATTTTAAATACTAATAAATTATAATATTGATTTTTTTTCTATAATTTACCAAAAACAGTCATTATTTTTTGTTTATTGATAATAATAATAATTAATATAAATAAAAAAAAAGGGTCACTTTTTCATACAGAATACCAGTGACTTGTTCGAATGAAATCACAATAATTTTCACTCCTTCGAACTCACTCACTAAAAATAGTCACTTTTCAATAGAATCGCACCTAAGGCCGTGAAGGATGTACAAATTCTATTGAATAATTTCACAAATCACAATTATTTACAGAATCTAACAAACCCTTATGCAATTGAATGACTCCCTCTGGAGGGTTACACAAAAAGATTAAAACAACCACAACAGCATATTGCGGCTCTGATAATGAATAATAGCAAATTCATCCTTCCTATTATCATCCAATAGCACGCCTATTAGTGATTACCAATATGACTATCAGTCACAAGAGATCGATGCCAGCCATCTCACAAAATAATCCAACTATTAGAATATTGCAAATTTCGGTAGTAACATCAGTTGTTTCACTAGACAGAACAAAAACGTTTGATAGCGAGTAATATTCTAATTTCAGTTCAACAAAACAAATCCCGAAGAGATTGATGTTTATATAAACGCTTCAAAGGAAACAACCGTAATTTACCGTTCCATCCTAGACAGGGCAAGAATCTCTTTATGGGCGAATTGAACCGTAATGGGAAGAACTTAGTTTCTTACCCTAAATATGGCGCTCTAGCTATATACAAAGTTATAACTAGACCGATTTTGACCTATGCAATAGCAGTTAGGAGCAGTAAGGCCCCACCAAGGACGGTACCGAGAAAACTAAACAGGATTGACGTGTTTGGTGACTAGGAATACTGTACACGCAACTATGGTTAGAGCAGGTATATCAAGAGTGACTGGCTGAAGATATCAATAATTACATAATTTTCAGACTGTTACTGGTGGTGGACGATAGATCGTATGATTTCGGTAAGTACTTTTTTGTTGTGTTTCCTACTAGTGGACGGAAAACGAAATTAAATTCACCTATCCCCTAATATTTTGTACTGATAGATCAAAAACCAACCTATGATCGGGATACCGGGTATATGTAGCCAATGCTCAGGCGGAACTCTGGATTGCACCGCATAGTTTTTCAGTCTGAAAATTCATGCTATAGAACTTTGCGTCATATGGCTTAGAGATAAGGTATATAAATACCAACAGATCTATATCCTATCAGACAGTAAAGCGGCACTTATGGCCATCAACTTCCGAGAAATAGAGTCGAAACTATTGCTTAACTGTCTAGGGATACTGAATACTGTATCAGAGGTAAACAAAGTCACATTAATATGGATACTTGAACATATTGGAATGGTGGGCAACAACAGAGCAGACAAAATCGCAAGACAGAGATCTGCATACACAAACATTCAAGCCATTCCATTTTGTGTGAGAGCCGCTGCTACGGGAATCCCCCCATGGCTGTAGACAATCGAAAATATGTATTCCTGTGTATTCAAAAGGGCTGACGAAACAAATTCTCAGTCTAAGCAAAACAAACACTTGACTAGTGATCGGAAATTTTACGGGACACTCATCTACATAAGAACTCATCTACATAGGATGAAAATCTTAAAAGATGATGATTCTTGGAGGCTATACCACATGGAGGGATAAAACTGCGGAGCACATTCTATGTGAATGTGAAGCAGAAACCTCTCATAAGCAAGGTATAAAACTCCGGACCATTGGTAAATTATTTCCAAAGGAAATTATTCTTCTTACCCATCATTCAATTGGCCAGATGTCTGAGTAGGACCAATGAATGTATGAAAACGCACGGCGTCAGATATTTCACATAGCGAAATGCTTGACATTAAAATTCTAAGTGGTCTCAGTCAACGATTGTAGCGTAAAACGTCCTAGTCCGCCTGTCATCGCAATCTTCGAGACAAATCCATAAATTAAATTGCATTATAATGATAATCGAGGTGTATAACACCCATGGGTGGCAGTACAGGCTGCTCTACACCGGCACCAACCTTCGGGTGAGGTTTTAGTCAGTAGGACGTTACATTCCGTAACGGAAGACCGACACTCTTTCCATTAATTAAAAACCAATCAAACACGAAAGAAATCTTTAAAAAAATGTATAGAATTTTATCTTGTCACATCAAATTTGAGGGATTCAATAGATTCAATTTTTTTTCTTATATTCATTTCATTAAATATTTATTACCTCAAAATTGTCTCGAAATGAATTTATATACCATACAATAAATATTAAAAAAATATTATATTCTATAGCTTTTATATGACTTTGTGTGGTTTTGCGCGTATGTGTGTGTGTGTGCGTGGGAAAATATTACGGTAATATATAATTTTTTTTTTTGCAATCTTTTTACTTTTTATCTATCACAAAAATATGTTATGTATTTATTTATTTATTATACATATATTGATATATAGATAGGTATTATACTTACATCAGCTTTTGCTCCTTTTGATAAAAGATATGCTAAAACATCATCTTGTCCATAATCGGCAGCAAAATGTACCGGATATCTTGATGAAATTTCCTGATTAACATCAAAACTCTTTTTTTGGAATGAAAAATAACAAAAAAAAACCATTAATGTTTCCAAAAAAAATAATTTCTAATTTGTATTTTTTGTTTCTTTACCTGATTTTCTACAATATCTTTAACTTGAGATAAATCACCATTCTTAATTGCCCACATAACATCACCATCAGGACGATCCATGTTTTTATCAAATTTTGTTTTGTTTTTTTCTTTTTGAGTATTTATTTATTTATATGGTTTTTTTTCTTTTTTATATTGTATGATAAATTTTTTTTTTTTTTAGATGAATCACAAATTTTATAATCCAGATTATTCGATTCGACGAAACAAAAATAAAATTAAATAAAATTCACACAACACAACAAAACAAAAAATAGTATTTATTTTATTGCAATTTAAAAATTTTTAAATATGTTGTTTTCTTTTTCGCAAAAATTAAATTAATAAAAAATAATAGAAAACTTTTTGTTTTCTTTTTTATTATTTCTTCAAAAATTCACTTCTTCAATGCAAATATTTTTTCTACTAAAAAAAAATGTTTTTTTTTATTTTCACAATCACAACGCAAACGCAATATTTATTTTTGTCACAAAATTTTTCGACAATTTCTCCGGAGTAATTTTGAGAGCGCATGATTAAGGGAGAGTGCGTTATTTTATTGTTGAAGGAAAGCTTTTGAAAAAGAAAATCATACATGCGCTGTTGCTGTTGTGTAATTTTCGTGAGAATCATTTTCTTTTTAAATATACTCAAAAAATATTTCTCATATAAAAACCGATTTTCTCATACATTTTTATTATTATTTATTATTTAATATTGAGTGAATATTTTCTTTTTATTTTTAAGGATTTTTTCACTCATTCTTATCACATTATCCTTTTTGGTTTTCCTATTAATTTTTCTTTTATTATACTACTCTCCATATATATAACGTTATTATGTGATTTTACCATTCCAACAACACGACACGACGAAAGCAGTAGAAGTAGAAGAATGTAAAAATTATATTTAAATATTTTTATATATAGATTCTTTTTTCTATAAATTGAAGGAATCATCGCAGCGGAAGTTGCGATTATATATAATAAATAAATTTTGTTGTTTTTTTTTTTTTTGCATCAATGAAAATATACAATGCGAGTACTTTTTTTCTTTAAATAAGAAAATTAATTCGTTGATTTTTTTTTTTTTGCTTAAAAATTCCATTACGATGATTATAATAATTATATAATAGTTGATTGTTTTTTTTGTTTTGTATAATAAATTCACATGTTTTTTTTTTATTGTTTTGATTATATAGGAAAATAAAAATCGATATCAAAACCAAAAAAAAAAAACAGAAAAAATCATTATGTAAATCGTATTTTAATGATAAAAAAAAAAAGGTAGTTATTTTTTTTACATAGAAAATAAATGAAATCAAAGGAAAATCTTTCGTATGTCTCTTATTTGACTTATTTGTATTCATTTATTTATTTATATATATATATATATATAACATATATATAAATCCTTGCTATATCCTTTTTATTATATTTATATATAAATGCGTGTGTATGTATTATATTTTTTTACTTTTATTATAATACTTTACCACATTAAATGCATGTACTATATAATTTATCTTTGACTTTTTTTTTTTTGTATATAATTATTTGTCTGCGTGTACATTACATACATATATATAACTATAATAATTTATATACCGTAAAATGGGGTGATCGTGGATCGTGAAAATTCATTGACATTTTTCTTAGTTGTGACTTTTAGGCCCACATACTCGATTATCTTGCAGTTGGTTAATTTAATGTTAACAAATATGGCCGACTTACAATCGTTGCAATCAATCGCAGTTTTAAAATCACATACTCGATTGCATTAGCAAGCTCTACATTTTTATTTAATTCAGCTGCCGCTGAATATTTTTTTACAAACCTTTTTATTTAACGTTATATGTTCTTTGTTTGGTATATTTACTAGCAGAAATTTGAGATCGCAATTTAACAACAAATATTTAACGAGTTATGGTTGTAATTTATTTTATGTATGTCGTTTTTAAGAATACAACACTACTATCGCTGCTTAACTAACAAAATGATATCGAGTATGTGGGCCTTAGTCCTCTAGGTAGTTGAGAGGTTATATGGTGTTTGAAAGGCGAGACATTTATTTTATCACTGGCACTACAATATTTGCATCGGTTTAACGAGTATGCCGCCCTGAATGCGGTCACATTGGTTTGGGTTCACAGAGCACATTGGAATCGACGGGTACGTATAAGGGTGTACATTCTTGTTAAAAAGGGTACATCACTTAGGTTTGTGGGGCCAGAACCGTACTATAGTATTAATAGGTGTCACTTGAACTGAGAGTAGCAAAAAAAACAATAGGGAGGTTCGAAGCGTGTCGCGAAGAACTGTTAAAAAATTGATAACACGGAACACTATATTCGATCAACAATTTGGGAGTAGTATGTTGACTAGGTGCAACTCGGAAGGTACGAAAAGGGACCCCTGATGCTGCCTGATTCAAAAATACCGCAATCTGACACATGCCATGCCATGGTAGTCTTTTGAAGATTTCCCTTCCTTCAAAAAACACATCCCATAGTGGTATTGTGAGTTTACCTATACGTTTGTTACATTTGGAATTGGTACATGGAAGTTCAAGAGGATTGTGTAGAGAGGGACGATTTTTGGATTAAAAACAATTTTTATCTGTCCGTGTCGGATAACTTGAGAGAGATTCTTAATATATCCATCATATAACAAACATTTTGAACTTTTGAAATAACCTGCGGCAAATAATTAAGAAATAAAACTGGACCGATATAAGGTATACGCATGCGCAAACGTGTACTTAGGGTAGTCTAAGACTCTAAGGTATACCTTATATGTAATTTCCGAATATCTTATGCTTCTGGTAATATTATGACAAAAACATTTCTTCGAGCTTCGTCCTTGATATATTTAATTATATAACTTTGAAACTCGTTATATGTTTACATTTTCAATATATTCAATAATTTGTGTAATTTTGCATTTATAATTGACCTTTACAAAAATTGACGATTTAACAACTTTAAAACCTTTTTTCTTTTCTTTTTTTTTTACAATATAATATAGTTTATGTTTTTATATAATACGATTTATAAGAAGTAAACTTTATTGCATTTAATATACTTATACATATGTATATAAAAGATCAATTGTTATGTAACTTTCTACTTATATTGTTAATATTTATAGAAAAGAATTTTAAACAGAATATTTTTTTTGTTAAGAAATATGTTTTTTAACTTTTATCATATTATTATTTGTATGCAACCGCCCTCTTCTTCATTCTGTAGAATTATGCACATGATATAATATCTATGTATAACGATTATGTTCGTTTACGTAACAAAACAACAACACAAAATAAAAAAAAGAACTATTACTCATTCACGTTCGCATACATATCTGTATGTATATGGTTGGTTGTTATATTTCTTCATATATATGTATTATATAACATTCATATATGCAATTTTTTCATAAATGTTAAGCAAATAATAAAAAAAAAAACAAAATATACACAACTATATATAATGAACATGCTTAACAATAATAATAATAGAACAATCGATTTTCAATGTGACCGAACGTGAACTAGAGAATTTATTATGATATATTATATAAAAGAACACAAAATTGTTTTTATTCTTTTTTTTTCATTATTTCAATATTAATTTTTTTTCCAATTTTTTATTTATTTTTATATATATATAAAGTATGTACGAGGACGAGGAGTACCTCGAAAATTATTGTACTGTGAGGAGTTTATTATAACGGAATACTGAATAATATGCGGTTCATAAAATCTTAGGAAGGATTACTTTTTCTTATATCTTATATTTACTTCTTATATCTTATATCTGATAAATGTCCCCAGCGGATCTATATCTTATCAGATAGGAAGGCGGCACTTATGACCGTGTACTACCGAGAGATATAGGGTCGAAGCTCGTACTCGACTGTCACCTCTTTCAGTATCTAGGCGAAACCGAAAGAGGTGTCAAGGGTAAATAAAGTCACATAAATGCGGATACTGGGACATAGTGGAATAGAGGGTAACGACGGGGCAGATGGCATCGCTAGAAAGAGCTCTGCTGATTCGGGCACTCAACCTTGACCATTTTGTGAAGGATGAAGGAATGACTGCTACGGGAGTCCCACTGGAAACACTGGAATGAAACCGATGGTTGCAGGCATCCTAAGCTCTTTATTCATGCATATTCATGCAAGGACTGACGGAACAAATTCTCGGCCTAATTAAGACAAATACGAGATTAGTAGTTGGATATTTAACCGATCACTATAATCTAAGAGCTCATGAAGTTCGCATCGGACACGCTAAAATAAATCGTTGATTGTAACCGCGCATTATTGTATTGTTATTTATCAGGTGCACGTGTAATATATATAATGAAGTAATGATAAAACGTCACCAAAACATTTGTCGCATTAATCAAATATACTATATATAAAGATATAATTTTTCACAATAATCGTATAGTTGGTTTTTTCCCATAAAAAGAAAATATATCACAAGGGATTTATAAAATCAGTCAAAATAACCTTTGTAAAGTTACATAAAGAAAAGTTCTTAGGATGAAACATAAATGGCGCTACAAGCATTAAATCCATATGATTTTTAGTTAGCCCTAAACCTTTAAAAGTTACGCGTATAAATTTGACCGCTGTCGAATTATTAGTTTATGAGATATAGCATTTTGAGTGAAGCAACTTGTGTTAGTTTAAAAAAAATGGATACATAAGGAATTTTGTGTGTTAATAAAGCATTGCTATTTGGCGGAAAAAAAAATACTGTTGAAGCCAAGGCTTGACTTGATAAACATTATTCCGACTCTGCACCGGGGAAAATCATCCGCTCAGAAGTGGTTTGCTAAGTTTAAACGAGGCGAAATGAGCACCGAGGACAATGCACGCAGTGGACGTCCCAAAGCTGCGTTACCGACAAAAACATCAAAAAAATCTACAAAATAATTTTGGATAACCGTAAAGTGTAGTAGATTGAGATAGCTGTTCAACTCTAAAGATATCAAAGTATTGGGTATTGGGCATATTATGAATGAACGTATTGGGCATATTATGAATGAATATTTGGGTATGCCTAAAATAATAAAGTGGGTGCCGCGCGAGCTTACAATCGACCAAAAACAACAATGAAAACGATTGTAAAATGGTATGAATTGGGCTTCGAATTTCTTCAGCGTCCACTGTTTTCTTCAGATCTGGCCAACAGCGACCTATTTTTCCTGTTCTCAGACCTTCTTCAGTAAAATTTGAAACCCCGACCCTAACATTTTTTATAGAATTTTCTAGGTCGACATGTTTTTATGAACTACAGTGTCACATGGTGGATGGCAATTCGGAAATATTTCAAATTAAACCGAAAAATCCCTTTGGGTTAAAATCGCTTTGGCCAGTCTGTTATAATATGATTAATGTAAAATTAAGGTAAATTTATTTGTACATTTGTGTTACATCCGTATATATATATAATAATTTGACCAAAAAAGCAATATATTATTATTTATTTGTAAATGGGTGAAGGTTCGGAGGGAGTTTTTGGGGTGAAACCAAACAAATCCTATTATATATATATACTATGAAAAAGATTGACCTATACCACAATAAAAAGGCAAATAAATATTATATATATAAAGAAAAAAAAATTAAAACCAAAATAAACTAAAAGGGATTTTATTACCCTATGTTTAATATAGCTATACAATAATATTTGTATATATAGCTTGATATACATAAGTGTACGCGTATACATTGTATTGAAATTATATATAATCACGCGTTGACATACGATGCGTATATATATATATATTAATGTATATTTGATTTACAGGATGACTGCTTTCAATTATATAACTGCATGTCTAACGAATTGCGATGCGATTATAGATATTTGGGTATAATCAGAAGAATTGTGAAAAAATCAATGTATTTTGCTTTCATTTTTAATGAAAATTATCTATTCCAATAAACAAAAAACATTATAGCTTAAAGATATTTTGACAGAAACTGAAATTAAATTCAATGAATTCAAATACCTTTGAAAACATGCATAATTTAGGGCAGCTTTACAAGTGATCGATCGCGCTTGACCGTTGTATGAATTAATTTTAACCTTTTAATCAAACCTCACAATTTACTTTCAGACAAATGTCTATTTCAAATGAAAATACGATAGTTTTTTTTACAACTGCATAAAAAAAAAAACAGCCGGAACAGAAATTAGCTTTCCCTTTTTTGTAAAACTAGTGATCACATACATTCCCGCGGCAATTTCCCTTCACTTGCAAAGCCCGCTTTACGTTCATACTGTACAAATATACAAATAATATATAATATAATAAATATTTTATGTTTATAATTAAACGACGAATTCAATTTCTAAATATATATATAAATACTTATAGGTACAAGAAAATTGTCCTATACACAATTATTAAATATATAAATAAATCGCTGTTGTATACAAAATGTAATGAATGGGCTTTACTCGCTGTATATATGGATTTCAATAATATACCCCGATATCTATATAGTATATAGTATATATAATCAAAGGACATTAATACTAATTTTTACTATATATATAATTAAGATTTCAATATAAATTTTAGGGGATTTCCCTTAAGGTATAAAAAAAAGTAAATAAATGCCCGATAACCTTGACTTTGAAAATGTAATATCATCATATCATATATTTTAATAATTGATTTGAATGTATATATTAATATAAAGTTATGTTTTTTTTTCTTTTTTGGATAATCACATCACCAAAAATTAATTCACAATCATTTTTGTCAGTGATTAGTTTAAATGGGAGTTAAAGATAATATATAATTGATTAACTTATGAAAAATAAAAATTGGAAAAAAAATTGACTTAACTATACATTATAAAGTATACAATACGCGGTAGATGGCGATGACAGACGCGCAGACAAGTTGTCAATATTATAAACCACAATGTAGTACGGCGAAGCGACGACCACATGCGGTCCGACTCGGCCCGGACGTGACGGATGGCTCTATAAGATATATCGTCCAAACAATACAATGGAAAAACACACACACACAAAACACAATGGATTTTTTTGCATTTCTTTCATATGAAAACTTAACATCCCGTGAAAATTATGGTGGTGAAGACATAATTGGTTGGAAGTAATCAGTTTATAATAAATAAAATAGTATTTCTCATTCTTTAAGGTAAAAAATGAAAATCACAAGAAACTGATTCCCTATCAAAATTTTTCGAACTCGTCTTGATATTTTGTACAACTAATAAAATATTACTAATAACAGCTAAATATGAAAAAAAAATTACACTCTGAAACCCTATATTTTTTTACATATTTCCGCATATTTGTAGGGCACTTTGGCGATTTTGTTACGTAACTGTTTACCCATCCTAAGATCTATCATTCAACGCGTCTCGCCGTTCTACAGAACTTTTCTGAACATTGTTTTTTATAATTGCTACAAAAAATACCTGAAAATGCCAAAAAGCTGCGACGTTGTGGATATTTTGTTAGTTTTGACAACGAAATACTTGTCGGTCCAACCCTCAAAACCAACTCGGTTCTCGACATTGAAAGTAGCTATCGACTGATAAAAGAGTTTGGGGTTATGTTTCAATATTTTGCTATATTAAATATCAATAAACCGATCTATGGTGAATATCAAAGGGACAATGTGCAAAAGAAATTCGTCAATTTGTTTAAACAGAAGGTTATTGAAAGCCATATTTTGCAATTAGTTATGATTTATGGAGAAAATATTGGAAGGGCAGCTGATTAAATATTCCGGAAAATCAACTTTTCTAAATTTTCTATTTTTTGAATACAACCCAGGATTTTTTGTTTTTAATTTTGATGTTCAAAGGAACAATTTGATAACATCAAACAATTTCTAATAATTCGTAAAAACCTATTTGAAAATCAACAAATTTGCTTCGCTTCGCCGATTTTCCATTCCATTCCACCATAAAACTGCATAATAAATGGTACAAACACATTTTATACGTAGCACGCCATAAAATGGGAGAAATTTTTAAATTTTTGGAACGAGGTTCTTTCAGGCGATTTACAGGCGAAAGAGCATCGGAAAAAAATCCCGGTTTTTTGTACCTCGTTTCTTAAAACCCTTACTATGCCAAACGGTTAGTTATGATAGCACCCTAATCCCTGCGGGGGGGGGGGGGTCAAAGTTGGCAATTTCCAAACAAATCACTCAGCACAGCAGCATCACAGTGTATCACCAAATTCGTAATGAGCAGCCAAATGTATGATAAAAAAAATACCGCGGTTGAATTGTTCAGTTATTATTATTGAAGTATTATTTATTTTAGTATAAATGATGCTGGTGTAATTTCTTTTGGACGTGGTCAATTTTAATCCCCCATAGATTTCCGTAAACCAGTCCTCTCGCTATATGCTCAATTTGAAATTTTAAAGGGAATATTAGGCCATCATAATTAACCATTTATTTATCTAACCATAACTAACCATCAACCACATAATAAAAGTTTTAAGAATCGAACGGAAACAGGAAACGGGCGATTTTTGCATGTGGCCAGGCCGAGGCTCTTTATATATTCAATTCAATATTGTCCTTATAACAATATCCTATGACAAATGTCATTAATTGTTCAGTTTTACATACATATATACCATATACATTCGGGCAAGAAAATCATTTCAAGAATTCGACTGTCCAATAATTAGTATCTTTTGAATACATTTAGATTTTACAACTTTAGCGCACGCTGTCATATAAGCAAGCAATGTTATGCATTTTTTAATTCAAGTAAAAGACGAACAATAAACTAAATCACAGTTAATATCTAGCCAAATCAATTCAAATAATCAAATCAGATAATATATACGTATTATTACGCATAAGTTCACGATAAACAAACAAATAACAATAAATATACAAATTTTTAATTAACCTTTGATATACCAGCGTTTTCATTTGAACGACTTTGGTACGGTTTTAGTCCTATTATATTGAAGTTAAGATAAATTTACTATAATAAATTTGGATTGAATAAAAATAAATCCATAATAAAATAAATTATTTATATATACATACCCAACTGTAACATCAAATATATTACTTCCAACTGAACTGGAAACAGCCATATCACCAAAACCTTTTCTAGCCACAATTACCGATGTTATTAAATCTGGTATTGATGTTCCAGCAGCTAAAAATGTTAAACCCATTACCTATTTAAATATTTTGATATATATGATGAAAGTGAGAAAAAAAAAATCAAGATTTAAATTATATTTTATAGACATATTAATGAAATATTTTCATATTACCTCTGGTGATATTTCCGCTGTAAATCCAACAATATTTGCCCACCAAACCATAAGATATGAATATGCGGCTATCCAAAGTATCGAACCAAGAAATGTTATTGGATAATATTTTTTACCTCTTGGTGTACGTGTATCGGGCAATGTTATCCACAAGGGAAATAAAATTGGTGCAACTAATAAATATGTTATACGTTTTTTTGTTGTTTCTGGCCATGCCATACTAATACCCTCCGATTCTTCAACCGTATCGTTACCCTAAATATAAACAAATAAATAATAGATAAAGCAATAAAGTTATTAGCACTATATAAATTAAAAAAAAATTTGTTTTTATTATTATTTACGGGTTTTAAAGATTATATTTTCGGGATAATTTATTAAATATGGTAATAATAAATTGGAGAAAATTTGATAAAACTACGAGATTTTACACTACAATCTCCTTACGCTTGTACTTTTATGGCTTTGTTCGCATAGAAAACTGTCATATTTTTACCACTTTGTCTGTTTGTCCGAGAATCGATCATAAACTACAGATTTTAGGAAATTTAAAAGGTTACTTTTTTGTCTGGGTTG
The DNA here is from genome assembly GCA_958336335.1 of Dilophus febrilis. Classification (NCBI taxonomy): domain Eukaryota; kingdom Metazoa; phylum Arthropoda; class Insecta; order Diptera; family Bibionidae; genus Dilophus; species Dilophus febrilis. The sequence continues at coordinate 34,589,259 of OY284471.1, forward strand.
ATTTGAGAGACAAAACTTCAAAAAATGGTTCCAACTTTTTTGTTCCTCGTATATCCATAGTTGAATTTTAAAGATAAAGTTAAAATATATGATAGTATTTAAAATTTTGGATATGGCTTAATTAGGACAACAAATACGAAAAATTATCTTCTCCGGCAATGTTTTACTGATCCAACGGCCTCCACCTGCTTCCACCATACACATTTAAAGGATTATAGCAGATATTTCATTCATTTTCTAGACAATGGACTTGAAATTTTAAAACCCGGAATTTTGATGAGAAATGGAAAATCTTACAGGATATTTCTCTTTCAGTTTCTAGCGCATGAACTTGAAATTTTAAAATTCGGTTCTCAAATCTTTTGTGTCGGGGAATTTTGCCTGATCCGAATCATTTCACCATCCTGACCTCCTGATAGGAATTCGATGGATTATTATAGATATTTCGTGAAATTTTCAAAAAATTCTTCTTAAGTTTTTGGTCTGGATGTTTCATGAAAAATGGAAAAAAAAAAATTTGGATCTTCTTTGGAACTCACGTATAAACCCTGATAATTAATCAAGATATTTCGTTTAGTTTCTAACCATAATACACTTGAAATTTGAAACTCGTATATTTGATGAGAAATGGACAGACATATTTTATTATTGAATATAGTTGCCTTCGAGGGCGATACAATAATTACAGCGTTCATATAATTACACATACAATTTCTCTATACATACTATTTTTATAATATGATTTGTCTTTATCCTCAAAATAAGCCTCTGTTTCGGCCATTATCTCTTCATCGGCGCTAAATTTCTTACTTAAAGTCGCTGGTGATCAGAATTTTGTGAAAAGGGTGGACGCGGAAGCAATTCGAAGTCCAATTCATGCAATTTTGCCATCGTTTTCATTGTTGTTTTTTCTTAATTGAAATTCTTTTGTATCCATTTTTTTTTAAACTAACACAAGTTGCTTCACTCAAAATGCTATATCTCATAAACTAATAGTTCTACAGTGGGGAAATTTATACACGTATCTTTTGAAAGTTTAGGGCTAACTAAAAATTATATTCATTGAATCATTCATGAAGCGCCATTTATGTGTCATCCTATAAACTATTGAGCCCCACCTGCTAAATTATGGATTCTCAACGAGGAAAATCTGAGAGAACCATGACATAATATATTAAAAATGGGCAGGCATATGAATGTCAAAGGGGCCATAATAAAAATATTTATAAATTTTAATAATCAATTTGTTGTTTAAATTTTTTAAATATCAAATTTTGTAAAATCTTTAACAATAAAATCCAGACGAATTTCAAACTATTTTTGGCTATCATTTGATTATGTATTTATACATAAATCAAGCAAAGGATTGACCAAAACCAAAAGTATGCTAAATTTATTTTCCCATAAGAAACACTATGCGTAATTGTGTGGCCATCGCATTCTTAAAAGGGGTCACGAACTATAAAAGGTTAGGCACCTCTGATATATATAATGAATAAATATTTAATAGAATAAATGATATATGCGAAGAAAAAAAAACCCTTACCGAATCAATTGTTGCATCAATATTACCATTTGGTCGATCACCAACTAATGGTGTTTCTTTTAAATTCAATTTTACATGATTGGCGGCCGTTGATGTGGCTGCACCTCGTTGTGGTTTCGTTGCATCCAATAACACCTTTAATGATGCTATTGCATGTAATTGTGTAGCTTTTTCATCAACTTTACCTATTTATTTTTTTTTAATTTTTTTTTTTATTAAATGAAAATTAATTAATTTTTTTATATTGAATTAAATTTTTGGTATAAGATAATTGTGCATTTTCAAAATTATTCATGAAAATATGAAAATTAAATGAAATAAATAATAAAAGTTAGAGAGCTACTATAATATAAAATAAAATAAAATAAATATAGAATGTCTACCATCATGTAATGGATCTATTGTATGTATCATTAATTGTAATAAACCATGACGAAATTTAGTTCCTGTATGTGAACCGGCACTATTACCAGCACCACCACCACCACCACTTGTTCCAGGTGCTCCTGAACGACTCTCAGATGCGGCACGTGATGTTACCGAACCACCCGGTTGTGTAGCCATTGATGTTTCTGATGAATTTGCTGCATTTCCCTGTATTATATAAATTTTCCATTATATTATTCACAAAAAATTTCATTTCAATTTTTTTTTTGTTTTTTTTTTAATAAATATTTTTTTCTCTAAAAGTTTATTAAAATATTTAACAAATTTAATTAAGTCTAATCAAACATAAAACAAACACAAAAGTAAATAAACAATTAACAATTATTAAAACAATTATTATTATTTTTTTAATTTAATTTATATTAATATTTATATTATATATATATTTGGCTATATATTATTTATATTATATATATTTTATATGTATATATAAAGGGCACTTGCAAACAAGCTATCGCAATTATTTATATTTTATTTATATTTAAAAATAATTAAAACAAAAACTAAAAATTATTTTTATGATTATTTATATATTATATATTTTTTTTTGATGTATTAAATATTTTTTTTTTGAATTATAATAATATAATGATGATTTGTTTAAAAAAAAAAATAAAAATATATTTATTAAATTTATTCTATATATGTATAAAATGAATGGAATTTTGTAAAAATTTATATTTAATTAATAAAATTAAATGTTTTATGAGTATAGATAAATTTAATATATAACATATATCATATTTTTTTTTTGCTACATTTATTTATACAGTATTGGTCAGATAAAATAGCACAATCAAAACTTGGTTAAGCATTTCCATTCTTATTCCTCTTATTGTTAGTGTGATATTATTAAAGTGCAAAAGGCAGTTATTTTATTATCGATTAAAGAATCAAACAGAGAATACTAGATGAGTTGATTTGATTTATATTTTTGGAATATTTGATATTCAGTATATTTTTCATTAGGCTGAAATCGGGTGTCCGCACGAAAAAAAAATGTGATGATAGGGAATGCATTTTCATTGCCCCGTGTACGGCTCTCATTGTTATAATTGAGCATAAAATGGACCGTTCTTTGTATAAAACCATTTTGGAAATTCCTATGGAAAACGTTTGTAAACGACAATTTGCCACTTTCATGGATGCGAATCCATTTGAATGCGATAATGATCCTAAAACAGCCACTTTAAATTTAGGGAAGAATTGGATTAGTGATCAAAGTGATCAGTGGCGGAACTAGACATTATTTTTGTCATATATTATCAAAAGGATATGATATTTCGAAAGGCAAATGATTAGCGAATTACTTATTCTATAAAGAAATCTATAAAGAAATCTCATTAATATCTCATCTCAGAAATAAAGAATCAATTTTACGAAATTTACAACAATAGTTTTCCTACAATTTTTATTGCCCCAGAATAATTTGAAAATTCAATCAATTTCTGATATTTCAGAAGAAGAAAATTTGAAAATCGTCCTCTATTGATTCAAAAGATCTAAAAAGTGTTCGTATAATTTGTCTCCTTTTGCATTTAAAATGTTTTTACGATTTGGTTGTTCACTTTTACAGTAACGCTGTATTTTCTTTGATTTTACACAGAACTCGAATGGAAAATCGGGACGATATCTTTTAGGAATCAGAGGAATCTGAACTTGAATGGATAATCGGGACGATATCTTTTAGGAAACAAAGGGGCAATTTTCAAATTTTCTTCTATGAGGTTTTCTAATAAAATATTAATTTGTTTAATTGCATATATTTATAAATATTATAATCACTAATTTTACCAATGATGATATTATAATACATTTTGGCGTTTATCATGAAAAAATGTGAAATTTGTTGAACTCCGAACCCAATTCCGATAAGGAAACGAATTAATTTTAATTTTCTTAATTATTAATTTTATTAACACATTTTCGTTTTGTATTGTAATTTCATTGCCTGTATATGGTATACAATCTTTAATTGGTTTATTATAGATTCAATAGAAATAATATTTAAAAATGCTTTTATTTGTGTGCTATATTTGACTGACCCCAACACTGTATATATATATATATATAGAACATATATATAATAAAACAACAAAATGGATTTCTATATATAGAAATAGGGATGACAATTTGAATTCTATATATGGGTATATTTTTTTTTAATACCATCTAAAATGACTTTTCTATATAAATTATTATTATTGCTTTTTTTCCATATGTAATATAAAATAATATATAAATTCAAATTAACAATATGTAATTGAGAATTGATGATATTTTTATTATTTTTTTTTTGGTTAACGATGAGTGCGCGGTGTGGACGCTTCGAACAGTTCGCAAGAGGAAAAAGTTCTATGAAAATGAAAATTTAAAAAATGATAAAAAAAATATTAATGTAAAAAAAATTAACTTTACCAACTGTTTTATTTTTTTGTAGTTGTGAATTAGCATTACATACATTTTAATTAATTTTTTTGTTAGCAATTCTCTTGTATACAACTCGAAGCGTCCACATCGTTCGCCGAAATACGGTTAAAGAGTAATTAAAACAAAATTTTTAAATCGTTCATTTATCAATTTTTTAATAATATTTCCTCCATTTGTTATTTATATTTTAATCAAATATGTAATATTTAAATCATTTTTTTATGTTGCCAAATTGAATTGTTTTAAAAATTAATAAATTTTGAATGCATTTTTATTTCGTAATGATTTTCAAAAATTATTTTATCTATGGTTTAGAAGTGGGTTTTATCAATTGATATGCATTCTGACAATTATATTAATGTATCCTCTGTAGAGCGTCAAACTTTTTATCATGGCGATATCTTGTGTTATTACATTACTGATTGGTATATGGTTTTTTGATAAATTTTTCTTTTATAGGATTTTTGTCGTATAGAAAACTATTACGATAATTCAGAAACCAATGAACAGATTTTAATGAAATTATGAATATCAACTTTTGTCGGTGGCGAATTGACCCTGAATATTGGCTACCTCCGACCCCTTATTTTAACCCTTCCTTAGACATTTTTCGAGTTTTATTATGCGTCGGGTATCGCATAGAATTTTAAAGTCATTGAAATTTTGAATATAGCTTTACGGTCCAAGTGGGAAAAACGTTTTGAAATTTTTGAAATTATTTTTAATGACACTAGCCTCTTTCCGGAAATTACCCACGTACATTGGAGTAATTTTGTTTACTGCTAACAGGTTTTGTTTTTGTACAGTACCTACAGACGGGCAAAACCTTGGTTCTATCTCACATTGAAGTTTATGACCATTAGCGCTGATTTGACTTCGGATATTATGAAGAATTGGTAGTGTTTAAAAAGTTTTGAAGTTTGGAAAAATATATAAAGAGGATACGGATTGATTCAGGAATCAAGGCCTTTTACGATTCACAAGAGACGTTCTTCTCGAAGACATTGAGTACACAATTTAAAGCAATGTTATGTCAAACACTTGTTCGATCAATTGTCACCTAAGAGCTCTAAAGAAATCTTTGCTTTTGACCGACAAACGAAAACACATCATGACATAAGCGATACGACCATTAAATCTATAAAATATATGGCGAACCCGCCGATATTGTACGCCATTGATTAAGATTGGGCGCTTGAGGCGGTTTGGTCATGTGATGCGTATGGATGACGATGACGTTAAAAATACTGAACGGAAAACCAGTTGGATTAAGGAGTGTTGGAATACCGTGAAATTGGTGGAAAGATGAAGGAAAGAATCGGACCTTTCAGTTTCCGGTAGGCCTACGTTGGCCGTGAATGCGTCCGGTTGGATAAGGCTGCTGTTGGACGCCAAAATCAATTGTAGGTTGTGCGGTCGCAAAAGTAGGTACAGTAAGCATTTGTGTTTTTACCTCCATTATTCTATCCATTTGACTAACACCTTCATGGCATGTAAATACCGCGCTATATCCATCCAAAGTGACCCCTTGTTTGACCTTTGGTACCCAATTTGGTACCCCAGCATACTTCTGCTCCTCCCACCCAAAGTACGGATTGATGAAACATGGAAAACTTTTATATTGAAGAATTTCCTTTGCTGATTCTGCTCCTTCCAGCACTCCCATCCAAATATCAATGTGGAATTATCAGAAATATCTCGTTCAGTTCTTACAACTAATTCACCAGAAATTTTGGATCAAATAATCAATTGGATTGTAAAACCCTTTCTACAAAAAGATCACAAAATCACAGTGAATGAATTGGAAAAACGGAAAAATGCCAGAGTTATTTTATTGATAAGAAATAAACAGAATTATTGTTCATATAATATTTTATTTTTATATATCATAAAAATATAAAAGCTGTTAGATTGTGAATATAACTCTCGCTCGGAAGTCCCCTTGACGTGGTGTGAGAGCTGAACCGAATGGCTATAGTGATTTGAACATCCATGCCATAAAGGCCTCCGGGCAGCAATGCACGAAGAACCTCCAGCTTCCCAGACACCGGACGCCCGGTTCTGAGAGTATTAAACTTATACCATAGTAAGAGGCTCTGCAGAGGTTTTAGTCGGTATTGGACGTTACATTCGGTAACGAGAATCCAACAACACTATGTCCGTAAAGAGGATTTCCTCATCCGCACAAATAAAAGTAATGAAAGTAAAATATTTCAATTCCGGAATGCTTTTCAAAATAATATTATATTTTTGATTTCTTTTCTTTCGAGTACGATTTGTTTGATATATTTTTTTCAATGCATTCAAATTCAATTTTGTATATAAAAATAATTATATAATTAATATACGTAATGTATAATTCTTAATAATGTAATTCTGTTTATGTAATAATTTTATGTTTTTTTTTACATTTTGCTTTTTGCATATATAATTATTAAATGAACGATTTGTTTGCATATATAATATATATATATATATATATAATAGCAGAAATAGAAAGGAAATTATCGGTGTTATATATATAGATAGATAGCAGATAGACAGGTAAATAGATAGATGTATAGAAAAATAAATAGTTTTATAAGGAATATTAAACATCAGAAAAAGAATATAATTACATGATATGTATGTAACATTTTATGTACCATATACGACAGAGGGTATATACTCTAAAAGGTATCGCAATCATCATAGAGCCGGTGATCCGCTAATTCATTCTATAGATGATGAAAGTTTCTATTCGAAATATTCAACAAAGACCGTGAAATTTTTAGAAAAATTCATTAGAATAAAAAAGGGTTCAATTAAAAACCAAAAAAAACGTCATCAGAAGGAATAATAGAATTTTATTATATAAATTCATCATAGGTTCTATCGTTGCGATACCTTTTTGAACACTCTGTTGGAAAATATAGAAGAGTTTATTTTCGTTATATATAGTATATAGTATATGTAAATAGCATTATTTTTAAATGAATTTCACCTATATATAGCAATTAACATAAAATTAAACACGTAATTCATATACAATTTATATATGTATGTAATAAATATATATAGAATTAGAAACGAAACCGAAACCAAAACATGTTTATATACGTGTATATACGATGTACAAATAAGTTTTGAGGAATCAAACAAAAGATGTCGTAACCATCTATTAAATGACATCAGCTGATTTTGAAATTATGTGCATGTAAATGCTTGATTTTTATGGTTCTGGTCGAGAAATCCCTGCCCTGCAAAACGGCAAATGGCACTGCCAAACGGACACGGGCATGGTCTCAGGTTTAATGAAACAATTTCCAAGAATTATGCTTCTATTTAGTTTTCATTTGATATGACGTATATCAATTTATTATTAATTTAGTTAGTGTAGTTGGTTCGATTGATGGGGGAAGTATATTGGGAAGATGGCAAAATATGGAAATTTATGGATTCGGTATCAAGGAGCGCAAACCAACATACGTTGAACATCATTTCTTCACATGCCCTTCCAAAGACAAAATTGGAACGGTTTCTTTTTTGCATTGAATCTTGATGGCTGCACAAAACGTTTATAAATTATATATGACAAATCCAAAGCGCCCAAAAATGGTACAGTAAGCCCGGCCATGCAAATGAATTTTCATATTAGCCAGAACTAATGCTCTGAATTTGGTGGAATCAGTTACGAATGATCTATTATGAATCTAGGTAGACATAAATGGAGAACATTAAAAAATTGATTAAATTGTAGTTTGACCCCCATAATTTACCTAAAGATATGATAAAGTATAATCTTTTAATGCGGCCAGCACTCGGCCACAGGTTGCAAAAAATCGTCAACGAAATTTTGGTGATGCTTCAATGGGATATTATACCACACTCCCCGTATTCACGCGAAAATGTTCCTTTATATTAGTAATTCTTTCGGTTAACGATTCATGGTATCGAACCGAACAACACTTCATTTCATTGCTTATGAAAATGTCACAAAGTGGGGCGATTCTTGTAAAACAAAAAAATGAGCAATTTCTATGCTCAATCTGTATTCTACCTAAAAGGTTTGTATATAGCTAACGATGGACAAATCTTTGAATTAAAAATACATTCTACCGGAATTTTTCTGAATAAAGCTCTGAAGTTATAAAAAAAACAAATCCTCAAAACTTATTTGTACTTTTAATAATATTTATATATGTTATGTATATAAAAATGTATTTGATCAATTACCTGGTTTTATATAAATAAATATATATAATTAATGATAGGTTTCCATTATGTAAATATATTTAAGTGTATACAGTATGGACGGTATAATGTGCACGGTAGAAACATTTTAACAAATTGTATATAATTCCTTTTTTCCTTTTTGTATTTTATGATTAAAATTGCATTTATCGAAAGTATGTTTTTAGAATGGAATTTGGTATCCCGTAGAGTTGATCGGAAACGTTTGAGGGAGAGGAGTTTCTAAAGTGGATGAAAAAAAATTATATCAGTCCTTCGGATAACTGAGAACTGATCATCACAAAAAAATAGAATTGCTAAAATTAGTTCAATTTCGAGGGTGGGCCAAATCGTTTGGGGTGTACGCGGTTCGGTGAGTTATGCGGCCGCATATGGTTGATGGAATTTTACGGTATAGTTCAGTAACTGTATGTTTTTTTAAAACTATTCTGAAAGATAATCGAAAAAGTGAGTTCAATTTAAAAGATGAATTCAAATAAAACGGAAAAATATTTTGAATTTGTTATTCTTTATGAATGATCTCCTTACATATCACAAAAGTGACTCTTAATGACACTTTAATCATATAAGACAGAGTTGTGGAGTCGGTGTCGGAACCGGGTTCGAAATATTCGATTCGACTCCTCGACCCACACATATATTATTTATCGATTTATCGAATATCGATTTTATACTAAATTTTATTCACTAAAAATATAAAAATAATAAATAAATTTTTTACTATAAGAGTAAAGAATAACGTACCAGAACAAGAGCATTTGCGGTATGCATTGCTGTTGTTCTTGAATAAAAAAAAACAGTTTCTGAAAGTCATGTTGGTAGAAACGTATGATTGCTGAATACGCTCCATCAATTAAAACATGTGAGACATTATTTAGACAAAATGGAAAAGCGAAAAGTCACTTGTCACTTGTGCTTCAACGACACAAAAAAAGTCATTTCTTCTTCCTCGAATCGTAACGGGAGATAAAAAATGGATTTATTTTGAAAATTCAAGTCGTAAGATAATGTTCTGTATGCCAACGACAACAAATGTTAAATTTGAATCATGCATTGATTGAAACGCCTCCAAAATGGGCCCGAAGACACGATAAAGTGCTAAAGTGTCACGCGGTCTCATCCATCAAATCATGTCAAAGGCGCATTAAAATCACTTGAATCGGACGCGTTATTGCACCTGCCGTATTCTGCGGACCTCCTCAATACTGAGCCTCATATTTGGACCGACAAAGGAAAGGAGACGGTAGCGTAGGCGGTACGACCATGAACTATATAAATTGTATGGCGAACCCGACATCGTTCGATTTATTAAGATTGGTCGCCTGAGGTGGTTTGGTCATGTGGTACGTATGGATGGTGATCGTATACTTTTAAAAATGTTGGACAGCAAACCAGGTGGATCACGGAATGTGGTAAGAGCGTGGCGGGGTAGGTGGAAAAATGAAGTCGAAGCGAACCTTCGGGCTCTCGGCTCGTTACCGGCTGGCGGACGTTGGAGGTAAATAGGCGCGGAGTCGGTCGACCGATGTAAAATCGGGCTGACTCCACAACTCCTAAAGTAAAATACAAGCACCAGATGGAACTATATACACTTTGTTAAAATTTCTTAATACCGCAGTTACCGCAGTATAATGAATTAGATAAAAATTTTAAATATATTGAAATTCTTTTAAAAATATAATACACACAGGTTGAGTCTAGTACAAAACGTTAGGTAATTTTCAAAAAAATTTAAATACTTTTCAATAAATAAGTTAAAAAATATTACAATTTCAATAAATTAAATTACCGAAAAAGGTTTCATGGTTATATAAACGCATAAAAGTATAATTCAAAACAACATTTTTATATATTGTGGTATGACATGAATTTTGGAATAATAAAATGGTCTTCGGAAAAACCTTGTGGTTTTTTTCAAAATGATTGATGGCAAGTAAAAAGTGCTTACATTTTGTCGTCCTATTCACAGGATATCTCAAAAGTTCCCGCATCCAGTTAAAAAAAATAAATATTTTTTACTCAAAATCTGAAAACCCATTATATTATATAAGGTCCTTAAAGCTATTTTTCTCCCAAAATACAGTGCTAATTATTTTTAAATTACCAAACGTTTTGTACTAGACTCACCCTGTTAATAATCTGATAAACAAATAAAATAAATAAAATCGCAGTTATAATATTTATAATAAGTAGTAAGTAAACTTCATTATCAGGAAACAATGTTTTTTTATTTTATTTTTTAATTAAAATCTTTTCAAATAAATAAATAAAAACATATATGAATGAAAAAGAAGAAAAAAAAACATATAAAACACATTCATAAACAATTTTTGATGCAATTATTATTATTATAATTATGCAATCTATGCATAAAATAATTTATTAAAAAAAAACACATTACAAAAACATTACTCTTCTAAATTATTTTATTTTTTTTTTTTTTGGGATTATATATTTTATAATATAACAAAACTCGCACATAATATGGAATATTCTTCTAGATACTATTATTATATATATATATGGTATATGTAACAATTATTGTTATGTATAAATTATAATATATTTAATATGTTTTTGGGGTAATAAATGATTTTGTTAACAACAATGAAAAAAAAATGATTTTTTGGCATTTAATATATGTTTGGATCAAGTGTGGTCCGTGAAAAAATTTCACGATATTGTCAAATCGAGGTAATATTTCGAAATCCCCACACATCTAATAAGCTAATTTATGGAAAGAAAAAAATTCACGGGATGCTACAACTAAATTTTCCAGAAAATCGATTTTTCCGAATTTTGAATTTTCCTAATTACAAAGTTTTTTTTTCCAATTTACATTTTCTATGCATTATGCATTATAAAATCCATTAAATTTCGCCTAATTCATTGAAGAAAATTTGAAAATCGATCGATTGGTTCAAAAGATATTGTACATGGTTGATTTTCCAAAAAGTATACCTAAAATTTTGACCCCTTATATCCTAACTGTATAATTTTTTTTTTGTTTGTTTTTACAGCCGATATTTCAAATGGGACAAAATTTTTGGTAATTTACTTGGAAAATCAGCAATATCTTTTGACCAATTGGTCAATTTTTCAATTTCAATTTATGAAATATAAGAAATGGATTGACTTTTCAAATAATACAAACATTGCGAATAAAAATTGGAAAAAACTATGGCTGTAATTCGAAAAATTTAGTAGGTAACATCCCTGAATTTTTTTCTTCATAAATTAGCTAATCAAACGTTCGCCTTTTTGGAAATATTACCTCTGTTTTCCAATATCATAAAATTTTTTCACAGACCCTCGCCTTTGGTTTGGATATAATTTTTGTAAAAATAGTTTTTACGAATGTGATTTTTTTTTTATGTTGATGTATTTTAAAATATATTAAATAGCAATATTTATGCATTAAATGCGATATGGTTATGATGATGATGATTACGGATGATGGATGATGGATAATGGATGATGTATGATGATGTTAATGGATTATGTGGTTAAATTGTGTATACCTGTACTTTCACGTTGTTTTCTATTATATATAATTATATTCTTTTTCATTTTCTTTTTTGTAATCACATTTATTACAAAGTAGCATCGGTAATTTTACGATATTTTGGTTTATTTTGGATGTAGTGTAATTTATAAAATTATTGATATGCTAAATATTTATTTTTAAACGAATATGTACATTCAATAAAATTCCTTTTACGTTAGTTGTGAAAAAAAAAAACGTGAGCATGGCGTCGTAATAACGTTTTTTGCTTTTTACATGATTTCATTCACGGCCTCCCATGGATAAATCCAAGGGAAAATATACCTAGTTCCGTTTCTAACCAATTGAATTTATAAATTTGGGATATTGAGTTTTGGTGAAAAATGTAAAGCTGTTATATTTAGAAATGTTTTTGTGATTCCATCCAATGCTGGGGTTCCTACAGGAACTCAAGGGATTATTACACATATCTATAATTGTGTTTTTATTTTATAAATTCGTTTCAAATTTGAGATCTGGCAGATTGAAACAAAACAGAAAATGGTTTTATAAGCGTAAATGTTTTCTGATTCCATCCCATCAAAGAGTTCCAGATATAAATCGAAAGGATGATTAGAGATATCTGGTACTGTGGCTAGCGAGCATGAGTCGCGGTACCTACGCTTCGAATTATGTAAGTGTTTTCAATAACCGGTTGTGTAAAAATTGAATGGATCTCCTTCCCCGACTCTTTAATTTTTTAAAACATTTTAATATTTACTCTGCCCGTGGAATTCTCTTGTCCAAAATGTAGAATGAAGTTGAAATTTTGACTTTAGAAAAATTCATCAAACATGGACAAATTTTGGTATCTGGAATTTTTTTCAGATCCCATCCCATACGGAAGCTCACATCAAGGTATTATTAGAGATATCTCGTTCTGTTTCTCAGCAATTGACTTGAAATTTTCGATCGATGAGATTTGATGAAAGCTGTTTAAATTTTAATATTGGGAATTATATATATTTATTATATATTTTTAATATATTTATATATAGAATATATTTTTTGTCTCATACTACTTCTTTCAGGCATTCCCATAGATCCAATGGTGGGAATTAATTTGAATATATTTGTCATTTTAAATTCAAATTGTATGTAGAATTGATTGGTGATAAATTTAATCCTAATTTTCCACAAGCTGACTCCTAGTAGGTGCTTACTGGTTTAGGTTGTTTGACTGCCAGCGGTTTTTTAATGTATATAGATCACTTATTGATCACTGTATATTGATGAAATAGCGTTATTTCCTCAAAATAAATTAGAATTTTCACAAATAAATGCATTTTCTATTTGGTTCGGTACATTTTTACAAATATATTTTAAAAAAAAATCAGCATAATATTACTTGGCATATACAGTGAAAATACTCTGTAATCCGAAATCTCAAGGGACCACTAAAATTTTCAGGGGTTTTTCGTCTCTGGGGGTAAACTTCTATAAATAACTGAAAATATTGAAATTTTCCATTTTTTTAATGTATTTATATTAAAGATTTGTTTTTTCTTTATTTTAAATCACAATAAAAATTAAAGTTAATTAATACAAAATTTATAGCAAATTTGTTGAAAATACTAAATGGAACAAAAAATGAAAATAAAATTTTGAAGAGATTTCATGTTTTCCGGGTTATAGAAGTAATTCTACGTGCTTATAAAAGAAAAAAATGTTTAAAACGGATTTCCGTCCACGTTAGAGAAGTTTTCACCATTAGGAGTTTTAAATCACGTTAAATCAATTTATGGGGATTTCCAACTTTCCGGCTTGAACGAGTTTCCGCCCTATTGGAGTCTCGGCTTAGAGGATTTTCACTGTATTTACAATCGTTTGTATTTCATTGTATCTAAATATATAATGTATTTAACATTTTATCTATACACAATATATTATTATTATTATTATTAAATTTAAATAGTATAATGTTGAAATGATGATGCACACAAAAATTATTATTCTTTTTACCAACTGATGCAGCAATATTTCTCTGGATAGATGATGCAGTCCATATACTTATATATTTTTTATTTATTTATTATTTTTTTTTTTTTCATTAAAACTTTAAACTTTGGTAAGTAAATATACATACTATATATATATATTATTAAATGTATTTTGTATATCTGTTATTTATTTAGTTGTTTGAAAATTTTATTTATAAAATATTTTGTATATATAGTATTATAAATAAATAAATTTATATACATTTTTGTTTTGTGTATAAAATCATCATATATTAGGTCTTATATCGCATATATATATATATAGACCGTATAATGTAGAAAAAAATCATCATTGTTTGAGAAAACTGCGAACAGCAATCGAACTTATACAGAACCAAAATTTTGTCAAACAATCACCTACTCTCAATTGGTTCGGGATTTTTTTTTGCAGTTCGGCATTGCCAAACAATCACTCACTTTTTCACTTTCGAATTTTTAAATTTAATTCCTTTCCGAATTTCCTCTTCAGTTTTCTCAAATAATGAAGGCATCATCGTTAAAGCACTATATTAAATATATTATATATAGAGCATAATATATAATATATTTAGAAGACGCGACAAATTGTGGAAAAATGTTGAGAAATGGGGAAACCTTTAATCGTATTTTTGTATTTCTAAAATATTCAAAACCTTTTTGTTTTTATTGGATTGATTTGATTGTATAACCATTGATTAAATTTAAAGCGTTAAAGAGTTATTCCCAAATCACCCTTATAGATTCCCTTTACCTTCCCAATCAACTTGGCCCGGATTCCAATTTTAAATGTTACAAAACGTAATTATGCACATTTTATAAATATTACCACCACACGAATGCCTAACGAAATGTTGAAATTAATTCCTGGTTGTCTTAACTTCTGTTATAATTCACGAAATTGTCAAATGACACATTCATACCCTGTACCTATTAAGTTGGTTTTCGAACCAGCCAATTTGGAAACTCTGAAATAACGTCTGTCATAATTACAAAAATAAAAAAAAATCCTATGCTTGATCCCATGCAATCATCTTGACGATTCCTGTAATCGAGTAATTCACACAAAATATTGAAGCACTCCATCGTGATTGTTTAAAACGCACTTTGAAATTTCCACCCCATGCCATGGTGTGGGGTTGTATGTCGGTTAAAGGCATTTCGGGAATTTGCATTTCGTTGAGCGTATACGGTTAACTCTAAATAATGCATTAATAAATTAAATGACTAACTTTTACCATCGATCTAAATGATGTAAATGATGTTCAAACGGCGAAAACACATTTCAAAAAATATTTTGATCCACTACACCACCGCTAAAGCAACTAAGAACTGGTTGGAAGCTAAAGAAATACAATTTTATAGTAAGTAGTAGACATCTTCAAGTCCTCATTGAAGTACAATAGAATCATTCAGTTCATTAATAAATCAAAGTTAAAAAATGATCTGAAAGTTAGAATAAAAAGGAGTGAAGATTATACAAAGGAAAAATCATTGAAATGTGGAAAAACTCCGGCAAATGAAAGCAAAAATTTGGGAAATGCCACGTGTAAGAGAATGGAGGCTGTCATAAAGGCTAAAGGAGACGTTACAAAGGAGATTAGTGGCGTATATTATAAGTGGACGATATTGTAATGGTCAAATTTTTGTTAAACTGCATCATTTTGAAATAAATTCCATAACTAATTAAATTAAAAATAGTTTTTTTTTTACTTGTGTCCTCGCAATTATTTAACTAAACCTATCATTTTATGAAATAAAATTTGTAGGATTAAAAAAATTTTTGGTAAAAGTCCTTTCTCGGCATCCTCAAAGTCGAGCTATACGGATAAAATAGCAATTGTCCGATATTATACTGCGGTGTTATAATAGTATATATAATTTTTATTTAGGGAACGAACTCCTGCAATCAAATGGTTCATTATCGCGAGTCTACTCTCTACTATAATACAGTACCGCAATAATATTTCTATATATTAAATTATTTGTTAATTTTTATTTTACGATTGTAAAATTATTCAATATATACATACATAAATATTAAATATATATAAATATAAAAAAAAAGTAAAAATATATTTTTTTTACTATAATTGAATTGGTCGCTCACATTATTTATAAAAAAAAAATGCTTCTTTTTTTATTTATAAATGGATATATAACACATAAATTTTAAATCTATATAAATATATATACAGCACAGGAACGGACCTTTATCTTTTCACGCCCTGCCCAGTTTAAAAAATGTGCGCCTTATTAATTTGTAGCCATTTCTACTTCACCCATAAGAGGTAGGCTCATAATGCGTTTTTTTAAGGCGTACTCTTCTGTTCGGTAAATCTATACCATAATGTTTTGAAAAAAGAATTTTGGTATCGAATTAACAACGGAATACGTCCTCCTTGTTAAAAAAAAAAAGCCCCCTACTGAAAGAAGCATGCCAAGTACAGCATGTATGAAATGACCGGTCGTGCATATCATATACATATATCGTATATGGGGTAGTTTATGTTCAAATATTATATTTATATAATAAATTTATTATTTGATTATTATATTTTTGTATATTATTCTGCATAACACTTGAAAACTATTCAATGAAAACTGCATGCATCAAAATCAATATTTTCATAATTTTCACTTTGAAGAAGTTTTGATTTTATATATCATGTAGGATGGATGAATGGATGGATAAATTATAGATTTATTTTCGTTATATATATATTCGTATTATTGGTATATTAATATATAGATATAGATTGATGATTGGATGATATATAAATATAATATATATATATAATTTAGGAGAATAGGATAGCTATTATCAATTCAAGTAAAATTTTGTATTTTAATGTTGGTAAAATTCTATATATAAACTAAATACTCTAGAATAATATATACATATATATGTATATAGAAATAGAATAGATCTATATATTTATTATAAAATGACGAAATACCGCACAAAGCTGTTTTTTTATTATTCACAATAAATGTGCATTGTTTGAAAATTTTGTATATTCAAGTATATTAAATAAACAAAAATGTATTATTATATTGAATATACCATAGATAGAGAAACAAAATTGATTGATACATTTTCAAAAATAATAATAATAATAATAATAAAACGAAAAAATGTTTTTAAGATATTTTTGATAAATAAATATACGTAGATCTACATACCATATATATATATATAAATAAAACGAAATGCGGATATTAGCAAAAGAGTTTTTTTTTTTTAAAAATGATTTATTATTATATATTCGCAGCCTCTGCTTTATGTGGTATTTATTGATTGAACTAATGTGAAAATTGTATTTTTTGTTTTTTTTAGATATAGATAAAAATAAATGAAAATCAGAAAATATTTATAATAAGAGATGTTTTGTTTAAATAACATATTTAATAGATAATATACAAAATAGAAATTTTATGACACAGTTTTCTATAGATTATCATGCAGAGATTATATTTAGATTGTGTGATAATATTGAAATTCAGAAAATACTATAGATATAAAATGAATTATAGTATAACCATTGCTGGGTATATTTACCCTCTGTCCCATAAGTTTCCGAACTAGCATCAACGTATTGATAATATATACTGCGGTGTTACCTACAGTTGTTACATTGTTCTTTTTCAAAGGTAGATTTCATTTAGATTTTGTCAAAACTTCATGACAATCAAATCACTATACGGCCAAGTTATAGCAATAAATGTGACAGTTTTGTTTTGTACCACGGTATAGAACACATTATCTTTTAAGGATGAAAAACCATTTACAGAAACATCGGAATTAATGAAAAACAGTCTTGGTGTTCCGTTCGTACAGGTTTTTATGAGTGGAACATATACGTTTTAAAGTAAGAAGCGATATTATTGATGTTGATTTTCGTAGTGATCGTTCATCCATCAGAAATTGTTGGCGATTCCAACTAAAAAAATCTCTAAAATAAAAAAGTTCAAAATCATCATCAGTTAGATGAACCTAAAATTCGAATTGGGTATACCAAAAACAAATAATATTAATCGCATTTTAACCATCAATTTGAATCTACCAAAAGGTTAATGATAAAAATACAATATTCAATTGACAGTCGGATTCTTGGAATGGAATGCAACTCTTTTGGTTTTGTTTCATTCTGATGTTAAAAATGTTTTGTTTCAACTCATCAGGCTATAGCAAAAGTTGGCTATAGAGCGTCACTGCTTATATTATCGTTTAGCTTAAACATTCTTTAATATTTGAGCTTCGATATATTTTTCTTGCGTACGCACCCTACCAACGGCATTGCCAAACGGCATTTAGATACAATTTGTCGTATTTTTCCCTAGATGATCTCATTGAGTAATTGTTGGTTGATATAGTGTCTATCCTTCAAGATTATAATCATTTCAAGCAAATAACGATCTATCATTATCATTATCATTTGTATGGGGACAACATAAATAGGCATGTTTGAAGCAACAATGTACAAAGCAAAAATTTCCTTAAAGTTAATGATAATGAATTTATTCTGCATGATCTAACGATAAATGATAGAAAAATAAGAAAAATTCGTACAAATGTAAAAGACGTTCGTGAAGTTTGTTGCAATGGGAGCATTTTGTATAACATTATAAATGCCGTTATGATACATTCCATGTTTTTGAATATGAGCCAGAAACTAAACGTCAAAGCGCTGAATATGAGACTCTCCGCAGATGATCTCCAACAAAAAAACATTTCCAACAATCCCATTCCAATAAAAAGCATTTCCAACAAAAAATAAAAACAATTCGTCTTTTATTAGAAATTCATCGTGTTTGACCTGAATACCGTGAAATTAACAGCAGTTTGCGTTTTTGGTATGATAAAGCACCAACGCACCATCGTTGATCTATTATTAATAATTTTTTTCCCACCACAAATGTTTTTTAACAAGTTCGGAAACTTATGGTACAGAGGGTACAGATGGTACAGAGGAGATTCATATGTAAAGATAATAATATATGAATATATAGAGATACAATAATGTTTATAATACTGTGTTGAAAGCGTATTTATATATATACATATACGACGAATTATATTATTTATGATGGGTATTCCAGATTCCCGAATATTTATTAATGTATTATAAATACGAAATGAAAATTCACCAAAATTATATAATACATATGTATTATGTTTTATCACACAAAATGTATGCCAGTTCAATAATACAGCGCGCAGATGATGTTCAAAATATATAAAGTACATTTATTGGGTGTTACCCCATTACATCGAATTGGAGATTACTTTACATAAACCAGAAAGTCGTTAAGCCGAATTGAACATTTCTCCAAAAAAGACATTATTCCGAAATGGACATTACACCGAATTCATTAACCTAAAAAACCATAAAGTTATTACCATTGGTTGAAAAGTTCAATTGACAGTACTGCGAATTGGACATTAACCTGAATGATCTTATTTCGAATTGTATAGAATAACCTGACTCAGTGGTGTAAATGATAAAAAAGGTAACCTAAAATTCTAATGAAATTTTTCGGGTCGTGGTTTCGAATCCTACTGAAGACATAAAATAGAGTTGTCTATTTTCCCTTTGCACAGACGGCGGTTGTTGGACGATAAAACCAGATTGTTGGTTGTAAAGCGAGAAATTAATTATTTAATTTAGAATAACTTGAATTCAAAAGTACCCCGAATTGGTACTAATCCGAAATGGACATTATCCTGAAGGACATTATCCTGAATTGAAGATTACCACTAATGGTGTTTATTCAACACCGATGAATAATCTATATACAGGGTGGCCCAGCTAATGATTTCCAGCCAATATCCATGAAACCAGTGGAGTTATCCCTAATAGGATGTTAGAGGACCCGCACTGGATTCAATTTGGCTACATTTTTATAATAACCCCTTCCTAACCCCACGCTAACCCTTATGCGCTTAATGGTTATCCACTTTGGAAAATCAAATGCAAACCTATATTGTTTTATCGCCTATTTGAAGTGCGTGATGAGTAGTTAAAAAAAATATAACAGTATGTGGGGGTCCCACGTGGAATTTTTCCACAAATGGGGATTGCCCATCTGATGGAAAATGTGCGAAAATTCGCTAAATCTCTATGGAAACATCTGTTGTGACGTATTAAAAAGTTTTTCTACGTTGAAAATTAAGGGGTGGTGTCCAAACACTGCAGCCGTTTTTTTTAAGGTAAGAGATATTCGATGTCTACCATATATGTAAGAAAATTAAATTATGTTTTAAAATACCGCATCAATCTCTGATCGGAAAACCGACCACCGGTCTAAATATAGATTAATGTTTTGAATTAGAAGCATATATAGACGAAAAATCATGCATCCATTCCACTATATCCACGATAGGTGACTTATAGTCAAAATATATATAAACAAAGTACTTAATATACGATTGAATTATAATAAATATAATATCTTGAAAAATATACATCTTATGGAATTATTTTAATTAATTTTCACCGACAGCATTTCAAATAAACTGTTTTTCTTTCATATGCGGTTTATATTTTTCATATATACTCGTATATGTATAGAGAACGAACTTGTTATTTATGTTATTCATAATTAGCCTTTAAAAATTATCGATATATAATTTCTTTATATATAATATATATCAATAAATATATTATACTTATTATATACAAAAAAAAAAATATACATAAATGAAATATGAAAAATATATACTTGAAAATTATATTTCAAGATTGACGGCATTTGAAGGTAATTTAAAATTGTATATATTTAATTTTTTTTTCTTTTTTTTTTATATTATTTGTATATTATATGGTAATGAAAATTTTTCAATAATCAACATGTGAACTATATTATGAAAAATAAAAAAAAAAAATGGATGTATGTATTAAATATAAAAACATTGCGGATATATAAATTAAATTCAATCAATCATTATATAAAAAAAAATATTCAATATTTGCCTATATATATAGTTTAGTATGGATATACATAACACATACATTTTATAAGTACCATCTTTAAATTTTTATTATAAGATTAAAATAAAAATATATTTATTTTGCTAATACAGTACTATTTTTTTTTATTCCATTTTCATTCATCTTTATATATAATATAAATATTGACCTCATTATAACTCGGTATCTTGTCGTATATTTATTTATATAGAAAAAGAAAAGAATAATAAAATTAAAATTTAATCAAATTAATATAAGGTCTATCTATGATATTATAAAAAAAAAATGAAATAAATATTAAAAAACGAATTCATTTCTATTTATTATATATTATGGAATGACATTTCATATAAAAATAAATTTATTAATTTCAAAATTATATTCTTATTAGGAAAATAAATATAATTAAAATTTTTAAGATTTTGCTTATAATAAACGCTGCCACGCAAACATATCTGTAACACAGAAAGTACGTACTACTGGTGGCCAGGGGCCGGGTCAAGGGTGCTTAAATTTATAACCATCCAAATCTTCATAAAATTTTAATATAAAATAAGGTGCCACACAGATATAGAAAAACCTCATAATTGACCGACCTCGCTGGACCGAATAAAAGTGCTCCGATTCGGCAGGTGATCCTATTATAAAGGTCATGTGTTTTTCTTCAAAATGAGGCTATACATCCATTTAAATTTGTTACTTTTGATAAGAACTGCTTTAATTGAAATAACATGCAAAGTTTCTGCATTTTCCTAATTTTGTTCCTCGTCAGACGACGAACTTTAATTAGCACCATCTGTGCAAGTTGTGCATTGATACGATCAAAAAAAGGTCTTCAATCAGCATGGAGTTCTGCATCCGTTTGCAAATCTTTTTCAACACCAGGCAATTCAATTTCGATAATATTGATAGGTGGTTCAACCATAATTTCATTTTTATCTTGACCAAATCCTGATTTTTTAAAACAGCTCGCTATTGCTATTTGAACTAGAGTCGGTCCTGGTTCAAACATACCAGGACGTTGCACTTGCTTGGGGTGCTTCTTTTAGTAGGGTGCTTTTTTAACTAGGCGGAGGCGGAGTTCCTTTTTTTTATTCATCGACTTGAAAAATGCGTTATAAAAATTAATTTGAAATATTTTTTATAATATATTAAACATTTCATTAAAAATGTTATCCAGAGGACTAGTCCTAAAAGAGATACCTCAACAAAAAACACGCCTTATACTTAATAGGGTGCAAATACTTAGACTGTGTAGGGTTGTTTGAACATCCTGCTATCCCTGAGACCTCCTCTACCTCGTTTGTTTAAGTAATGAGTAAGACGTAGGGGTTTGTTGGCAAATATCAATATGAATAAATGGAAAATGCTTTATATAAAACATTTTGAGGTCAATCGGAATCTAATCCTGTACGGAAGACATAAAAATTGTATGTTCCTGTGTAGAGTTAAATATTTTGCCATGTAGTCCGGCTAATTCACCGACACCATAAAAAAACAAACAAATTACATAAGAAACGAACAACAAAAGGCTGCGTTATCAGACGCTAAAACTAAACTTCGATTGCATAAGTGAACAAAACAACAAAAACAAAAATCATTAATTAATGTATCCAATTTTTTTTCATTTTAATACACGAGTAAATTAAAAACAGAGTGATTAAATCACATTCATCAACACGTTGATCTTATTTCAAAATAGTTCGCTTTAATAAATATTTTAAAAAAAACCCTTAAAAATACTTATAATGTATAAAAATTCTTTAAGAGTACTTATAATTTTTAATACAAATACATATTCGATATATTAAGCATGTGTACTTTCAGTATGCGACATATTAAGATCGTTTGAGAAGACAAAAATTTGATGGTATAATTTTTATGCATTTTTATCCGCGCGAATTTGGAATTATTTTTGTCATAACGGTGGATTTCCTTATGCGGGAAAATACCAGCGGGTGCGGAAGTATTTTTAATTTTCGCTCTCATTTGATTTCCATTTCCGGGTAAAATTTTTATTTTCTATCTACGTATTTTTGAAATTCCAATTGAATCAATGTGTTAAAAAAACTCAAAAACCAAGAGGGCGCGGAAAGAAGTTTAAAGGTAATTTAACCCGCGGGTAAATTTCCCCAAGTGGAAAAACATATCATGGTGAAGAAATTTTATTGTGTTATGAATATTTACACGAAATTTTGGATAGGCAGTTATAGTATTAAATGCAAAAATTACCGAAAATTATTCATGATTTCATCAGATCCACTTGCCGCCCTTTTTCACTGTCCCCACCGCCCTGACCACAAAATACGTACTTCGTTTTTCAGGTGTGTTGGTCTGCGGCAACGCGGTTTTTTTTATAGATATATATATATATATATATTCAAAAAAAACGGTGAAAAAAGATTTGGTATATGCGATGATGACCGGGAAATAAAAGAGAAATTTAATAATTTCAACGTATTGCAAGGATTTATATATTGCAGGAAAAACGATATAACATTTCCATAAGAAGTATATATATAGACAGAGAAGATTACCGATATTCGTGCAAGTGTTTTAATGGGAATTTTTTTTTTAATGTATATTTATATATTTATTTTTTCTTATACATGCCGCATTTAAGATTTAACCCTAGACTGGTATTCTATATGCGCGTCGCTTTTATGTTTTTATCTATGGAATGCATTTTCCGATTTTATTTACATGTTTTTATCATGATTCAGATATAAACATAATGTTTTGGGGTTCAGTAACGTTTCATTTTGAATGTCATATTCGTCAACGAAGTCTTGAACATCTACAGATTATGTTCTAGCATAATCCAGACTATATGGTGCAATTGATAAAAAGTGACTTTGTTGTGCAATTGATAAAAATGTCAATTTAAAATTCTCACAAAATTTTGGGGTCGTGGATTTTGGAATCCTACTGAAGATATTACATAAGGTTTTGTGTTTTTCGGTTATTTTCCAATACCTGCATTTTTCATACAGGGTTGCATATTTTAACATGAGCAGTTGGTCGTACGGCTGATTACCAACACTGTAAAAGGGACAAATTATGAAACCAACAACAAAAGATTGCGTTGTCGGACGCTGAAACCGCCGATTGCCATAGTTGTAAAGCCACTTTGTGTGTGGTGACTGTTTCCTTTGTATGAACAACATCTTTAAGGAAAAAAGCATTTTTATGAGGGCTTCTGAAATATACTAAATTTCGTTTTAAAATGTGTTAATGAAATGCGACAATACAAGAATGTCAACTTAGGGTTAAAAGAAAATATATGGCTATTTAATGGGGTTTACGCGTTTACACACACAATTTCGTGTTGTTTTACTCTTTGGATGGGCATTTAACATTCGCCGTTCCTTATCCGATGTATGATGCATAAATGTCAATATAAAATTTATATATAGTTTTAGAGTATATAAATACAAATACTAAACTAATATATACATATAAAAGATAAATTTTATAAAGTACTTTTTAGTTTTATTTTTCCTTTTAAGAAGAAGAAAAAAAAAAGCTTCTACATTAAAATTAAAAATGTTTTTAGGTAAAAAAAATATTTTTTTCTTTAACTTTGTTTTTGAAAAAAAAAAATTTTTCTTTTTTCCAATTATAATTTGTCATTTTGCGACAATGTTTTATTATTTTATACATAAAATGTTTGAGCTGCGTTTGTTTGAGCAATCGTCAACCAACCCGTAAAAAAAATATGCCTTTTTATATCGCATGTATCATATACAATATACATATATACGAAATGAATGGTGAAATTGTTATATACTTGAAATATTTATACATATACAAAATTGGTAAAAAAAAATTACAAAAATAAGAAACCTAAAGTTTAAAATAATGAAAAAAAAAAATTGTGTTTTATAAATAAAAAGAAAATTCATCACGAAAATCTACAAAATCTCATATCAAATTTTGTTGTTTTTTTTATTTATTTCTTTTTCTTTTTATCTCCGTGTGTGTATTTTTTTTTTTTTTGCTATTTAATTTCTTTCTTTTTTCTTTTTTTTTCTGATAAATGAAAAGTATTCGAAAGACGGAAATTAAAAGACATATAAGAATTTTGTCTATCTATCATATATTTATATACATCAGAACCGTTTTGGCCCATGTTTGCGCCTATAGCTCAAATAATAAAATATAGTCCCCCATAATAATAAAATAAGACAATTTTCATCTTTATAAATACTTGGGCCGTAGGTTTTTTGTATCAATAATTTTATTTATTGAAACACAAACAGAAATTTTATATTATTTAAAATAGCTAGACATTTTCAGCCGGCTAGGATACGGAGCCTGGTTCGTTCACACCAATATCTTGTATGTCGTGGCGGCCCTGTGTTTATATATATATATATATATATATACACAAATATATTCGCGGGTATACTTTACATGAAAATGATATATAGATACATCGATAGATAGGTAGATATACTTAAAATTATAGATAGATATTAATATAAAAGAGTTAAAAAGATATTTATATATATATATTGAAATTTTAATGTTCATTTTTGATCTGTGGTATTATTTATTTATTCATTTTCTTTTTCTGTGTTTCTTATTCTCCTAAATTATTTACATATTGTAAATAAAAGATAAATTGGTTGCCTTTTCTAGGAAAATATAATATTGAATATTGGCTTTGTAGCAAATCACCTTTCAGTGTTCCCACAGACGTCTAGTGATTTTCTCGAAGAATCTGAAGTGGTTTTAAAAATGGAAATCTGTGTATAAAAACAAATCTGTCAACTTTACAGCAATTACTCATTGATTACTTTCCAAACATAGAAAATCAAGATAATTACTGGCACAAAATCCTTTCAAAATAAAAGAAAAACCATAAGGATTTCATTCTATGGATTATGAAAATTTCATTTCTTGATTGAGTTTGGATTGAGTTTGGATAATCGATTAAGAACAGTTTCATTAACAATATTCTGGTATTCGATATCCAAATTTATCAAAAAAGGCATTTATCGAATTCTATTGTCATTTTCAACAGCTCTTATTTGTGTGAAGTTGGGTTTTTAAAATATGTTCCGACAAAATCCAAATATAGTAACAAACTTGATGTTGAATCAGAAATGTGAATTCGCAATGAATTATCCAACATAATTTATATTATTACAAAATATGAATCGAAGGAGACAACAAGTAAAATTGCTTTCAATTTAATAAATAAAATTTAAAAATTTGTTTTTCAGATTTTTTTTTTTATTTTTATATATCTATATATATAAATATTTTTGGTGATTTTCTATATTTGGATATAAGGCATCGCCGATATTCAATAAATATAGAAAATGCCCATAAATATTAATAGCAAGTTATCGCGAACCGGGTTTACCTTCGATTTTTGTAATATATGTGGATTAAATTTAAATTTAAATTCAGTACAAATTTAAAAGCACATATAGGTTCATAGGTTCATCACCTGATTAAGTGATTTCGTTACGGGCTCACAGCAATAGAATTCCGAGGTTTTACGGGCGCTAAACCGATTCTGCTGTAGTAGCGAACCAAAAAAAAAAAAAAAATAACGCCCAATTTTAAGCGGATCATGGAACCAAAGGAGCAGCAGGTGCATTCTTCACTTTAAAGTTTTGTTCATTTATCTTATTTTATGTTTTGTATTTTTATTGTTAATTATTTGTATGATTAATTGCTTTTTTTTTAAGTTTTGTTTAATTCAATAAAATCTAACAAAATAAGATACTTGTTTCATTTAATATCAGATATTGTATTTTGAAAAGTCGTTGTTTATAAATTATTCACAGTTCCCCAATCATTGGCAAATTTGTTCCACGACTAACATATAGTTTGGGCTATTTTTATCCATCGAAGGTGTATAAAGTTTAGATGCAAAGTGAAGATGCAATCATTAAACGATGTTAAAAGACATTGTTAAACGACCAACGATGGATTAAAAAAATAATTGAAAGGTTCTCAATACATAGGACGATAGTTTTTTATTTCCTCTCCGCCAACCGTTTTATTGTTGGGAATAATAATCGATCTTTTCCATAATGTTGCAAAAGCACCGTCAGCTACCGACCTATATTAAACAGAACAACTAGTGGCGAAGCTGCAGACCATCAACTTTAATCACGTACTTTTCAGAAAAGCGCATTATATATTTATCGTTTTGGAAAAAAATGATTAACGTACCCATCACTGTTCTCGACGAATTTTGGTACTTTTTATCGTTATCCAATTAAAGATTTAAATTATAAAGACAGACCATTTAAGCCCTTTTTATGTAGAGCTGATCAATTTCGAAGTTGGGGTATGGCACCCACCTATTCTACCCCTTCCCTGCAAATTTTCCGACTTTTCTAACTTTTTTTTTCTCGTCTATATCTCAATGCGTTTTCAAGATATTTGCTAGAAATTTGGATATAAATTTAGGTTTGGTACCAAATGGAAAAATTACATTTCCGGAAATGTTTTCTGATACCATCCCATCCGCAGGAACTCCCATACAAATCTAATGGTGTTCTTGGGAATGAATTTGAATATATTAGTGTGGCACATCATATTTTGTATTAACATTTTATGAAGAAGCGAGTTGATTGGTAAGCTCCCTTTATCCTATTAACCACCAGTACGAGCTTCCTGGTTACAGATGTTTGCATTTATTTCATATAAATGGTGAAGAGCTTTTGCTCTTCTAATATACTATATGTTATTTCTTGATAATACTATATGTTATTTCTTGATAATTTTTAGTTATCACATATACTTTGAACAAGTTATCCATCCAAAAAATTATAATATGCTAACACATAATTCATCTCTATGCGGTATAGTGAAAATGCATATATATATATATATATATATATATATATAATATAGATTAAAAATGGTACTCTATGGAAAGAATTTATAAGAATTATATACTGTATATGTATATTATATATGCAATCCGTACATCATTATAACAATGATATATATAAGTGCATAATAATTTTTTAAAAGTAATATTTTAACTATAGTATATATAGTTTTTATGAAATTTATTTATATACAATACAGCATTGTAGAAAACAGTGGCGGATCTGGACCTCCAAGGGTACTTGTTCACTTTAAAAACTGGTAAAGAACAAAAAAAACTACTAAACACCTTGGGGGTGGGGGGGTGGGGGGGGGGGGGCAACCACCTGGAATAATACGTAACTCTGTAATACAGAGTTAGCAATAAATCACATATTTTGGATTTATTAATTTTGCAATGGATTCAATTAAATCATTTTGAATGATTGGTGAGGTTCCACGAAACTGACCAGCATTATTTAAATGTTGCGACAGAATTGAATCATATTTGGCTAAAACATTCATCATTTCTATGAAATTTCCTCTATTCACCGAATCAGCAGTCTCATCATGCCCCCTAAAAGACAATTCTTGCATACCAAGGAAGCATGTCATATCAATTAATCTTCTCAATGCCAAGCGATTTTTTGTAACATTTTCATTATGAGTAGTTACGGAATGTTTGAGTTGTGAATCCAACATTAAATCAATCCGAACATCACCAAAAGTTTTCATATCTAGTACAGCAGTTAAATGACTCATGGTTTTTTCATGATTAAAAACTGCTGCACTTAAATGATTTAAATCTGAATAACCAGGATTCAACCAAATGGTGTCACGATTTGGCAAAAAAAATAAACATGGCCAACAAAAAATTTTATTCAACTTATTGCAACCAGTTATCCATTCATGTTTTTGATAAATCGACACAGGAAATCGACGAGTGACTTCTCTGCCTTGAGTTTTGCATTGTTTCGTTAAATTTTGCAAATCCGGTTGTGGTCTTTCGAGTTTAACCAATATATTTTTTATTTCAACAGTTCGCCTTGAAAAAGGCGTTTTTAATAACTGTTCAATAATGCATCCATCATTTGAATTACATTCATAAAAATTCATATTACGATTAAATGTGAAAAAAAACAGGAAACAATATTAAAGAATATGGAATCAAACAATTATCAAATTATAAAGTTGCGGAATTTATTTAAATGTGTATTGAAATTGAAATTGAAATTATTTAATTGAACAATGTTTGGAAAAATAATGAAGTACGCATAACAAGCATTTGCGAAAGAATGAAAAAATATCGCATATAATTTTATATAGTAAATAATATCTATTTTTTATTCATATATGCCAATATGCCATATATAGAAATGAGAAAAATAAAAAAAAAACACAAAAAAAAATATTTATATATTTTCTATGATTATATACACCGCAGCAGGCAGTATATGAGTATGCGAGATTTGAATGATAAAAAATAAAGCATACAAACAACCATACAGCATATATAAGAAAAAAGAAACAAGCATTTGTATTATTGTTCACAATTTATAGTGAACGAAAATTAAAATAGTATTTGTATTATTTGTATATTCGTATACCTCGCATTTTCGGAAAATATAAATGTATTTGCCATATACAATTAAACAACTATGTATAACAACAATATTTTTTGGTTCATTTAAAATTGTGCACACTATGGGAGTGCGATTAAAAAAATGCACAAAAGAAAGAGTATATATAGATTAAAGGTGTATGTATTTTTTCGTTTTCGTTTTTCTTTTATGCGACGTTTCTTTATATATATGATATATATACCATTGTGTTCATTATTTAAAATGAACCTAAAGAATATTATCTCTTATATTTTTTACTGATATAATGATATAAATAATCAGCGCTGCAAATTTTTTGGGACACTTAATATTATTTTATTCATCAAAAATTAAGAAAAATATTAAAATCTGTATTTTCTTAATTATTTATCAATATTTTTAGCAGGTGGTTCACTGAACAGAGTAAACAAAACCAAGATACGCGTATGGTAGAAAACATATTTTACATATGACGGCAAAAAATATTGTTGTATAGTTTGTATATTTATGGCCTTAGAAAATTTTATTTATATCATACAACAGTATCTATATATATAAATGTTTTTTTTTTATTTCACATTAATGTATAGTATATATAAAAATATTGTCGGATGTTATATTCTTATATAAACAAGACTTATTTCCTTCTTAATATATACATAAATGTATATATCTACAAGCGAAATATATGACATAATTCCAAACAGTGTTTATTATAAATAAGAACAAAAATATATTATATAGTAGTATACCATATCTTACAATAATTTTTTCATCATTTCCTTCACATCAGCCATTTCGCATCCAGCAGTAGCATATTTTTTTTAAGAATATGAAAAACAATACACAAAACAAAAAAATAAATAAACTAAATGGAAGTGGAAAAAGAAGCACAAATCTCGGCTATTTATAAATTTGCATATAACTATATTCATAAACAAAACGCACATATCCGCTAATTCCATTTTTACTGTAACTATATACAACCAAAATTGTTTCATTTATATTCTTATCATTATGGCAGCGATTGCGATATTGCGACGTGCGCATATATACATACAAAATTAAAATAATTATATATAATTTTTATGGGGTTATAAATCTTCATAAAGAAAGCTGCATACAAAAAATAAAATTGCATACCCCATTAATAAATTTTAAACAGATAAATAGTCTTACTTAAAGTTTAACACATATTGAAGACGAATAGACGGTCGATTCACAACTTTTTTATATATGTGCTTTTCATCACATACCGTCTTCACAGTGTTGTTAAGACAGATTATTTTTTTCGCTTTACAATCGACAATCAGTTTTGATGTTCGGCAACTCAACCTTCTCTTGTTGGTTTCATTATTTTTTTTGCTTTTTATACGGTGTCGATAATTATAGCCGTACGTACGACTCTGTGTGAAAATTCAGGTATTCGAAAATAAACCAAAAAATAAAAAACATATTTTATGTCTTTCGTAGGATTCGAACACACGACCACAAAATTTTGTAAGTATTTTAAGTTGGCATTTTTTTCAACTACACCCCAGGAACACGAGCTGATTTTATATTCAGTATGAACAAATCTGACGTCTTCTGAATCCTACTGAATGCATAAAATATGTTTTGTGTTTTCGGTTATTTTTCGAATCTGAATTTAAACACAGGGTTGTCTATTTTCCGCTTGCGGTTGGTCGTACGGCTAATTACCGACACCGTAAAAGGCACAAATTAAGAAACTAACAACAGAAGGCTGTTGTTGCACGCTAAAAAACCAGATTGTTCGTTGTACAGCGAAAAATTTATTTATTTTTTTTAAACATTTTATAAATTAAATGTGTATTAGAAGAGCGGAATGAAATGTTTGCGACGTTGGTTGGTCATATAGATAATGTCTATATAATCGTGTTAATAGTTCAAAAGGATTGATTTTTCGAATTTTCAAGATTTCGTACTCGGAATTTGATTTGGTAGCCGAGCTCAAAACGAATTCACGTATAATTAGCTGATGAACCGTACCGATAATGTATTGAATACATTATTAAGTGATTTTGTGTCGTGTTAATCTAATACACGAATTTATGGATCATTATTTATGAAATTTTGATAATAAAATATGAGAAAACAAAAAAACTTAAACTGAAAAATATTAAGAAAAAAATAACTCTAAAAAGAATCGAACGAATGTCTATCAGTTGCACTTTCGCCGGATGGGCAGTTAGATACAAACAAAACAAAAATTTGTGAATCACACCGGTTTGAACAACTGTTTGAAAAACATTCAAATTATTCAGAATATATTATTGCAACTTTTAATCAACCAAAATCGTTGATTATTTATTAAATTGAATTGGTTTGACAAATAGATAGCTATATATATATAATATATAAGGTTTTTATTTACAGCGATAAACACGCGCTGTTATATACAAGAATAATATCCTCCAATATGCATTTATTTTTATAGTAAACATTTAATTTAAATCTCTTGAAATCATTTACAATGACAATGACAGAATTTACCCATATTTACAATTTATATTGCACATACTAAATCTATAGCAGTAAGTATATAAATGCAAATAAATATAAATTGTCGATGTCATTAAATACATAGTAAATAAATAAAACACCCAATTTCATTATCAAATACACATTCAAATTCAATCCTTTTAATTGTTTGTTTTTGTTTTTATGTTTTTATGTATTGTTATATAATAATAATATTCGATATATGCGGTTGGGCGATCTCGTATAATTACCCACAACACGTATCTAGCATAATATATGTATGATTTGATATGATATAAAATAATTTACAATTAAAAACAAAAAAAAAAAACTTTTTATTCTATATAAATTGTGAAGGTAAAATTGTTACGAAAAAAAAACAGAACAGTTGGTATGTTTGCCTTTGGATACAGAGTGCATCTAAAATTATTAGTCATTGAGTACGGGTCACCTAACCCAAGGATTCTACAAGGATTCTACACCGTTATCCACAGATTCCAAACTGTGATGTGATAAACATCAAATTGTATGCTATAATTGTCCGAATAGTAGTAAAAGGTTTTATCGCATTTTTTTTTCGTTTGTGTGCTTAAAATATTAAATTAACTAATTTTTTTTAAAACGCTTATTAATAAAAGGATGATGACTCTGTGGTGTTGTAAATAATAAAAATGCCAACCTAAAACTCTAACGAAATTTGGGGGTCGTGTGTTGGAATCCTACTGAATGCATAAAATATGTTTTGTGTTTTCGGTTATTTGTCGAATCTGAATTTTAACACCGAGTTGTCTATTTTCCCCTTGCGGTTGGTCGTACAGCTAATTACCGACACCGTAAAAGCCACAAATCCTGACATTTTTTCGACCGCAGCTCGCATCAGGAAATCCACGTTAATATACACCGTTTTATATAGCTACGATATCTATATTATAGATCACCTTGTATATATGAAAGTGTTTTTATTTAAAATTATGAGCTAATGCAAATGCAAATATAATGTATATGATGTATATAGATATAATATAATTTTTTTTGTATTATTATTCATAATTCAGGACAATGGCAAACTTTAAAAAAATAAATAGAAGAAAAAAAAATTATTTCTGAATGCCAGTATGTCAAGAATATACTTAAGATTTATATCTTTTAACATTTTATTATATATATATGTGATAATTAATGACTCTTATTTAGAATTCTTAACATATAGACTCGTATGTATATAGATAGATAGAAAAAAAAACTTTATTTTTGGTTGTTTGGTATATATTAATAATATTATATTATATTATATATAGATATTTGGATGGATAGGTGCGGAGATATATCCAAACGAACAAACGAAAGGTTAAAGATATAGATTTTCTTCATTTTCTTCATTTTTTTTAATTATTATCTTCTTCATTGGTATATTTACAAATTAGTAATTAAATTTAATTTTTCATAAATATATATTTATTTATTTTTTTTTGTCTTTATAAATAATTAATTAGGACTATGTATGTATATAGAAAAATCTCGCACTCACTTTATTTTGTTTTGTCGCATTGATATAAAAATATATATATGATAATTGATGATCAATATTTTCTTTTATATAGATAAGGATATATTTTATTAAAATATAAATAGAATCAAAGTTTTTATCTCTTTTTGGTTTATAAATTGTCATATAATCGTCATTAGTTATTTCTTATATAGGAAAAATGCTGTACTACATTAAATAAGATCAAGAATACAAAAGAAATATATATTTATGTGCTGTAGCATATATAATGCCTTAACATTGAATATGTTTATATAACAATTTATCTATGTATGTATATAGACAAGGTCATTAAACATTTATCACATTTATGAATGCGAATGTGATGTTAACGAGGTAGATCCAAAATATATATAGAAGATTATTGGTCATATTTGGCGGAGCGTATATGAGCGACAAAGGTCAATCAAACAGTATTATATATACGATTATAAAGGATAATGTTTTTTATTTAACATTAATTCAAATATTAATAATCTACATATGTATAATATTGACCTATTGACCAAATCATTGAAATTTTTTTGAATATATGCGGAATTCCAAGGTACTTTAAGGAAAAAAAAATATTCCTATTCGAATTGGAATTCCATCGGAAATTCAACCAAATTTCATTTGAAAAGGCGTTTTCTTCTATCTTTCGATATACGGAATATTGCATATATATCTAAACCGAATATATTTTACAATTCGCGTAAATGCCGAGACTTCCAAAGTAAGTTTCGATGGAAAAACGTTGGAAATTTCTGTTACCTTTCCGATCGAATATATCCATGGGAATGCAAATTAGAAAACTTAAATAATAAATTAATTAATTATTGTAAATTAATGTACAACGCGTCTATACCGCTTACCATGGACGATCCATGAGGTTCAAATAATGATGCACAGATTAGAAAAAGAATTCAAAAACGATCCTGGTAATTACGGATTAACCTACTAGGCAATTAATTTGTTTGTTCTATATATTTGATTGTTTACATTTGAATTTGAATATTATTTTTGGGATACGGCAACTGGTGTATATACGTATTTTAATAAATCGTACTATAATTTATGATTTTATTTAATTTTTAGAATTTGGTTCTTCCATCTTATAAAAGGAAACATTTTTTGTCATTGAATTTCATACGCTTGATTGACTAAAGTTTTATTAAATTGTAGTACCGCAAAAAAATTATATTCCCCCCCATATTTTACTGGATGAATTCCAAGATAATGTCGAAAATGAAAATTTTGTCATAACTTCTACAATTTGTCTCACATTTCTCATCAGTTTAATAAAACTAAAAAACCACCAAATTCAAAGTAAATTCGTTCAAATTTGTCAAACATAAGATAAATATTCTTATGTAGAAATGGACATTTTTACATTTACGTTTTTATTATTTGTTTTTTATTTTTTTAGTTTTTTTCACCTATGACTTAATTATTAAAATTGCTATACATTTTTATACTTTTTATCAGTTCATCATCATAGGTTTTTGTGAATAAATTCGAAACCATTAGAGATAGCATATTGAGATATTGAGATATGCAAAAAGCAAATTAGTTAAAAGGCTAAAATGCGAATAGCTAATTAATGTAGTACCTCAAACTTTAGACAACAAAAAATAAGCGTTAAATTTTACACACACGCTTTGTTCAAATATCTATAGATCGATTCCGATTCGGTGGTCCGATTCATATTATTTTTCAGGTTAATTTAAAGGTAATTTAATGCTAATGCTAATATCTGTGTATCTGGTCTTTCAAATACAGTAATCAGTTATGGAGATATGTGGTTCAGAATGTGCAAAAATTAAAAAAAAAATCGGTTTTTTCGTTTAACTCGAAAACGAAGTCGAATTGATTCAAAAAATTTTCAGAATGTTTTCGACTTCAAATGAGCAATAGAACCTAAACCTTCAAATGAGCAATAGAACCGTAGTATTGTGGTCGGGTTATGGGACAACCTGTATATACATTTTCCCATTTTTTCCAAATGATTTTTCATTTAGAATTATTTTTGTATATACATTGGAATACCTTGGAAAGTTCTATAGAATAGTTTCCATAACAATTTTCCTAACGCCTAACGGTCAATAGGGATACTGACGACTAATCAATCAGAGATAAACACATCTGATATACATTATTTGTATTATATACAATATATGAATACACAACAATAGAAACCAAAAATTTTTTGTATGCATATGCATAATAATATAATGAACATAAAAGAAGAAAAAAAAAACATTTTTTGTTAATAGTCATTATAATAATAAGAATAATGTTTTTATATCCCATATATAAATTACCCATCATTTGCCAATTTTTTTTTTTGATTTGAATAAAAATATGAATAATCATTTTATTCATAAATATATATACAGCAAAATGAATGAAATATTATCAAAATAAATATATATAATATCGATAATAATCGCAAAAGAAAATATTTCCAAAATAAAATGTTTCTACTTCATTGACAGTTCAAATTATATCATAAACATTTTCGGGTTTTTTTCCTTCTTTTCTATATATATATATTAATACCAATAATATACATACGTCTACGTATACTATAGCAAATATACATTCCAACAAAAATTACAAACATTCACAATTTTTTTCACTTTTTTTTCATATGCGAATGAACACGCCATATACATACATAGGTATATGTATATAAATAAATAAACTGTATTCTGTATTTGTATTATATTGAAGAAAATTTATACAACGCATGGATATATAAAGAAAGGAATAAGAAGAAAAAAAAAGAAGAAAAATAAGAGCAACCTACATAATAAGAAAATTCATATCGTCATCACTATATACCAACGCTATATACCAACTATAAATACTACTCTAACCAATGTAATATCGCGGACACCTGCTGATTTACCCCGTTATTGTTGGTGATTTCGATAATCGAGTAATTCAAACTCGAAAAATGAAGAATTCCATCGTGATTGTTTAAAACGCACTGTGAAATTTTCAGCCAGTGCCATATGGTGTGGGGTTATATGTCGGTCAAAGCCGTCGGGAATGTATATTTCATTGAGAGAGTCGGGTTAACTCCCAGAAATACATTCATATGTTAAATGACTATTAAATTACGTTCAAATGGTGAATGCACATTTGAATAAGATGTTGCTGCTAACCACTAACCGCTAAAGCAACTAAGAACTGGTTGGACGCTAAAGAAATTCACTTTTAGAAATGAACGTCCTGATTTAAGTACAATCGAATCATTGTGTTCATTATAATAAAACAAAGTTAAAAAATGATCCGAAAGTTACAATTGAAGGAGTGAAGAATTGAAAGGAAAAATCGTTGAAATGTGGAAAAACACAGGATGAATGCAAAAATTTTAATAAATACCATGTCTAAGATAATGGAGGCTGACATAAAGCCTAAAGGTGTCTTTAGCCCATATTAGTGGCCCATATTAGTGGCCCATATTAGTGGCCCATATATTATAAGTGCCCGAAATAATAATAGTCAAATTTTTTTATTTGTTAAACTGTACTGCATCATTTTGAAAAAAAATTCCATAACTAATTGAATTTAAAAGTTTTTTTTCTTCTGTCTCCGTAATTATTTAACTAAAAGCATTGATATTATAGTGGTAAGAGTAGTATATACACAGTTATATAACAATAGTTTTTTTTTATTATTTTGCAAAATATTTTATAACCGAACCAATGTATGTATTGTATTGTATATAAAAAAAAATGATATGCATATATAAAGAATCAAATAATATTCATATATAAATATTCACAGCAGCAGTACCTCAATGTACAAATATAGT
This sequence comes from Dilophus febrilis, assembly GCA_958336335.1. Lineage (NCBI taxonomy): Eukaryota > Metazoa > Arthropoda > Insecta > Diptera > Bibionidae > Dilophus > Dilophus febrilis. The sequence goes on from OY284471.1 coordinate 34,626,703, forward strand.
ATATGTTAATATATACAAATTCTTTAATACATGTGATATCCTTTATACTTATATATAGAAGAATCTTTGTAACATGTATTTATATATCCTAATAAAGAATGTCAACCTTAAAATTCATTGACACAGTCACTTTTGAATACTCTCATATCTATATTCATGTGTATGTATACGGTTTATATATTTTTTTCCGTTTAGGTTATGTGTCACGTTATTTAGATTTCAAATTTTCATTCTTTTGCATATCTATGTATATCTATATTCAAATAATATGTATGTATAAATGTATAGAAATTGCATTTTATTTTATATATGAAAATAATGAAAATTTATAATCAATGTAATATATATATATATATATATATGGAGAGACAAAATATTGAATTGTTATAAGGAAAAATTCCCCCGAAAGCATTTTAGCATCACGATTATTCGATAGACATTTTTTTTTTCCAAGAAATAAATAAACTATTGGATTATATAACATTTTTAAATGACAATCGGCATAAATTTGAAATTAAACAAAAAAAAAAACAAAAAGATATTTTAAAAGAAATTATTGATATTTTTTTTTTTTTGAAAGTGTACAAAAGAAAATTTCATAACGGTGAAAATGATAGGAAATAAAGTTTTTTTTGTTTATTTATTTATCCGTACGAAGTACATTGTTGTAAGTACGAAGTACTTTGTTGAAAATGTCGTGTTTTATACCAGAAAAGTCTAATTTGCGCGAAGGTTTGTTGTGATTATTTCATTTGAAGAAAACTGCTGCTGAAAGTCATTAAATACGTTTTTCGAAACTTGTGGTGAACGTGACATTTGCATGAAAGTGATCCTAAACATTAGACATTCGAAGCAGGTCAACCGGTAAAATTTACGCCATATTCATGGAAATAACGCTTTATTGTGTATTTGGTAGGAACAGAAGGAAGTGGTAATCACATTAAAAATGGATTATTTTGTACGGCAATGCTCGTCCTCACATCGCAAAACCGATATAAACCGTAAAACAAATAAACATTGGAATTCAATCAGCTATCCATATAAACTCCTACAATTTTCTATACAAATCGTTTAATAGTATTCGAAATAATGTCGGACTAAAGACACATCCCTGCTAAATCGCCGCATCAGATCGGAAATAATCACCGTTAACCCCTTGACCGGCCATACACATGCCTTACCATCCTCGTACAACCACCTCCGCATTTACACCATATTATCCATATAATAGTTCGGATCCAACTACCAACCACGACCTTATATTTAGCTTCGGAACATATAGCTCTGGAACCACTTGTCCGATAATACCCAGTTTTCGTAGATTCGAACTTATTAGCACACCTTTTCAATTATCTATCAGGAATAAAATCTTATTTTCATCTAAAAAAAACCCACTTGTATTCTCTTCAAATGGTATTAACATAAGTTAAATGCGGAATAGAAATGAACGAATTATTAAAAGATTAAAAAAGGCCATAATTTTTTTAATTACTTAAGAAGGTTGAGAGGAAAAGCGTCAACAAATATTTGGTTGGATTTCGTTTTTGAATGCAATGGAAAAGGTGTTGTACGCGGTACGGTAATATTAAATGATATTATCAATGAATGGATGGAGGAATGTAGTGTACTGTTGACTGAATGTCAGACAGGGTCTGGAATGGGGTATTCCCACATCGATCATATATGCAGCTTAAAGGGTATTGTAGAGGTGAAATTGAAAAACGAACTTGCGATCAGCCGGCTGCATTTACAGTTAATGAAACACACAACTTAAAATTGCAAAAAAACCTTTAATGATTTCGTGGGTGTTCGATTCCGATGGAAATTTTTCTGTTTTGCTTTCGTTTTCAAAATGGAATTTCACATTACGGCTATTAATTTACCAACAACACGTAAACCTTAGCAAATTATGAAACAACACAAAAACATTTTATAGTTAGAAGACTTTTGACCGACGCTAAAAACCAATCATCGATTGTTTTATTCATCAAACACGACTATTGTTTCACTTTCGTTTACCTATTCGAATGCTCAACGTATATAATATTTTATATATATATATTATATATTATAAGAGTATGTTAGATATTGATATTTTCCATTCAACTTCAGATGAGTTTAAACACAAATTCTTTATTATTTTTAAGACTTTTTCATATGTACATTTAAAATACGTTGACAGATAAAAACCTAAAACATTGAAACACATAAGTTGGGTTAAATTTATCACCAATAAATTTCTCATAAAATATTAATATAAAATATGATATACCACACAATAATATATTCAAAATTCATTCCCAAAAACAAACCCAGGGGGCTGTATGGGAGTAGGTAAAAATGGTGGTATCAAAAAAAAAAGTTTTTCTATTTTCATCAAACCACCATAGATGCAAAATTTCAATTCAATTGGGTAACAATAGAACGAGATAATTCTAATAATGTGTCGTCTTAGTGGTCGATCTGATGGATGAGAAAAATGTGCAGTTTTCTTCGCTCACTACATTGCCTTCAATTTTTCATGAAACTGCTACTCGCTCAGCTGAAATTTTAAACACAAACGTTTTCCTGATTGTGATGGTTATCGAACATATGGAGACACTCTCGATTCTATTATTCCCCTCCCTTGCAAATTTTCCAAATTCGTTTCTCATATATCGCAATGACTTTTGAATATATTTTCTTGAAACTTTTGGGTTAGGGAGTTTGGTAACCAATGAGATTACATTTCCCGAAATTTTTTTTCGGATCGCATCCCATACAGGTGCTTACAAGGGATGATTAGTTATATCTCATTCTATTTCTAACCAATTTACTAGTTATTGTTTGATGAAAAATGGAAAAACCTGAATAGAACGAAATTTATCTAATCTAATCTTATCCCATCCACGAGCTCCCATGGTGTTCTTGGGAATGAATTTCAATATATCAGTGTGTGACCCATCATTTCAAATTAAAAGTGTATGAGGAGTTGATTGGTGTTGAATGTAAGTCACCCATTTTCCTCTGGCCGCCGGTACGTTCTTCCTATTACAGGTTTTTACAGCGTTTTGTATACATATATAAATATAATTTCGAAATGAAATTCTCTATAAAAATATATTCGAACCGATACGATTTATTGTAATATAAAAATTAAAACCCCTAAACATTTTTCCACAATTTGTATATAGTTTTGTTTAAAATATATTTAATCCATATATAATTTATATTTTATTATTAGCACTTGTTTGTGTGTTTTGGAATTCGCCTGCACAACACCATAATCAAATCAAAACAACAAAATAATAAATCACTACGCGCTGCTTTGAATTCAAAAAACAAAAAAAAAACCAAATTAACAACTAAAACAAATTAATTTATTATTATTATTACAAATATTAATATTATTTGTTATTATTTTATTATTGTGTTTATTAATGTTTATATTTATTTTATTGTTTTGGGGGGAGGTTTGAGGTTTTTTATTTTTTTAATATTCATTTATTGTGTGATTAATTTTGTTATTATTATTTTTTTTTTCGTGTGTGTTTTTATTATTATTATTATTGTATTTATAATAATAATAATAATTTTTTTTTATACAAATATATATTTTTTTTTCTTGATTAATAAATCGATTATATTTTTTATGTTTATATCAAAAAAAAAAAAAAAATAGAAAAATAATTAATAAATATATTTGTATATGTATAAAGACACATATAATAATTAGTATTATTATATTTATATTGTTTGAGATATATATAGATATACATATATCTATGTATATTAATTAATATAAATGATTGAATGGTATATATTGAATATGATTTTATTTATATGTGTTATATATTTATAGATTTAGTCGAGATGATTTATACGAGCGCTTTATCATATCATATATATGTATATATATATATGGTACATTCTAAATACAAACTACATTTGCATGCAAGGTTCACTACTTACGGCAGGCATTAGTTGATCAGTGCTTCTCACACGGGTCACCTTATTCTTGTATAGTATCTTTTTCACGAAACGCTCCACATTTTGGTTGAACTTCATGAATACAGCATATGATATGTACAGCATAAACAGGATTAACGCCTCCCACCAATAAATTTTATTATCACGAAAAAAATAGATTAACGTTAGCAAACTAACACTGTAAAATGAGCAATCACGAAACAGCGGCCACCACGTTAATGTTAACAATGTTTTTGAAAATATCGCACACATACCGATTACAAATAATATATTGAATACGGCCGAACCGACAATTGTACCGATGCCAACATCATCGAATGATACAAATACACCAATTACACTGGTAAATAATTCGGGTGCACTACCGCCGGCCGCCATAAATGTGGCTCCGGCCACATCATCCGTTATCGCTAATTTCTCAATAATAACATCCAATGAAGGCACAAAAAATTCATCACATACAATTGCCAATGCAACAAACATATACATTACACCCATAATATGTAATACTATGGCCCCGTTACGACGTTGTTCTAATGTAAACAAATCCTCGGGAAACAATGGATCTTTTGGCAGTATTGTTGACATTGTCGCATTCGCATATGTATCTGTATAAAAAAAAAATGGCAAATATATTAGAATTTTAAAATTATTAGAATTTTTATGAAATAAAAAATATAAATATTTTTAATATATTTTAATATATGGGAAAATTGGCTTCATGGATATTACCCCCAAAAGTCATTATACTGAATCCATTTCCCCTGAAAGACATTAATCCCGAATTGGACATTACTCGGAATGGACATTAATCCCGATAGGGACATTACTTCGAATAGACATTACCCCAAAGGGGACGTCACCCCTCATTGGACATTACACATAATTGAACTCTAACCAGAATTATGGACATTACAACCAAATATGCATTACCCTGAATTGGATTGTATTAAGAATTTTGTCAATATTGATTTTCTTACCGTTCGATCAAATGCCTTTGAACGTACAAATTATTTAGCGAAATGCTCTCTCGGCTTCATTAATATTGAAACCTATTTATTTATCATTGCACAAATTATTATCATAAATACGTTAACAATAATAATTTGTAGAAAACTCTATTATGATTTTCTCCATATGATCATCTTTCTTAATGAAAAAATTATGCCATGATTATATCTCTCTCTATTCAGGAAATTATGCTGTGATTATCTTATAAGTAAATACCGTCATGATTTTCTATTCTATTAGGTACTAAGTTATAAGGCAAATTCTACTATAAGACTTTGCAACTATAAGGAAATTTTCCTGTTCGAAATTCTCTGTATGATTTTCTACTCTGAGGAAATTCGCCTTGATTTTCTTCGCATATCCGTTATAAAAATTCAATCAACATCTGATATTGATATTGAAATGAAAAGAAAATTTTGACATTGTCAAATTGGTTCAAAAGATAATACGGCCGATTTTCGATAAAAGTGAACCTAAAGATTTTATCTCATTTATGTTAACTATATTATTTTGTCTTTTTATCAATTTAGGAAACTTGCAAGTGCACTTTTTTTCCGAAATTTTCTTCTATTATAAATGATCTGAAATCTATTGAATTTATAATGCATAATATGCAATTAAAATTGTGTACAAAATACCCAGGGTCGTATTTAACAAAACAAACATTGGGAAAATTCAAATTGAAAAAAACCGGGACCGGAATTAAAAAGAAAAATTTTTATTGATTTTTTGAATTGATCTACCGAAAAATTTACTTCAATTTTTGTTTTTTGATAAATTAGCCATGCTTACCTTTCGGAATATCACTTTATTTTGACAATATCGAGACAATAGTTCATCAACCGTGCATTCTACTAGTGTACAGCTAGTATAGATCTATAGCTGTACAATAAAAATTACCAAAAGAAGTAGAACTATTTCAAAAACAAATATTTGTATATATAATTTAAGCTTCACGGTTCAAGGTTTTTGGAAATGTAATAAAATAAATGAAAGAAGTATAAAAATACAAAAATAATTTTAGATATTATTTATAGATTTGTATAATCAATAAATTAAATTATTTTTTATGTTTTATGTTATGGTATTATACATATATAATAGGAAAAATTCGTCTTTTTCTTTGTGTACGCGTTAGTTGCGGTAATTTGAAAATGATACATAAAATTTAACTATTTCTTTTTTTTTGTTTGTGTTTCAAATATATATATATTATACAATACAAGGTTTATTTATTTGAAATTTATTTTTCCATTATAATTTTTTAAAATCATTTTTGATATTAAAAAAGAAATAAATTAATAAAAACCTTATGAAATATGAGATAAAATTAACAAAAAATTGTGAAATTTAACACAGAATCGCACTCGCGATATGCTTAGAACCTACAACTAATTTCAGTGTATGGTTCAGGCCCCCACAAACCTAACGGGCGTTAGGTTGAAGATTGTTAACGTGGCCGATCCCACTTCAGGGGGTGCTCCATTATCTATGAGAGTTTTGTGGTACATTTCCTGTTCCGTGATCCCTTTGACAAGATACAGAACCTTCCTGTGCCCATGTCAAAGGTGCCCTTCTGTTGCCACGTATTTTTCAGCACCATCCTTATTACCGTATTCACTGCTGTCTTTACAATAAATAGGTCTAAGGAGGCAATAAACCCAGCAATGTATCTATGGGCATGGTCGGCGGGGGTGCGAAAGTACTCGAATTATGTTATGAAGTAAGAAGTAAGAATTATGTTATGAAGTAAGAATTATGTTATGAAGAATTATGTTATAATTATGTTATGAAGTAAGAATAATGTTCACCAAAAAAAAAAAAAAAAAAAAAAAAAAGAATAATGTTGGTTATCTTCGAATGTCTTTTAGTAAAGCACTATATCTCAAGCACAGAAGGAAATAAAGAATACCAATAAAAAAATTTGTAAAATCATCGTTAACGAATTGGGTAGAGTGGGGCAGAAATCATTTTAAGGTACTTTCCTTAAACAATAAAAAAATCTGTGCCTTTTAGGACCTTTGGAAAAAATTGTCCGAACTGTTTTGTTGAACTGTTGTTTTATATACTAAATTATATAAATATACGATACGTGTTATGACGATTAATAAATTTATATATACTATATATTAAAATATGAAAAACTCAGGATAATTAATTTGATAAGGATTAAAATGGAAATTCTGTTTTTTTAGATATATATATATATATATATATAATTTGTAATGGACGTAATGTAAATGACGTAAAAGTTTACACATGACTGTATATACAATATACATATGTATATAGGGGATGCTTTTAAAATGCGGTCACTATTTATTTCGTTTCGTTTTTTAAATAAAATATTAAATATGTTATAAAATGATCTATCTCTATATAGAAATGAATATGTACTATAACAAATATGTATGATGTATTTAAAAAAAATATATATATATATATATAATTTTTACACAATTAATGGTTTCCATTAAAAGTGTTATTTATATGGAAATCAACAGACAGTCAATTAAATTTTATGTGACACAAGAAATGTCGCAACAAATCCAATTAGTACATAAATATACCAAATATACATATTAAATTGAAATAGTTTTATATATGTACGATGTAATATAGTAATAAATTTAAACGTTGCCAGTCAAATGCATGTAACAGGAGATACGTACTGGTGGCTGGCGGGTATTCAGATTCATTCTCAAGAAAATCATTGGATTTGTATGGAAGCTCCTTAAAAAAAGATTGCCGCGGGAATGTAATATTTTGCATTTGGTACAAACCCAGTTTATGCAAAATTTTAAGCCAATTGGTTAGAAACTCTAATTAAACCGTTGGATTTGTAAGGGAGGAAGCTCCTGAATGGGATGGGATGTGAATAGATAAAATTTCTTCCAATTTTCATCAAAATCTGGATTTCTAGTCAATTGGTGGTTAGAAACCAAACGAGATATATATTATATAATTGAAGGTTTAACTAAGGATTTGTGTGGGAAAATTTGCAACGGAAAGGGTAAAATTAAGGGAGTGATATACCGCATCTTTGATCTTAACCATCTCTATACAAAAAAAAAATCTTATGTTAAAAATTTCAGTCAAATTGATTGAGTAATTTCCGAACAAAAGTTAAGACCACCGATCGAACGGTAGAAAACGGAAACATTCTTGTTTGATTTTTCATCATAGAAAGTTTGGAACGTATTTTACCGTATACCACAGAATTTTTTTTCCAAAACGATAACTATATTTAATGCACTTTACCAATGAAACTGCGTTCTTATATTAATATCATGTACCAAAACACATATTTAAAAAAAAAATAAATTTGAATGATAACAATAAATGTTACAAAGCAATAAAATGTTTAAAAACAAAAAGTGAGAGAGTGGCTTATGAATTGGATTATGCTCTCGTGTGTTGTCAATATCATCTCTGATAGTCAATCGGAATTGATGGAACTTCGCCAAAACAGGTTCAACACCAAATTGGTCTTCGAATTGCACGAGCCAAACAAGGGTGATGATAGGGTCATCTGGATGCCCGGCCATGTGGGGCATAGTGAAAGAGAATAAACGACTGAATTGGCAAAAATGGGGAGGCCAGAAGATAATATGTTCGTCCCTCGAAGGAAGCAATTGAATTATAGTTCAATGAAAAGGTTAAGAGAAACTGGGATAATATCAAGGTTCTTAATCATTCAAATAAATTTATTTATATAAATGGAATTGATTAATTTTTAAATTTACTGAGAGAACGTCTTAAGACTTTCTACTGGACTCTTACGGGACATGCGCCGTGTAACTACCATCTCAAAAATAATTGAATTGGTTGAAAATGACCAATGCAGATTCTGTACGCAGATAATGAGACTAAAATACTCGCAATGCAAAAATGCAAAAAAAAAAACTTATATATGGGAATTCTTAGTGAAACTGAATATAAAAACGATCATCAATATCCTGAATGGTGGCCTTTAATTGAAACAAAGAAACAAAAGAGGGGCACAGTAGATCATAATGGTACAGCTGTGCGAGAGAGTACTTGTACTCCAGCCATGGGTGAGAGATTTTAGTCTGTAGGACGTCCCTGAGACTGAACTCCGACACATGGTCCCTAAATGGATTTCTTCTTCCAGGAAAAAATTAATGATTTATAGAACGTGAATCATCAAACATTTGATAAAATAACGCTAACAAAAAATAAAACAAAAATAATATTATAAAAATATTCAAATTAAATTGACCGAACTTTATTTTTTCGTATATTCAGACACTCCTTACGTATACAAATTAAATGTATACAGTAATATATACTTATTACAGTTGTGACTGTAGAGACATAACATCATTAACTATTTATCGATCCAAATAGACAGTTGCACAATATGATTTTCTTTTTAATGACCATATGGCGTTTGTAAGTCTCTATGTGTGTGTTTTACAAGTCAAAAGTTTTTGGTTTGTTATTCCCTGAAACTATATTGAATTGGGTTTCTTTTGGACAACTAACTTAATATAAACTATAAAATTGTTGTAATTGCTGTTGAACAATGATGATAAATTACACGCATAATTTGGTTAATTAATTGTTATATAGAAAATTCTCGCAATTTTGTACATATTTTTTCCAAATATATCAGTTTTGCAAATTAAATATTATACAAGATTATTTCTTTATGTGTCCACCAGGGTACGCTGTATATGTTATAATTATAATAAATAGAAATATATAGATATAGATAAATGATGTGATTCGTATACGAATATATAGGAATAATATAACAAATTATGCGTACGCGATATTATAAATTAAATTCTGTTTTTCAGCAAATATATGCAGAAATGACAGAGTATATAAATATTTATATATAGATAGTGTAAATGTGGTGGTATGCGGAGATTATAAATGATGGTTTAAACATTTTTAACCATGTCATTCATATATAGTATGGATGCGTATATATAAAATTTATAATATAATATATGATTCTATATATTTACCATATAAATCTGATCTCATCTCTATAGACTCTATATTCTATGCGTGTATATACAGTAAGCGAAAATCAATTAAAGGCACTACGTTTTTTTTTTTTTACAAAATATATGTAATTAAATGTATATTACCACTTTATATTAGTTATATTTTATAATTTAATGGTTTTACAATACAAATAATTCAATTATTTTAACCTAACAATAAGATCTTAAATGATTTAAAAAATTCAATTTTGTTATGTCTATATAATAAAGAACGAAACTCAATTATAGGTAGTTACAAATTTTGCTCAAAAACTAAGATAAAATAAATTATATATGTATATTTAATACTTGGTTGGCCCTCCAGAATGCTTTATTACTGTAAATGTTCGGTTTTCCATAGATCAAATTAATTTTGGAATCGTATATAAAGAATTTCTATTCCAATATACTTGCGGATTTTTGATTTCAGAACATTTAATGATAAAATGTACATTCGGTTTGCATAAACTGCACGGGCTAATATATAATGGTTTTAGATCTTGCTTAAAATTTTAGATTCAGGGGTTTGGTACCAAATTCCAAAAATTACATTCCCGGAAATTTGTTCTGAACCCATCCCACCCAGTGGCTCCCATACATATACAAGGGATTGTAAGAGATATCTCGTTCGGTTTCAAATTGACTAGAAATGTTGAATCTGGACATTTGATGCAATATCGGAGAATTCTATCCCATCCATTCCCATACATTCCGTTGGGATTTACTCGGAAATCTTTATAGTTAGCCCATAAATTTTTTCTATAAGGTATGGTTCATTTTTATTCTCTACAAAATTGCATCATTAAATTTTTTCTAATCCCATCCCACCGAGAAACTCCCATACAAATCCAATCGTGTTCTTGGCAATGAATTTGAACTTCATTTTATGTTAAAATCTTATGAGGAGTTGTACATATGATGATAAATTTAAGCCCCAAGCCTCACCACCAATTGACTTTCGCTTACTATGTGTATATACATCTATTATTATAAATATAATGTTTGAAAATATGTAAATATGATATGATAAAAAAAAATAATAAACGCACGAGAATATATTCATTTGCTTATATAGAATAGAATAGAATAGATTATTTTTCAAATATATCAGGATCAGACAAAACAAATAAATAAATACATGAATGAATTAATGATGTTTTTTTGTTTTAAAATACATTATAGATATAGAAATAAAAATCATCACCCATAAATATTACATTATTATATATTCATTGCAATTGTTTATTATTTAAAAAAAAACTAGAACTCCATTTTTCCAGATGATGAATACGAAAATTACATCAATATAACATGATATTATTTATATCGTTTATTTGCATAAAACTTTTGTTTGAAAATATACAAAATAAAAAAATTTGTATTATTCGGAATCGATAAACGCAAATAATAAATAAAAATAAATCTAAATTGTTATACAATATTTAGGTACTACTATATATTATATTATGGTATAAAAATTTACGATTGATCCGAAAATAATATATGTATAGGACTCCTTTATACTACATATATACAGGGCCGCCACTATACATACAAGATATTGGTGCGAACGAACCAGGCGCCGTTGTCTAGGGGCGCTGAAAACGATTAGATATTTTAAATAATATAAAATTTCTATTGTAAGCTGAAGCTTACACTTCCTTTTTTATTTTATTTTTGATGAATTCACCTGAAAACTGAATCAAAATTGAACTAAAGATGAATGATGATGAAGGAAGATTATATTCAATTTCACCGCTGCGTTAAAAATGAATGAAAATTTGAGAGTTGAGAGTTTGTTTTTCGTTCATCTAATCTGAATTTTTAAGGTATATATTTCCTTATGCGATTTGAATGTACGTGTTAAAAAATCTCAAAATATCCGAGAGCGCGGGGAAAATTTAAAGTAGAATTTTAACTCGCGAGTAAATTTCCCCGAGGGGTAAAAAATCTCGGGAGAAAACAATGTATATAGGAATCGCCAATAAAAAATCGAACCGATAAATTAAACTCCATTTACCAAAAAAAAATTTGTTCCTCTTCTATAATATATTTTAAATCATATAAAATTAGCAATAGGGTAACTAATGTGATAAATATTTCATTCATACGCATTTCTAATTGACTAACAAACGAGTATTTAATTGTTTCAAAACATTTACGCATTTCCGGATCATGTTTCAGGGCGCTATATTTTATTATTTGAGCCAGGCGCATACATGGGCTAAAACGGGCCTGCATATATAGTATGTAAATGTATATTCGTATATTATATTGTAATCGAATAAAAAAAATCATATATCAAAAGGAAATGTTATATTTATGATTTTGACATTTTTTTTTTGTAAATTATATATGCCTACTTACATTTATTTATAAAGAACATTGCCCGAGACACACACCTTTAACAGGAAACGGGTGCTCGTGGCCAGAGGGGTTAAGGGGGGCTTTAATTTGAATACTCATAAAATTTTAATTTGAAATGATATGACACACTAATATATTCAAATTCATTCCCAAGAACACTATTGGATTTGTAAGCTCCTGAATGAGATGGGAAAATATCTTGGGGGAATCCAATTTTTTGCTTTGATACCAAACCACTATATCTAAAACTTCAAGTAAATATCTTCAAAACTCATTGAGATTTACGAGAAACAAAAAATTCGGAATATTCGGAAAATTTGTAAGGGTGTTGTACATTCCCCATTTTCGAACTTTACATAAAAAAAGATTACGTTGAAAATTGCAGCAAAATCGATAGAGTAGTTTTCGAGAAAAAGTTAAGAAAACACGGTACAACGTGCATTTGATTTAACACGATAAATTTTCCAATTCGTGAAGAAAAGTGATAAAAAGGCGAATTTAGAATTTTTTTTCCAAAGCGATAACTAAATGATCATTACTGAAAGTACGTGTGCTTAAGTTACCTGTACATTCGATTTCAATTCCAGTCAACTAATTCTCCATATCCATTCATACGAATCAAATTAATTTTATAATCTTAATCTTTCTTGGATACCTTGGATATAAAGAGAATTATACAGAATATCTTTTTGAAAATAGTATATGGAATTGTTGTTTTGTAGTATTATATAGAATTTCATATATTATTAATTTCGTATTAGAAATTTTGCATAGCCTGTGCATAGTGGCGCCTATGCAACGATTACGGTGAAGGGACATGAAAACAATCAGAAATTGCTGGATGAGAAATTTAGAAAACCCGTATGAAGTACGGGTAAAATTCGGTAAAATTAAAATTCTCTCGGTAAAATTTGATCGATTTTGCCCATTATCGGGCATGAAATTACATTTTCGATTTTCTTAAATTACCATAATTCTTATGGAACCACTCGACCAATTTTTCTCATCTACGAACTTAACCCCATTTTTTCGATCGTTTTTCAGGAAAGCAAAAGTTTTTTTTTAAGACCGTTTAAGAATTACTCAAGTTATCCGACCGGATAGACGATCATTTTTTCATCGCAAAAAACCCCCTCTATACCCCTGCTACCTTCCCCACCAACTACAATGCCACGATTTGAAATGATACAAACGTATGGCTAAACGCACTGTAACAATACCTCGTATGGGTATAAGAATATGTCCTCTGTACTGACCCAAACGATAAGATATTTATAAGGATATATAGAAGGGTTGTTTTACAACTAAATTATGGATAACATTATTTTATTATCTACATATAAATTCAAAATTGTATGTTTTTTTTTGCATTACATATGTACGTGTTTAGTATATGTCAATCTTTTATAAGGAAACAATTTCAAATCGATGACAATACTGAAAAAATAAAAAGTTTGCGATAGAAGCAAAACGCATTTTGTGGAAAGTTTAACAGTAGAATTTTTTTGCTGTTATGCATCAGAATTGGTATCTGCCAGCAAAATATTTGCAATTTACGATAAATTCCGTTTGGCTTATGGCATCTTCAATAACCCCGGAATATGTATGGGACCAGGTGGAAGCGGTGGGATCAGAAAAAATCCCCGATTCCAAACTTTTTGGAAATGGAAATGGGAGATAGAGGGAAAGTGATGAGATATACTTTGTATGGGTGGCAAAGGAACAAGGGTGTAAGGAATTGTGTAGGTTTAGGGTGTAGGTAGGTGGATGATACTCGGCGATATGTTAGAATGACTAAGCCTCTAAATTAATGTCATTTAGTTTTAATTTTGTTCCCCCAAGTTTTTTGTTTTCGGTTAATATAATAAGTAAATGTTATAAATGTAAATAAATGAATTAAATTAGAATAAAAAAATCTAATTGTAAGTATAGTTCGTTTGGTTTATTGCAGTTTAGATATCTATGTATAGTGACATTTTTTAACTCAACTCTAATTTGAGGTGTTGCTGTGTGAGTGAAAAATTCTAAAGTTCGCTATATGCGCTTCACTAATTTGAAGCGGCCTGGCAATGCATCCTAGAGAGCAGTTAAGTAACTAATGCCAAACAAAAACGTAATGGAGAACAAAATCATAGGATTTAAAATCCCAGGTGGAAACCAGATTTTGTTTGGAAGTCCACCCTCTTCGGAGGCATGCGCCACGGACACCTGGGGGGCACTCGATTACTTTTATTAGAGGCTATGAATACAGCGAAACCACCGCAACATATATAATTCATGCACTAGACCACTTTCAATGCAAACGAATGTGCCTTTTGGCCCTTCAGAGACAACAGAGAGGTGATATCGTGTATGAAAGGCGAGTTCATTTGATACATTCCTGGTACTGGAATATGCTCATAGGCTCAACGAGTGATCGACCAAGAATGCGATCACATCGGTCTGGTTTAAGAGGCACGATGGAATCGACCGGAAGCGTAGGAGCGGACGCTCTGACTAAAAGGGCAGGTCCCTTAGATTTGTGGGGCCAGAACCGTACACTTCAATTAATAGGAGTATGTGAAAGGACCTATAATCGAGAAGTGGATTATTGCCGAACATTAAAAACGATGGAAGGAGAATTGATTTATTAATACAGAACAGGATTTAGAATCATTTTAATTGTATTTTATTTTAGCTCATAAGTCGAAAATGAAGAGGTTTTCGTTGGGCTGAAAATTCAAAAAGCAAAAAAAAAAAATTAATAAAAGGAAAGCTAATTTATCCTTTAAAATCATATACAATTTATATATGTAAAACAAATATTATATATACATACAACACAATTTTTTTTTATGTTATATATATAAATATACCAATCAAAAACCAACCGCATCCAAAAGACTTTATTATATTTTATATTTGTGATTATATTCAATGACTAATATTATCGTTTATATTTTTTTTTTTTATTTTTTTGAATAAGACATATACACAAAAAAGTGTAGCATTTGAATTCATATACTATAATAATAACAATCATTTATATAGATAATTGAAGATAACTATATTATGATTCTTCGTTCGTTCCTTGGTTTGTATATATTATATATACAAGATACAAGTACATATATTTATATATATATATAAATTGATGACAGCAACATATACTAAATATATAAAGATATTAATCTCAAAATATGACTTTGTCAAGTTATTGTGAGCCTTATTTTTGTCATTTTGATTTGATTATTTATTTTTTTTTTGTTATATTGTGTTAAAAAAAAAAGCTTTATATATATATAAAACATTTATATTAGAAGAAGAAGAAGAAAAAAAAATATATTATTTATTTATTTTTTTTTGCTAACATTATAACATCTTAAATAAATTTCTTAACATAATATCGCTATCCATAAAGATCTTTATGATGTATTGTATATATTATATATGTATATATAGAGGAAGAAAAAAACAAGAACTTGATTTTTTTTTTCCTTTTACTTGGTTTCATTTTCTTATTATTTTTTTTATGTTATATTATATATATATAAATAAAATAAGGATAATATATGCATATGTGTCCTTCAAAGTTTTTTTTTTTTCTTACTTTGTATAAAAACAAAAAATTACAATATAAAATAAATTAAAAAAAAAATTGTTTTTCTTTTATATTTAGTATATGATGATGATGATGATGATTAAAAAATATGCATTTTTCTAAAATATTGTATATTTTAAAATCTCACCATTTTGTTTTTTTTTTCTTTATTCATTTTTACTTTAAACTATAAAAAAAATCTCATTTTTTTGTGTAAATTATAAACACTGAAAAAAAACGTTCTGCGCTATATTAGCAAAATTCATATATCGATTCAGCAGATGTCCATCATACATTTCTGTTTATACAGCAGAAAACTCGCATTCACGTTTAAAGAAGAATTGCGGACCGTAATATTAACCGATAATTTAAACTATAAACAACGGAACATTTCCTTTGGTGTCATAGAAACTGATTTGCCTGTAATTTTGATATTTAGTACGAAAAATAAAGCGATCCTTAATAACTACATAAAAAACTAGTTTTTTTTTATTAAATAATTTTTTTAAAAAGTTTCAATAAAGTTACTATCAAAATTTGTTATAAATCCAATGAAAACGGAGCGAGTTATGAGAAAATATAATTTTCGACGCCATCTTGAATATAACCTCAAATTCTCAAGTTTTCAAAAAAGTTAAAAAAAACTATTGTTTTATGAGCACTACAAAAATATCCAAATCTCAACGAAATCCGACCAAAAATTATCGGACCAATCACAGATTAATTTCGATGTTCGATGCATGCATGCATATACAGAGTTAGCGGCCATCTTGAATGACATCGCCATTTTGACATTTATCAAAAAAAAAACACTCTTCTACAAAACATAGGAATTGGTTCAAAATTATTGGCCGTTAAAATTTAAACGAATTTGGGGGAGAATTGTAGAAGTCATTGCGAAATTTTGTTCCCTTTTGTTCGAAGCTTCCTGATATGGAAGGACCCATAAAAAATGTTAAAATTGGTTAAAAAATTGTGGAAAGATTAACCAAACGGCCGAATAAAATGATATATATTCGAGGAACACAATTATTTTGAAAAACAATTGAATAACACATGTATTATTTGGTTGGTATCACAATCAATATAGAAATTATATATTGAGTACAAATGCAAATCGCTAAGCCATCTCCCAAACCAATAAAAATACAATGTATATATGTATATGTGCAGCAAATGATCCCTTAGAGGAATAATATAACACATCACTCAATAAGTCTGCAGGCTGACATATAATGACTTCACTATTGGCAAATCCATATGATTTTTAAGAACTACCAATCTTCAAACGATACGTTCCAAAACTTTATAACAATCTGACGTTTAGTTCAAAGGTTTTACAGAGGTTTCAGTGATGATAATTTTGTAATTTTAAACATAACGGAAAAATCTGAATTGCATATGTTCAGCTGCATGTTCCAGAAAACATGAAAAAGTATCAGGATAGCTGACACATTTAAGATATTAGAACGCAGTGCATTCATGATTTTGCATCAACATTTGAATATGAGAAAACTCTGTTCAAAATGAGTACCTATTATAGAAATTATTCTGTTGACCTTCAGCAGAACATGATTCTGTTATAATATCGAAGAAAATATTTTTTTAGTGAATAAAGTATAGAAAATATGTGGTAAAAATCTATATACAAATGTGTATAGTTATATAATATATATTTGAATTTGATATATTCTTCAAAAAATATCCGCATAAACAAAAAAAAAAACAGTGTTTTTCTATAAGATGAATGAGATCCATTTGTTATAGTAAATATATATATATGTATAAATATGTGTATTTTAACATATAATTTTATCAGTATATAAATATATACATATATGGAATATAGACACGGGCAAGGATAAAGTAATTCTATATCCATATACACATTTCTCTATATCTTATATATATATGGATATATAAATAAACCATTTCAAACATACTATAGTATATATATATAAATATAAAAATACATTATATAAACAAAATACTTATATACATATATTGTATATAATTGTATACAATTGCGAAAAATGACAGGGTTACACAGGACTAAGCACAAAAAAAAGCAAACCCTCCATTTGCCGTAAGCACTATATAACACACATAATTCATATATGTTTAGATACTGTAAGTAAATATATATATAATATAATGACATAGATTAATGTGAAATATAATAAATATTTGTAGCAGTTATATACGCATACGTTTGTATAGAAATGCGATGATGAAAACCGATTTAGTGTTGAAAAAATATCCCTATTGACCACATGATGGAAAAATCTAAGGATAACTTTGGAATTCCAATATCTTCCGATGGTAACTTGGTACCGAAAAACAGTTGGAATATTTGGAATGGAGTCTATCGGAAAATATTCCTAATGTATTTTCGGTGAAACTGAAATTGAGTTTTGGAAAATCAAATGGAATATTCTTCGATATGCTCCAAGTTGGAAAAAATTCCAATATTAATTTACCACAACCTGAAAAAAATTTCTGCGGAATTAGCAGTGGTAACTTCTGCAAGCCGAGATAATAACTCTGTGGTGTAAATGTTAAAAATGCCAATGTAAAATTCTAACGAAATTTTGGGGCCGTGGGTTCGAATCCTACTGAATGCATAAAATATGTTTTGTGTTTTCGGTTATTTTTTCGAATCTGAATTTTAACACAGAGTTGCATATTTTCCCCTTGCGGTTTCTCGTACACGGCTAATTACCGACACCGTAAAAGCCACAGATTAAGAAGAATGCTTCGGCGACTAGAAGAAGAATTTTCTTGTAAATAACACATAAAAATTTGCGTATATGCCGCTGAAAATAACCGAATCAACAGAAGTACTTCTGATTTAATAGCAGAAATTTCGGTTCGCCCATATTTGGCAGAACTTCTGCTGTAAGAATGTATCATTTTTGCTAATATCGCAGAATATTTTATTCAGTGCATATCTAATAATTTCATATACATATAGGCATTTTGAATGGGAGGTTCCAAGAATGAGTTCGAAAATATTACGATCTCTTTAAAGTTTCATTGAATTATATTAAATATATTTGTTTATTTATTTATACTTCTTGTGCACATGCACTTAAACATACTACTTTCAAAACGTTCCAAATGATGCAAAATATTGGAACTTTGACTGGCATTTGAAGGGTTTTTTTTTCCGGAGATTTGTATTTTCAAGTTAGTAGTGCGTTGGAAATTCCATTAAAATCTGCTACATACATGGGTCGATTTTCTTCCGAATATGGATATTTTTCCTTCAATCCGATAACACTTCAAACAAAGAAAAATTTAGGTCAATATCAGAATAAATTCCACGAAGAAAACCAAGCGGCAACATCGGTATTTTTTCAAATCGGAAATGGTATCGGATTTATGGAAAAAATTCACATTGGAAGATTGGAAGAAAAAAGGGACTATTCCTTTATGTAGGAAAAGTTAATGGAAATTCCGTCGAAATTTCCAAAATGAAAATCCAATTGAAATGGAAAACATTTCCGTAAAAAACCTTGGAATTACATCCATAAAATTAAAAACATTTTGGGTCACAAGGGATATAATAAACAAATATTTTCTTATCAATACAATATACAATACTATAAATAATAATAATATTGTATAATTTTAATGCTTGTGTCCCGTTTTGTTTAATATACAAATGAAAAAATTTATTAGAATAGAAAATGAATATCGAAATAAAATGATGACGAAATTTTCTTTATGCATTCATTCTCACGGTATATACCATATATGATATACATATATAGGTTCAGTGAATAAAATAAAAAATTTTTTTTTTATTTACATTTGATTGGTTATATACAAAAAAAAAAAATACAAAAGAAATAATAAAGTAAATATATGCAGTTAGTACACAACTTATATTCATCATCAACATCATCATCATCATCATCATATCATATATACACGCAGATACATCAAGTTCAAGGATGCGCTGATGCTATTATATATATATATTTATATATGGGATACAAGGATAAAAAGAATATATATATTTATTTCCACTCAAATACTGTAAATTTATATTATTATATAAAGTTACAATGTTGTTAAAACAATTTTTTTTATATAATAGAAAACTCAAACGCTCAAAAACTGTGTAATATAAAAAAAGAGATTATTTGGGATTTTAGATGTACAGTAATGCAGAAAGGGTTACTATATTATATAACCGTTCTCCGGTGTCCGATGTTTAACTTTTACATTGAAGCAACAAAATTAAAAAAAAGTTAACACAAACAAAACCTCAAAGTCAGACCTACTTAATATAATTTATTTAACATTTAATCCGAAATTCTATGTATGATTTTCTTAAGAAAATTCGGTATAATTTTATGAGGAAATTCTGTTAAATTTTCTTTATGAAATTTTGGATAATTTTCAAAATAAAATTCTTTTGGAAAGGGATCCTTTTCTTTTGGAAATTGTGTATAGAATTTTCGTAAGGAAACTCGTAATGAAATCGAGCCATTCCACAAGCAAGTTGGAACAGACCAAGTTGAAAAATGAGTTAAATATGAAAATAAAAACCACCAAATGTCGTGGAAAAGAGTCGGTGAACCATGAAAAGCAGGACATCGAAGCCAGGTATACGGCTAATAAGGTTATGAAATACGTATAGTGGAAATGAAAGCGAATTGTTCATCATGAAGTGCTAAAACTTGTCCAAACTATTAATTTCATTTATTACTGTCAATTATTAACCAGAATTAAGTAAGCAATACAAAACAAACGGCCTGAATTGAATAATAGAACGGGGGTTTTCCGTTCAACGCTTTTCCATTTTCCATCATGATCCGGCAAAAACTGACTGAACTATAGGTTGGGAAGTTTTCTGTATGCATGCACCGTTCAGACATTTCGCCGTCCGACTACCATTTGTTTCGGTTTTTACAAAACTTCCTTGTAAACCACACAAGTTTTACACGAATGGAATTCTGAAATTACCCGTAAAACGATCCGAAAGATCATCATCAATAATAATGCGGGCAATATGCAATTAATTGCAATTCATTTTCATTAAAGAAAAATTTACATCAGCAATGCTTTAAAAAAAACGACAATATTTTTTCCTTAACACAATATAAGTTTATAAATTTGGTTACACCTAATTTTAAGATCGATTAAGCTTTTACATAGGATTTTGAAGTAAAAATGTACCATTCCCCTCTTTTTTGTTTAAAAAACGTATTCTTTTTAGTATACTTAAACATTTCAGTATATGATAGTTCATTTGGAACGTTTTTACTTTTTTTTTCTCAAAACTATAGTATAAATGTACATATACAAAGTAATTTCTTTATTACGCGTACACCGCGGAATTTTACAGAAAGAACAAGACTCCCGAAGAAAAAATACGATATATCTGTCAATAATAAATATAAATATATTTGTCATCAATAAAAAAAACAGAAGTAATACAATGATTTTGTAGTTTTTTAATACAAATATTATCGTGTCGCATATACTATATACAGAATGTATATATTTATATATATTATTTGAACATTTTGTAATGTCGTATCGTACTTATATATACCTATATATGCGGATAGAAAACGACAAATGTATTAAATATTGATCTATGTCTATATAATATCCTTTATATATACAATTTTTCGACTATAAAGAATGATTTTTCTATTTTTCTGCTGTTTACATCACATCATATACATATATATATAGATATATTATGAACATTGTGTGTGCGGTAAGTTTTATCTGGTTTCATCAGTGTGCTGATACAATACAATATATATATATATATATATAGATATATCTGTCTATATATATTTATTATAAGTATTAAATGAAAATGATATATTATTGGTATATGTATACGTTCATGAAAAACGAACATACAATGAACATGATGTGACAACTATTATTGTAACATGTAATCCTATCCAAATATATACATATTATAACCAAATATATGTTATTTATATACGGGTATACACATACAGAATATATATTGGTATATCTATTTGATGTTAAAATGTTATACAAATATTCAAACTGTTAAAAACTATGTTTAAATATACAAAACCAAAAATAAAATTAATTTTGTGGTTTAATGTTTTTGGTATATATAGGTATATGTATATTTAACAAAATATAATATATATGAGGTATAGCAGGTATAAATAGAACTTTATGACGAAGAACGTTTAAATTTTATACAACAGAGCTGTGACTATCCTATGCTAACTATACAATAGGTAAAGGATTTTTAATAGATAACAAAATTAAACGGTACAGTGTAGCATAACATTTCCCGTTGTATACGGTTTAATTCATTACATATGTATAACAATATAATTCGAACATTGAATTATTAATATTGCTATCATTTTTACATCGATAGCACAACAAAAATGAAATGCTTAATTCGACGAGGTAAATTGTACCAATAATTCTTGAAATATTCTTCAATACGAGGGCTATTATTTAAATCGAGAGGTATCTGTATATGAATAAACATTTTAGCATACACGGCCGAAATCTTTCAGATTCAACACCATCGATTCATAAAACTAATTTCATATGCAATGAAGTTTTTAGTTAAACGATAATATAGAATACGTAAATAAAAGAAAACTGTTCCAGGCTAACTTCACAGAATACACGTACTGAGTACCAAGGGGTAAAGCTTAAATTTATCACCAATTTAATCCTTATAACATTTTAATTTGAAATGTTGTGCCACACATAAATATATTTATGGTAAATGTATTCCCAAGAACAAATTCATTTAATTGGAATTGTATGGGCCGTCCTGGATCCTGGGATAGGATCAGAAAGAATTTCCTGGGAGGTAATTTTTTGCATTTGGTACAAATCCAATATAGGTCAAATTTCAAGCCAATTGATTAGAAACAGAACGAGATATCTGTAATCATCCCTTAGATTTGTATAGAAGCTCTATTGGATGTAATGGAATCCGAAAAATTTTCCGGGAATGTAATTTTGTGCCTTTAGTACCAAAAAACCAGCACAGGTGAATTTCAAAGCCAAATAGTTAAAGACATAACTATAAATATCTTTAATCATCTCTTGGATTTATATAGCAGCTCCTGGACAGGATGGGAATTAGAAAAAATTCGCCGATATAAAAGTTTTTCCATTTTTCATATCAAACCTTCAAATCCAAAATTTCTAGTAAGTTGATTAGAAACCGAAGATATGCGGGATATCTCTAATCATCCTTTGGATTTGTATGTGTAAGCTCTTGGGTGGGATGGGATCAGAAAAAATATACAGCATTTGGTAACGAACCCCTGTATCGAAAATGTCAAGGAATTGAGTTATACGAGAAACCAATAATTCGAAAAATTTGCAAGTGAGGAATATAAGTGACGTAGTGGTGGTGACCTACACCACCATCGAACTTATCTAGCGGTATATACAAAAAAGGAAATTTTGAAAATTTCACCAAATAGGTCCCAGGCAGTTTCCCAGAAAAAAATTAAACAAACGAGCGAGCGGAGAAATGAGAAAATTGTTTATTTGATTTTTCATGATAGTTCTAAAAAGTTATAATTCGTGAATTATTAAAGGTTATTAAAAATCAAAACATTGGTGATCACATTTAAAGATTTTAGAAAAGGTTTGTAATGTGTTAATTAAAAAAAATGTAGCCGACCATTGACATTGCATCTTAAACCCACACTGAAGTCATCAAAAGGTGCAGAAAATAAACTTGGTGCTGCGCGCCAATGCGCCGTTTGGGATGTAAAAATTCAGATTCGCAAATAACCGAAAACCATATTTTATGACTTCGTGAGAATTTTAGGTTGGCAGTTCTATTAAACTACACCGCAAAGTCACATGAAAAAAGTCCCAATATGTTATGAGAATTTACCCCTTCATAATTTTAAAGCAGAAAAAATTATCATGATAGATGAAGAAAAATATTTTACATTGTCGAACTCATCTTTGTCTGAAAATTATGCCGGTATCTATGCCAGAAATGAACATGGATATCACTCCCGATAATAGTATACACTGGGAAGGTCAAACTAAGGCCTAAATTATATCAAACAAAAATTAAAAGAAGTTGATTTAATTAAACACCATCCAGGTTACGATGAGCAAGGTAAAAAGCGTTCTGCGAAAAATCTATATATCTCAAACTTTTAATAGAATTAGAATAGAATTATTGCATTGTGCTGGGTCGTCCATCCCCTAAAACATTTGACCCCGGTTGGTCATTGTGTTACTGTCCAGATTTATTCCATATTCATCCATTCATTGGCGCTGTCTAAAAACCTGGCCAACTTATTGATGGGCATGGGCATAACTTCCTCAGGCAATTGAAATGATGAACCAAAGGAAAGATCCTAAGTCTGCTCCCTGCTAAAGCTTCGCACTCATAGAGAATGTGCTCCGCAGTTTCCCCTTCCGTGTGGCACAGCCTACACATATCGCAGCTAACGATTTTCATCCTGTATAGATGAGCTCTTAGATTATAGTGATCGGTGAAATATCCGACCACTAATCTAGTATTTTTACACTTTTAATAACTCCACCATATCAAATACAATTTAATACAAAAACTTATGAAACACGTGGTATTATTATTATTATACGATTTTGTGTTTTATTTCCATTTCAAAAAAATGTATATCGTCCTTATTTGATTATCCAATATGTATATATGCACTATTAATTAAAACGATATATTATAAGCATATATTTTATTGATAAATTCTTTACTCTATAATTCTATAGAGATAATATCGTTGCCAAAAATATTTTAAAGAAGAATACGTAAAACATTCATGAATTTTCCTTTATTCATATATAGTTATACATAAAATTTCGAATCAAAGGATATATACGCGACGTCCTCATAATACTATATATGTAGTATAAAATTAGATATATTTTACATAAAACTATAAAGATATATATTACATTATTATATACCTACTACAATATATGTCTATATGTCTGCAATAAAATACATTTGAAGTTAAAATTTCATAAATTTAAAACAATTTGTTTGCATCATTTACCTAATTGTAAATATTTAAAGTGTGCATTTTTGTATATAAAGGAATTAATATATGAAATTTAGATTTATATAGTTATATCTAATTCAATTTAAAAAACTATATAAATTCTTGATGGAAAATAATTTATATATACAGAGAGTCGTATGGTGTAAGTATAGTTGTTCAAAAACAGGGTGTTCACATGTATACATTCAAAAATTTGGTAAAAAGTTCACCTTTATATGGTCGTAAATGACTTCTTGATTCACATATACGCATGTCCCGTTTGAACATTTTCAGAAAAATCACTAAAACATTCCACTACTTCCATAAAAATCTCAACAGAAAATTACCTTTATAGATTTTTAGGGGTATTTAACAGATATCAAAATCACCCGTTTCAAGTCATATGATTTTCACCAAAATTATTCCTATATAATGACTGACTGTACTCTAAATTATTTGGAACTGTTTTTCCGAAGATTCGAAATTTTTTCGACCATTTAAGGATGTTTTTTTTTAAAACATTATTTCTTTTGGAGTAGGAAAAAATTTACCTTTTCTGTTGTTCATTCGATCAACAGAATATCTTTAGCAGTAAAAAAACAACAGAATTTAATGTTAAATTTGTACTGAACTCTGGGATCGTTTCGGTTTCTGATGCGTGCGAATCCGATAATTCGCGCAATCCAATCCATTTAACGCTGCGATTAAAACTCATGGACCAAAAAAAGACTTGATCTATTTTCACTAAACTGTCGGAAAATATATGATAATATGAAAATATATGAGGACATTCCGATTGTCGACAAAACGTATGGAATGTTGAATAATGCTTATAATCTATAAGAAGAATATCAGAAGTGTTTGGATATTTTTTCGAATATTTATTAATTTTCCGTATTTCTAGCAGGTGCATCGGTATGAAGTGTTAAGAATACAAAGGTCTCAATAGAAAACGTTTGTTGGGCACCAGAAGTTCTGTTTGCTTGTCGATGCATGTACTGTATCAGAAGCAACATGAAAAAGGTGGTTTCTACAGTTCAGGGATAATGATTTTGATGTGAGAAATAAAGAATGTGGAAGACCATCAAAATTACAAGCGATTACAAGCAATATTGAATGAAGATAACACTTTGAATCAAAAACAAATAACAGAAATGTTAAATGTTGGACAACGAACAATTTCTAATCGTTTGGTAAAGCTATGGGAAATATTGAAAAGTGTGGAAAATGGGCGTTCCACATGAATTGAACGAAATACAGATGGAAAACTGAAAAAAACACTTGTGAAATTTCACGATTCAAAAAGGCATGAAAGAAAATCAGTTTTTGATCGAATTGTTACGGGTGGTGAAAAATGGATTTATTTTATGGAATCCTAAAGGGAAATAATCAAGAGTTAATTCATGACAACCATCAACATCAACTGCAAAGCGCTGATCGTTACGGCAAGAAAACAATGTTGTCACAAAATTTTAGATATTAAATCGCATTTATTATTCCTGATTTTAAAATTATTATCTATAATTTATTTCATATGAAATACAATCATAAAATTCTGTCTTATTCGACGATGGAGTGGGAATCGAATTCGGATTCGCTGGAGCTGGAGCCGTATTCGGAGTTGAAGTCCATGTCTGAGTTTTGATTTGAGTTCGAGTGGGAGTCCATAAGTAGGATTAAAATTATGCGACCCTGGTTGACACCTATACGGTAAGACCGTTGATTCATTTATAATGAAAAAAATATTTCTATATAAATTACTTTCTATATTTATTCGAAATTAAATATATATGATATATAATCATATGTATTATATTCAAACAAAATTAATTAGTTTTTTTTTAAAATTAAGCAAATAGTTTTAAGTATAAAATTGTTTATATATACAAATAATTGTATATTATATGCGATTATATTCTAAATAAAGTATATATAATGTAACTATATATTATTTAAGATATGTTGATGTGATTCTGCAATGTATTTGTTAAAAACATTAACTCTTAAAATTGTCACAAAAGTTTTGGGGTAGTGAGTTCGAATGCTAGTTAAAATTGGTTTTATGTTTTTCGGTTATTTTCGAATCTGAAATTTTTCATGATTGGTCGTACGGCTATAATTAGACCGACACCGTAAAAGCAACGAATTATAAAACCAACAAAAAAGGCTCTCACTTCCACAGATTGAGTACAGGTTCCGAGTTTCATGCGCCTTGGCTAAAAAATGTACGTTTTTACAATATGATAAACGCCAAAATTTATACGATAATTGACATGAATTTATTGCATTTTTTAGGTTTTACGACGACGACATTATATTATTTAATTTTTTTAATATCATTATTAAAAGGATTGCACTTCCTTGCCATTATCGTGCAAGTGAAAACATTCCCCAGTCTTTTAAACAAATTTGAATGAAGCACGTAAAAAAACCAAAATAAAAAAACTTTTTAGCCAAGACGCGTGGAACTCCGAACCCGTGGAACCTGATCGCGTACAGGTTCGGAATTTATACTTCCTTAAAAGTATAATACTTCCTTTCCATTATCCTGCAAGTGAAAACATTCCCCTGTTTGTTAAACAAATTTGTATTAAGCACACAAAAACCAAAATCTGTGGAACTGCGAACCTGTTCCGAGGCTTCGCTGCCGAATGTTCAAACCAATTGTCGGTTGTAAAGAGAAAATTTCTTATTTAAGATATAGATATGAATTTTAAAAATTATATGTATTCTAAACAGAATCACATATGTGTTTGATCATATAGATAATAATGTACAAATCAACCGCATATTATAATAAAAATTACGTATGCAAACGAAAAGATAACAATAAAATTGTATTATATTTAAATATGTAGGTAGATGTTTAAAAAGGATATTAAAAAAAAAATTATAATAATTGACCCAGAAATTCTTATAAAAAAAAAAAAATAATAAAATAAAATTCGATAATCTTAAAGTAAAATTTTTGCCTTATAAAAATATAATACTTTTTGATAAAATCTTATCTTATTTATATTTAATTTTGTTTTTTAACAATGAAATTATTTTATACAGAATAATTAGGATAGTTTATCTATATAGAGTATAGACATACATAGAATTAATTATATTTTATGCAAATAATGGAATCTAGATCATTGCCTATATTGTTATTATATACATATACGACAATTGTGTATATAATTAATTATGTTATTTATTAATATATATATACTATAGATATAAGAAGAAGATAGATCTTTAGGAAAGTATATATACATACATATTAAATGTAAAATAAACATTCCCCATATGAATATGGTATGATTTTAAAATATATATATGCGTGTATTATTTATAAGTATTATATAAATATATACGCATATAGAAAATAATCCAGGAAACTTATATACCATGTATATGTTTGTTTATATATTATATATAACACACAATCTTAAAATAAACTTATTTTGTTATTCATTAATTAAATCAAATACCTTTAAAAAAACATTTTATATATATTTTCTTTTCAGCCTATTTTCTTTTCAGCCTAGAATAATAAAATATTTAAATATATATAACTGTGATATATTTATAGATTATGTATCAGAAATAGATTGAAATGATGCTAAAAATTATATCACAAATTGGAGCATTTTCGCCGAAACACCGCTCCACAAAAACACAACAAAAATTTTCTACATATCTATAGGAACCAATCTTGAGTGGAAGCCCATGCAGTTTACATATTTTTCGCCCTATATAGCATATATAGTAAACATTTTCACGTCACCGATAAGATATAGGCGCATAATGCGTGGTTTGTGTTAAGGTATCCCTTTTAGGCATAGTCTTCTGCGGATAACATTTATACTTAAATATTTAATATATTATTAAAAATATTTAAAACAAATTTAAAACGTCAAGTTTTATTTTTGGTGAATTCTTTTCCAATGTTTTAAAAGAAGAATTTAAAACAGGAATACGGGTTTATATAGTTGTTCAAAAAATATTATCATATAGTTAAAAAAGGACCCTACTGAAAGAAGTGCTCCTTCAAAAAACTTCAACGTTTGTACATTTTGCAGGACCGTTCTTGAGTGAACGGTTACTAAAACGAATAACAATGTGTCGCATCTATAAAGCAAATGACAAATTAATTTCCTAATACACATGAGTGAATAGGTTGAAAAATATCACCAATGTCATATAAAATATTTGGTAATACTATACAGAATACCGGCGAACGAACCAAACTCAATTTTAAGTATGCACATTTGTAGAGAGTCTAATCCTGACCAACTTTTGTTCTGGAAATTTTTTTTCAAAATTTCCCCATACAAACTTTGAAGCACCCCCTGGCCAAATGACGTCAGGCGGTGCCTAGTTCCAGAACAAAAAATGTTTGTACTGACCGCCTCTACCGTTTCACGTACTAAAACAAAAAATTCTAAGTTCTAACTAAGTCCCGAACAATAGTTTAGATTCCCATGGCCTTTAACAACTTCCCCACTACATTTTCCCCCTGGAATGGAAATTTAAAATTTTCCCATACAAACTTTGACCCCTTGCTCGGGCCAAAGGGGAAGAGTCCGCCACTAAGTCCAGAACAAAAGTTGGTCAGGATTAGACTCTCTTGGCTCTCTTGGTTCGTTCGCCGGTATTCTGTAGTTCAGCCAAATATTTTATGGATAAAATACATTTTTTTACATTTATGTATGGTTTACAGCTTGGGAAAATACTCTTTGGTTCACATTTTGGTTTAACACTTTGTTTTGTTATGTATTATATAAGACCATTTAAGCAAACTTCATGGAATAAACTATTGTAAGTCATATGACCGACTTACAATAGTTTATTCCATATAGTTTATTCCATTAATGTTAAATTAACAAACTGCAAAACGTTTTTTTGTTTAAGACAGTTGTGAACGATTGGATATATTTTAAAAGATTGAATGTTGGGTCAAGAGACTAAACAAAAGACAAAACCAAGCTGCAAAACCATACATTAAAATATTAATAAGTAGCGATAAAAATAATGGAAAAAAAAATTCTTAACTGTATACAATTTTTGGTTGTTACCTTAATTAACCGGGAAAGATATTTCGGCCTACATCTATTTAAGATCCATCTGGTACAGAAATTAAAGCCTTATGCTAATTTAAGGCGGCATGCGTTAATTTTATTCTGGAAAACTTCAACAAACTACTACTTTTATTTTATCAAAACATGATCTTTAATGATGAAGCTCATTTATGGCTGAATTGGTTGCATAGATTGAGACAAATCCAGAACAGATATAAGTGGTCAAAGTTCAAATGGTCAATATGGAGAACGTTATCAAAACTGCATGATCATCGATTATTTTTTCATGAAAACATGAAAATCATTGATCGCCAGACGGATTGCATTGATCGCCAGACGGAAACAAATCTGTGAAAAATCCTGACTGGTTCTAAAATGCGTATAGAAATATTTAATTTGAGTTTTATACATTTATCGACATAAACAAGTTGGTTTCCGCTCCATGCTCGAGCTAACTATGGTTCGAGCTATGTTCGTACATATACCTATAGCGGTATAGCCATTGAGGTTTAGGAGTTCTATACAACAGAAACAATCTTTTGCAGTAAAAAATTAACATTTTCTGTTGGTCATTCTGTTCAACAAAATTTCTATAGCAGATACCACCCGTTAATTATACGTCATCAAATTATGGTAATATTTTATTAATTTAATAAAATTGGAAATTATAACATATAGAATTTATTAAATATAGAAAGAATTTTATAGAATACAATAAATTAATAAAAAATTACATATGTAAAATTTATGGATATAGATAGAAACTATATTTTTATAAAAAAAAACAAAAAGAAATCGATAAAACTTAACATGAAATAATTATGTACAACACATAAGGATAAATAACAGATGGAACACAACAAAATGTAGGTTTAACTATCATACTATATATATGGGATGACATATGGTATATCGTGTTGTATATATTAAAATAAAAAACAACATTAATTCATGTGTCATTAATCATATCCGAACCACATATGTGAAATATATATGTTAATGATGGTGGCAAATATATAAATGGATTATGACGGATGATTCAACAATCGTCAAAACTGAAAGATAACGATTATAAGAACTTTGTATTTCATCCTAACCAAAGCTATATAGTATTATATATATATACATTTAATAAACACTTATCAAAATCGTCCTTATATTATGTATATCGATGTGATTAAGTGAAAATTGCAATATATATATATATATTTAACTTACAGGGTGAGTAGGATAACGTCCGGCAATGTATAAAATTCATTTTATTTTGGAGAAAAATAGCTAAAGACAAAGGTTGTAGGTAATCAAGGAGACTTGGAGTTGACCGGACCTTAAAATATGACGATGCTTGAAATATACAGTTTTTTAGCATATGACCGGATACTTTCGATTAACCACCATATGAATAGAACGACAAAAATTAAACCATTTTTTATTCCCAGCAATTCTTTTATAAATCTTAAAGATTTCGAGATAAGACCATTTAATTATTCCAACATTTTTATCATACCAATCAATGTAAAAATGTTGTTTCTTTTTTTTATTATACTATTATGTAGATGAACCTTTTCCCTCTCGCGGTTCGGTTCTATACTCATTGTTTTTCCTATGCACAGAATTACAAAAAATTACACTCTACAATCAATTAAAATCATTTTCTGATAATTCTTGCAAAAGACTAATATGTGATATGGGTGGAATTGGAATTTTTATTTCAATATTCATTGAACCGAACTTTCGTGTCAATTAACATTTCATCACTTCCTACCCCATTACACCATCATGGGTTCGCTCTTACACTTCCAGTTGAGCGGAATCTTTCATCAGCAAGGTTCACAAACACTTGACTTGATTACAATACTTACGTCGAGGAAATTGCTTAGCATACAAAAGTGCAGCATTTGTGGAGTTTTTATGACTTCAAAGATTCTTCTCAAAAGATAATATTGAAATAATTAATCTAAAATACAAAGCTGTATTAAAAGATGAAATAAAAGTATAATCCACAAAAACAAACAACTAATCAAAAAAATGTATTTTGCTCAATATCTTAAAACCCATAATATTTCAAGGTCCGGCAATAATACAATCTGGAGCTCGATCATTGAATCAAATGCAAGATTGGGTGTACGCAACTTTGAGTGTACCCGTGAAGCGTAGACGCAAAGTTGTAAAGCTCCTGAAATGCAACTTTTGCCTTTAGCTATTTTTCTCTAAAACGCGCAATACCGGATTTTTGTAAATTACGGTACATTTTATACCAGACTCATCCTGTGTTATGCTATATATATTATAATATTAATGAATAATGTTTGTTGCCAACATTTTTACTGCATATATAATTACTAATGTGTGTATAATAATATATAATAAATTGTTTAACATATTTTCTTTATATACAAATATTGAAAAACGAACTTTTGACTATGACTTCTAAAATATTTCATATATATATGTATATTTTAAACACGTTATTTTTAACATTATTTGATCCAAATTTATAATTTCTTATTTGTTTTAATTATATATGTATATATAGCCAATGGATAATATATTAGATTTTCCAAAAAATTAATTGAATTTCATGTACAACGCAGCATTAAATGCTATATAACGATATATAGATATAATTATAATAATATAAGTTGACATTTGAATAGAAAGGTGCTCATGATCAAATCGGGCATGCATATTCAAGAGTTGACTTGCCCCACAGGAGAGTTCTCGGACAACGCTCTGATTTAACAAAACCAAATATACAGAATTGATCTTATTAACATAAACATATTCTATATTCTTCGGCTCAATTCCGTATTAATTTGAAATAAATAAATAAATAACGTAAGGTAAGGGAGAGAATACCTATGAGCCTTGAAGTATAACAAGTGAAAATATAATTTACAAAATCGCATATTTAACAAGGATACTTCGTAATGTACTTTGCGATGATTCAAATTTTGACACTACGATATTCATTTTATATTGTTGTTCAGCGATTCGATTGTAAGATATATGTGAATTATACGTCTGGGGTAGCCGTCGCATCTGTTCATCACACTTGAACCACAAAATTGTCATCGAATTGGTCATCGTATTAACAATAAATTACCCTCATTCCTTTAATGGAATAACAAATGAGTCTTAATTTACCCTAATTAATATCTCTAAAATAAATATTTCAATACAATACCAAACGTGTTATGAACCACCAGAATATAATATGTGATAATCTCGAATAAATTTGTAGGTATTTGTTTAATAAAAAAAAATTATTTAAATATTTAAAATATAATATTTGTATCAATGTATATCTGTTATATATATGTATATACAAAATACAACAAGGATGTAATAATAATATTCTTTTAAAACAAAAATTATCATAAACATTTTATCTATAATTTATAATATATGTTTTGTATATGTATAATACAATAAATAGTTATGCAGTTATACTACCTGACTGGGTTTGGGGGAGAGTAGATAAGCTATACATATATATATATATCTATATGTATGAACAACATTGCATATTATATTAAATAGAATAAAGATTATATGTATATAAATAAATATATTAAGATGATGCACACAAAAAACATTAAAATTGTTTCAATGCAATTTATATATTAAAAAAGAAAACAAAATTATATGGCATTCGTTTATTTTTTTATTTTCATGAATAAAATATTTTCAATTTTCTAATAATTTGATATATTCAACTGATAAAAGAAAATAAAAACGCTGTTATCAGGCAAACACCTGTAAAAGATAGCACGTACTGATTGGCACAAAATCAGTATTTCAAACCAATTGGTTGGAATCAGAATGAGATATCTTTTTAATCTTGGATTTGTACGGGATAGATCCTGGGTTGGATAGGAAAATTTCGGGAAATGTAATTTTTTGCATTTGGCATTTGCAAACCCTTATATCTAAAATTGGAAGTAATTGGAGCTTGTTCAGCCGAAAGTTTTATTTCTGTTATGAAAATCTTTTATGAAATCATCAAAGATTGGGTTTTTTTTTTTAAAGATTTGTAATTTTTGCCATTCTGGGATTCTACCTACTTCGAATTTCGAAACTTTAATCACTTATCTCCATCCCTAGGAAGCAGGTATTCGACATGGTCAAAAAAAAACCTTACACCTACTTTTTATCACACCTTCTCGACATTTCCAACTTTCCCGAGCCAACGCAAAAACGCCAAAAATAAAAATTCCGTCCCGCGGATGTATGGCGGGTAGTTGTCACCGCGATAACTCTCGAACGGAACAAGATATCTAACTCATTTTAGTTTACTAGATTATATTTTTGTGTAAAAGGCAGGCATAGTTCGTAAATGGGCCAGATCGGTCAGGTCCCTCCGGATACCCGCCATACAAGAATCATGTTAAAATCGAGTTTTTCGCATTTTAAGATATTTTTATGCAACATTTTACATCATTATAAAGTGGTTGAGTAGACAGAGGAAGGTAAAGGCTGCAGAGGCAACGTTATACTATAGGGAAACGGTGAATAACTAAATGGGTACCAAGTATGACCATCGTGAAGATAGGCAGAGGGGCGAAACACAGTCTAATCTAGTTTTTTTACTCAAATGTGTGATAATAAAAGATTTCTTATTAATATTTCTTGTTTGATTTTTTAAATTCAATATATATGTTCTAATTTTATTTTGTAATTTGATGTAACTCTGTGGTGTAAATGACAACCTAAAATTCTTACAAAATTTTGGGGTTGTGTGCGTTTGAATCCTACTGAAGACATATAAAATATGTTTTTTGGGTTTTCGGTTATTTTTGGAATTTGAATTTTAGTACAGAGTTGCATATTTTCGCGATTGCCGATACCGTAAAAACCACAAATTAAGAAACTAACAACAGAAGGCGACTGACTGTTGTTGGACGCTAAAACCAAAATTTATTAAATTACTAAATTTAATTGGGAATTGTTTAATTTATTTATTATTTCTTAATATTTCTTAATATTTTTGATATGTAAAAGGCTACACAAACAAGATTCTTTTATGCAAATTGAAATTGAATTTTTTTTTAGAAACTAGAAAGTAATGAGAAAATAAAAGACTTTCGAAATTTTAAAATATTCGGCAGAATAGCAAAATCTTTTTATTTTTTTTTATTAAAATTAAAAATATTTGTACTGAATAAATGACAAATATTAACAAAAGTAGATTTTCATAAAAGAAATGGGCAGAATACAGTCTTCAATATCTTCAAAAGTCATTGAGATAGATATATATGAGAAGAAACAAAAAAATCTGGTAATAGTTTGTAAGGGAGTTGGTATAGAAAGAAGAAAGGATGGTCTGACATATCCCAGCATATTCGAACTTAACCAGCTTTTGGTTAAAAAAAAAAATTTATGTTTAAAATTTCAGTCAAATCAGTCGAGTTGGTTCAGAGAAAAATCGGAGACAACCGAAATAGAAAGCGAACGAGCTTCAATTCGTTACAGACTTCCAGATTCTAGACATCGATCGACCTTCAAAATGAATTGGAAATCATGTAGAAAAGAGGATAAAAAAGTACCTTTTAGAATTTTGTTTGTTTTTCAAAACGATAACTATAATGCACTTTACTGAAAATGCATGATTAAACCCATAAAAAGCCTATACATATATAGTTGTATGTATATTATATATGCATAAAATATGCATAAATAGTATATATTATGATAATGATGAGTATAAATTTTTTCATATTATTATTATTATAATTTAATATAAATAATAATATTGTTGACACTGCAGAAATTTTCTTATTCATATATATTTATTATGCGGTCTCATCACCCCATTTTTTTTCTTTTATTTTGACGCTGTATTTAATTTATATATTTCATTTATTATTAAGAAAATTGAAATTTCTCGTTCGAGATAAAAATGATATGTATTTTTGCATTAAAAGTTAAAAAAAAAGCGTCCATATAATTTATTTGCGTGTGTGTGTGTTTGTATATTTTTATTTTATCTTAAATAATTAAGATAACATTAAAATATTTTTTACTTCAATTACGTTTATTAATTATATTAAATAAACCACGAATTTATTATGTAAATAATTAAGTAGAAAAATATATATTTATGATGTGTTTGTAATTTATGTAAAAATCATATTTCAAGTGTAGGTATTTTCTTATTTTTTTATTTTTCATATAAATTAATATAATTTTAAATATTCTTATATATTTTTTCCACCTCATATATATCATCTTCCATGACTATATATTATATATACCGAAAATATTTTATTTTAATTAAAAAAACATATATAGATAGATATTTATTTATACATATTTTTTTTAATATATGTAGATTATGTATAGGTATATAAAAAGAAAATATATAAAGAAAAATATAATGCCTTTTTAAAATTATCTAAATTTTTCATGTTTTTTTTTTTTTATTTTCTTCTTTTATATGCGTTATCTCTACACCATTCATTTATATATTATTCTATATATACTTTATATACATATGTTATCAATATATTGTATGTTAAAAAAGAAGTAAAGGAATAAATTGCATACATACATGAGAGAGTTGGTTTTTAATTTTGTATTTATATATACCATATCAATGGGCGGGTTCTCAATAAGGTTGAATTTGTACAAAAAGACAAATCGTCCTAATTACAATCTAGAATATATATAGTGCTGATAAATCTAATATAAGCATCACTTTGCGGATGATTATTTATAAGATTACCTATTGTTGACCGATATATAGATTTCGGGGAGATTTGAACGTCATAGTCAGAAAATTATACATACATTTTATTGGTAATTTTGTATCTCTCTATACAAAGAAAAATTTGAAGAATTTTCTTAAAAAAATAATACCTTGAGTTTCCTTAAGAAAATTAAACAGAGAATTTCCTTAAGAAAATTAAACAGAGAATTTCCTTAAGAAAATGATGAAGAATTTCCTTAAACAAATTATACAGAGAATTTTCTTAAGAAAAGTATAAAGAGAACTCTTTCTGTAGAAAGTTATACAAAGAATAAGAATCATCCTTTAGAAAATCATCCAGAGTTACCTTAAGAAAATTATACATAGAATTTATACAAAATATAAATCTCATTTGGAAAAATTTCTTTGAGAAAATTATACAAAGTAATTCTTTCTGAAAATTCTACAGAGAATCTCCTTAGGCAAATGATGTAGAAAATCTCAGTTTGAAACATTATACAGAAAATATCATCCTTAAGACAATTATACATAAAATGTCGTTAAACGAATTATAGAAAGTTTCGTATACAGAGAATTCGCCTAAGAAAATTATACAGTGAAATACCGGCAGAAAAGAAAATCCAGAATTACCTTTAGAAAATTATGCAGAAAGTATTCTCTAGAAAATCATCTAGAATTATCTTTAGAAAATTACCGCATAATTGTTTTTCCATATAGCATATTAATTTTCTGAATATGCAGCGAAATGCATTGGAATTCAGAGCCTGCATTGCTTTTTCCAATGCAGGGCCGGTTAATATGTATAGCGAGCCTTTCCTTAAGTAAATTATAAAGATATACCGATATACGAATAATTTCATTTAGGTGAAAACGGAAATATTGCTTTTTGTAAATTTATTCAAAGAATTTTCTACAGCAAACAATTCTTCAGACTGTCCTTCAAAAAATCGTTCAGAATTACCCCCTTAGAATATCATACAAAGAAAGTATCTTTTATAGAAAATTTACAGCGAAACTCATTTTGAACAATTATACAGGGAATTTTTTTCTAAGAAAATTTTACGAGAATTTCCACCAGAAGTAAGTAGAAAGATATATTTCCCGTATTACTTTGTATAAAAAATATGTACCCCACATAAAATATTAAATTAAGCTAAATTCACTCGTTGTTACTACATGTCGTGACCAATTTTAAGAATCTAGAATGTCAAAAGGTCTCCGATTGTCAAATTATTCTCAATTTATAAAATTTGTTTAATATTATATTTAAAAAATTTAATAAATTTTATTTGAGAATACCCTTTGACAATCGGAGACCTTTTGACGTTCTATTTACATCTACTGCCATCTATGTAAATGTAAAATGACCAAGGAGACTGCGTTATTTACTATTTAAAATTTAAACTGGATAGGGTTTTAACATAGAATGGTTTTATATAGGATCGCGGGTCTGTCTGCCTGTGCATTTATACATATGTATAGATAAAAAGATATTATTAAAATTATATAAAAAATTTAATTTACATTTTAAATATATAAATTCATATATATATATGTATGTATATTGTATATATTCAGTGGTTAAAAGAACATAACATTTATACTATATATACCTATGGATACATAAAATTTGTTCGAAATATTATTTAAATTAAAATCTGTATATATGTATATATGGTATAAATATAATATCTTTCATGTGTTCATAAGTACATTATATTAAAATTTAAAACATTATATTAAATATATATTTAATATTATTTTATTATAAAAGTTTAAAATTTAAGAAACACATATGAAATTTATTTGTATTTTTATTCCTATATGTACAATAAATTATTATATGTATGTTGTATATATAGATAAGAACATTTATGGATGAATATCTAGTTCAAATATTTTTCGTTCAGTCGGTCATTATTAATATTTTATAGAACAAAAAAAAAGAAATACGTAATGAATTGATTTTTCCTAATTTATGGTCATGTCCATTGAGGCTAAACTTGGTTATGCGATCAGTGCTGCCGTTTTACTAATCAGAGTGTTTTAGGTCACAGTATTTCGGAGTACGCATTCGGAAAAGATTTTATATGTTAATAATTATAACACATCGGTACGACATAAACGTTCAAAAGAGTTTCCTGCAAAATGTAAGTCGTCAATATAGCGGATTGAATCATTTTTGTCAACTAAATTTGTTCGTTATGGTGCATATAAAAAAAAAATCTAATCAAGTGAAGCTACATATGTATACAACAAGAAGTCAGTCAATCATTTTATTTAGCCCATAAACTTAAATTTGTTTCGAAATATTGACAGTATAAATGATGTAAACAAATTGACATTAAAATCTATTAAAAATAACATTTACTTCAAAAATCATTAAATACTAAATGCAACAAAACGAACCTTTAAAAAAATCAATAATCCGTACCAAAATTATTTAAATCATAATGAAATAATTTAAAAAGGATAATGAAATCCGGAAAACTTAGTCAACATTAAAAATAAAATTTGTTGATTTAAATTCATGACACTTGAAGTTATTATTATCAATTTAAAAAAAATCCCTATAATACTTATATAACATAAGTAAAACATCCAAAGGATTAAAACGGCCGAAATTATGGTATGACGGCCGTTTCAACTTTGATGAAGAATTTAATTGATCGCAAACAACAAAAATTCAGTTTAAAATTGAGCCTGTCCAAATATTTATGGGATATTAATCAATCCACAAATCAAAAAGATAAACCAATAAATTGTCTGTGTTTTTCAAGTGTATAGGCATCCTTAACAATGCTAATCTATGAGTGTAAGGGGGCAACATCAACAAAGCAGACCAAGGAAGAGACCTCAGAGTGAAAAGAATTTTCTTTGAATTGATTATACAATCCAATCTGCATATTGCTTTTTTATAATATGGTCAAAACATTTAATGAATGGATCGAACCAGCGAGTAAAATAATGCGCAGAGACAATAGTTCAGATAGTACTCAAACTCAAAACTGGATTAAACTTAAGCGTATTTATCACAAAATCTATATACATAATTTAAAAGTATACATAATAATTTTGATTATTCCTTTATGAATTATTGAGTAGGGTTTGGATGATTTCTTTTCCAACGGCTTTAGAAGACACAGTTTTTTTAATTTTTTTTTTTTATTGTTTTAGATGATTCACCAATTATTTGATTTTAATTGTACAAATTTTTTTATCGGTTTATTTCCTTCTTTGAGATGATGAGATATGGTGCTTTTAAAAAAGTACTGAATGTATCCGAAAGTGCACCATGTCGGGGTACCTTCGGCACCATGGACCACTTTTTTTTCCAAATATTGTAATTGTATTATTAATATTTTAGCTACCTGCTGGAAGCAGCATAAGCAGCGAAAACGATATAGCGGAGAAAATTCAATCCCGTATTGCTTCGGAAAACAAGCCCTTTTACGGTTTGCGAAAGATGTTCTTCTCGAAGACATTGAGTAAAACATTGAAACTAAAGCTATATAAAATACTGATTCGACCAATTGTGACCTACGGTTCTGAAACGTGGTGCATGACACAGGCCACCGAACGGCGACTTGGAGAGTTCGAAAAGAAAATACTACGCCTCATCTTTGGACCGACAGGAAAGGAAAGGGGATGGTGGCGTAGGCGGTTCGATTTCGAGCTATATAAATTATATACCGAACCCGACATCATTCGGTTCATTAAGATTGGTCGCCTGAGGTGGTTTGGTCATGTGGTACGGATGGGTGGCGATCGTATACCGTCTAAAATGCTTGACAGTAAGCCGGACGGATCTAGGAGTGTAGGAAGACCGCGGGGTAGGTGGAAAGACGAAGTAGAAGTGGACCTTCAGGCCCTCGGCGTTTCCGGCTGGCGGACGTTGACGGTAAATAGGTGCGGTTGGAGGAGGCTGTTAATGGACGCCAAAACCAATTGTAGGTTGTAGGCGCGCAGAAAAAGAAGAAGAAGATTATTAATATAATATTATTATAAATTTTATTCAATGTAATAAATCCAATGATAAAAAGAAAATAAATTTCTGATTATTATACAAAATTAATTTAATTTTGAATGGTACTTTGATTCACACCATATTTCATACAGAAGCAGAAGTCCACCAAAAAGCTATCAAGACGCCGAATTACAAGCAATATTCGACGAATATATAACACTTTGAATCCAAAAAAAATTGCAGAAGTGTTAAATGTTGCACGCAACAAACAATTTCTGACCGTTTAGAAAAGATCCAATATGGGAAAGATCCAAAAGTGAGGAAAATTGGTCCCGCACATGAATTGAACAAAAGACAGATGGAAAACACAGATTAAATAAAATGTTTTTTACTTTCCCATTACAAAATTAGGGTTTTATTTTCACAAAAAAATCACTTTAATCCGCTATACCTGCTATTTTAAAATATTAACATAATAATTGAAGTAAAATAGTTTTTGAATCTGTTATCATCTCTATATTTATATTTATTATAGACCCATAAAACGAAAAACGTATCTATTCTATATATATAAATATATATATTCTATATATATAAAATATGATTCGATTGTCAAATTCAAATAGGCATGAAAAAGTTTCAATTACGTATTTGTTTAAATCTATATAAAAGGTAAAATTTGGTCATATACATTAATATGAAACCATAATAAATGTATAGAAATATCCTGCATATACAGTATCTGTGTTATGAATTGCACAATAGAGAAATTTTAACAAATTTGTTAGTGGCCGGTCGTAACAAAATTTGCCCTGATGACCGAAACGGTATAATATATGCGCATTCAAAAGGTATGTGATTAACCCTCATCTGGATTACACATTTTATTACGTTAACGTTATTGG
Source organism: Dilophus febrilis (assembly GCA_958336335.1). NCBI lineage: Eukaryota > Metazoa > Arthropoda > Insecta > Diptera > Bibionidae > Dilophus > Dilophus febrilis. The sequence goes on from OY284471.1 coordinate 34,668,339, forward strand.
ATAATCATATTATTATTACACAGATAAAGAAATATAAGTGATCAAATCACTACCTACCAAATTGATCGAACCAAGAAGATTCCATTTTCTTTTTATATTCCATTTGTGATAAATTTATAGAAAAAATAAAACTAGCACTTAACTTAACATAACAAACGATAACCGATAACAACTGACATATAAAAATAAGATGGTGTCAAATAAATATATCTTGATGTGTTTGTGTGCGAAGAACAACATTTAGAGGTAACATAAGTCGTTTTCATTAAGAAAATCGTTTTCATCAGCCTTATAATTTGTCTTTACTATCACAGTGTCAGTCAATATGACCAACTCCAACGACATATTATAGGGAAATTTTTTTAACACAGCATAAAATACAGATAAAAATTCAGTGATGTGATAAAAATTCGACAGATGAAAACTTTATATAAAATATCTTCATTGAGCGAAAATCTCAAGTCATTTGGATCAATATATAACATTGCATACAGTGTGAATAAACTTTATTATCCCTTTTTTTTGTGATGATAAACAACCAAAAATGTCATTTATTATACTGTACGAAAAATCGGACAAGTTTTAACAGAAACTTTTTGTAAATTCGGCTATATATTTTTGGAAATTGACCCAAGATTTCAACGATGTCTTCAATGAAAATATCAGAAGTTACTTTGAATTTTCAAATGATATACAAAAAACAAAAATTAAAAATCTGCCAAAAAACTGTGTAAATAATTTGAAAAAAAATTCCAAATTTGGAAAATACCGTTTCGTTTTTTTGGATCGTCCGGACAATTTTGCTCCCGGACCGCCATTGCAAACCATATAATTCCGTCTGGTATATCTTATATATTAAAAATTTATAAGATTACATAATGTCAATCATAAAGATTTTATTCATTTCAAATATTTCGACTATCTTTCAGAAAAGAAAAAAACATCGTAAAAAATATATAGAAGAAAACATTCCAAAATTTAGCCACTCTGTTTCTCTTCCTATAAACCTTTTCCGAACCAACTCTGAGGTCAAAAATCCAAATATATATTCCAATTAATGAAAGAAAAAACGCACTATGCCCCATATTAATTAGTTTATCGATTAATGCCGATAAATTCCATTGTAATCATATAAGATACAATTTACAAGAAGGAATTATTATATAATTTGTTCAAGTGGTAATTAATTTCGTGTGGATACTGTATTTATAGATTTAAAATTCTATTTTATAATATATTTTAATCAAATCAATATATTATATTATATATTTATAACACCACAAAACACAACAACAACAATAATAATATAACTCTGAACCAGATTAAAATGAAATAAATTTATTCACATGAACACACAGAAAATAATTGTGAAAACTATATACTAATATATATATAACTATAAGGTTATGTATATTTGTATATAGTATATACAACATTATTGGTATTATAATCATATTATATATATATATATATATCTATATATTTACGTGAATGTAAATCCGAATTATATATAATTGAGCGTAAAATTGAAATCACTTTAAAGACAAGTGTAATTTTAGCACCACATGAAAATATTGATTAATTTTTTTTTTCAACCCCCTTTCATATGTATATATACCCAAAACAAATACAAATAAATATATGTATGTAAAAGCAGCGCGAGGTATTTCATATTTACATATATACATAAAACTAAATATAGAAAATATACGTACAATAGTACAATACACATATTATAGTATGTGTAAAATATAAGGGTATTTTCTATATACTTAAATATATATAAGAATATTAGTAAAGTGTTAAATGATTTGATTGCGTACATATTTATTGAGTATTTTTTTTTTTTTTGGTTATTGAAAAACAAGCAATGTTCTAAACTATTATAATAATAATAATAATAAAATTCATTTTTATATATGTATAGAAAATAACAAATAAAATAACGGTAACCAAATAACTCTAATTTCTAATTTACTGTTATTTAGAAAATTCTCTTCATAGAATTATTTAATGTGCGCACGTGAAAAATGACAAAATAAATGAAACCAACGTTGCCAGATTAACATCTTACGTAACAGAATACACAAACTGGTGTCCATGGGTCTAAAGAGAATTTATCACTAAACAAACTCCTCATACAATTTAATAATAAAATGATGTGCCACACATAAATATATTAAAAATTCATTCCAAAGAACATCATTGGATTTGTATCAGAACTATTGCGGATGGGATGGGATCAGAAATCATTTCCGAAAATGTAATTTTTTACATTTGGTACCCAATTGCTATATTCTAAATGGCAACAAATATCTTCCAAACTCATTAAGATAAACGAGAAACAAAAAAATTGGAAAATTGGGAAAATTACATACATTACATACATTACATACAAATACCCCTATTTGTATTACATACAAATACGTACCCCTCTTCCATAAATTTAACCAGCTCAACATAAAAAACAACTTATGTTGAAAATTTCAGCCAAACCGCGGTTTCCGCGGAAGCAGTTTACGAGAAAAATTTTAGACAATTTTAGACTGAGCGAGCGAGCGACCGACCGGAAGAAAACGGAAAATTGTGATTATTTAAAGTTAAAGTTCTATGTGGTTCGTGGAAAAATTAATAAAAAAAAAAGTAACTCAGAATTTTTTCCGGAAATCCTCAAAAGATTGACATACTTTAAAAAAGTACGTGCATAATTTTTGATTATAATTTTTTAATATATCATCACATATATTATTACATAGTCGGAGTTGGGAAATTCTTAGCCAGATTTCCAAGGGGATAGGATATTCTAAACGAAACATGCGTCTTATTATAGCTGATTTATAATTAAAAAAATTTGATCATGATTTTCGGTTATACTGAAAAGTGAACGACCAAATGATAAACAAATATTTTATATAGTACTTGAAAAAAGTGGTACACATTTTAAGAATACTTTATGGAAAATTCATCATCGCTAACTCCATCCTCTTAATTAAATCTTAAAACCAGAAAATCAATAGGAAAGAACCCCTATTGAATTTCCTTACCGTGGGCTGACTAACACGAAAAGGTTATTCAATCAAAATTTTACCAGGCTCGATAGTGCTAATATTAACTTAAAACGGGACGATCTGAAACAATATGAAACAATATAGCATGGTATGCCTCAGGACATGACCCGTTTAATAGTTAACTATACACAACACAGAAGGCAACATCTGAAAAGTGCCGAATTTTTAAGGAAAATAAAATTAAAAGTAACGCTCCTAATGAAAAAAATAGAAAAACACTTCTACACACGCAAAAATGTCCTAATGACAACAGGGGGGTTCTATTAGACCTATTCAGGGTCTAATAAATCAAATTATCAAGGAAATTAACTTTGAATTTTAAATTTTACGGAGAACTCCTGTGGCTTGTGGATATAACTATTGGAGAGATTCACTTCTGTACAGAGACAAAGGCGAAACAACAACAAGGATATCGCTTAATAATCGGTAAATCCTATGATCGAAGAACTAATTCTTGGATTTCAGTTATCCATATCTTTGCACTAATTTTTATTTTATTCGAATGTAATTTGTTTTCAGGGAGTCGGATAGATCCAATGGGTCATAATACGGGTAGCGGTATATTTAACTACTCCAACTCGGGGTTTTAGTCGGTAGGATGTCCACTCAGTTGACGGGAGTCGTCAACACTATGTCCGTAATTGAATTTTCCCTCAAAAAAAAAAAAAAAATAAGGCGATTTTCAAATGTTCTTCTTCTGAAATATCAAAAATTTTCAAATTATTCGGCGAAAATCCAAACTGCCGAAAAAAAACTATATCGCAATTGGATTTCGAAAAATTTGGAAAAATTAATTTTCCCGAAAAAATTTGTTCAACCCCTGCCGAGTTACAAGGGGTTTGAAAATTGACGTTCATTTGAAAAACATACATTTAGTAGTGATTAAGCTATAACTTTTAAACCGAAATGGAACCGAACCTATAATCAGCAGTTATTTTGTTTAATAAGTAATTGAATTACCTTTAATTTCTAATTAGCGAATTAGTGAAAAATGTTGATATCTACCTTCCGTTTACCTAGATATATTAACACTAACAGTCAGAAAATTTAATATTTTTCATCAATTCTATATACAGAAAACACACTGGTACAAAATTTTTTTATGTATTCTAAATTTTAAACAATTTATGCTTACGATTCTGTTATTCAAGTTCTTCAAAAATACGTAATTATTTTACGCACGCAAATTTTAGTAGTTATTTCACTTTTAAACGCTACAAAAATTTATAAATATGCAGATATTTTTTTCTCCCCGATTTATTTTATTTGTTTCATTGATTTTCAAATATTTTTATAGCTTATAATAACAAACAATTTGTTAGCTTTTAAAAGTGAAATAATTTCTTCTGAAATATGCGTCGTACGCAAAAAAATAAAGGAGACAAATTTTTGTTGGACATGAAAAATACAATCGAAATGGATTACAAAGGGAAATTTCGAGAAAAAGCGATATTTCTGAATAAAATTAATGAAAAATATTAATTTTTCTTGCTTTTAGTGTAAAAGAGATCTCCAAACAAAAGGCAAAAATCAAAAAGTAGATTTTTACTAATTCAAAATTTAAAGGTAATTCAATTACCTATTAAACAAAATACCTACTGATTATGCTCGGTTCAATTTCGGTTTAAAACGTTTAGAGCTTAATCACTGAATGAATATTTTTTCAATCCCCTGTAACTCGGGAGGAGGTTGAAGTTAGACCTCCCCCCCCCCCCCCCCCAGCCTTCCCGATACCATTTTTTGCTAGAATCACGTGATATGCATTTATGTTCTCAAAATCAAAACGGGGACACCCTATATATCAAAAATTATCTAGCCCAGTGTGCAGATTTGTTTTATTTAAACCAAAATATTTATAATTTCATATATACACTATAAATTACGCAGGGTTCTTTTGAATTGATTCTTATTCATTTCATTTTCTAAAATATTATATATATTGTATATAAATTTTGTGATAATTTTAATTTTATATACATATATATATATATATATAGTACTATAGAATAGTATAGATATAGGTCAGCAGAATATTTTTATCATGATTTTTTTTTTGTATATTATTTTATTATAATATATGTATATGTATGGTATGTATGTACCTATATTTAGGTCGTTTAGAATATTTTTTTTTTATATATATATATATATTCTTTATAAAAAAAAAACAAACTAAACATAAATTCATACATTGTATAGTTATCGCACCGCCACCCACATATGTATTATATATAGTTTTTATTGTATGACTAAATAATGTATACATATCTATCTATATATATATATTAAATTATAGGATACACACGTTATATAAATTGATCTATTATAAACTATAGATATATATATACAGAACATGATGTGTGTAATGGAAAAGAACGAGCTTAAAAGTTTACTCTGCAAAAAAAAAAAAAAAAAGAATGCAAATCAATCGATAAATAGAGGTACAGTTTTTTTTTTTTTGGAAAATGTTTATACATCTTTTTACATTTTCCTTATACACAACAAAATGTTCGATTTTCCCCACGTATATACGCATTTCTTGTGCATTTATTTATTTATTTATTTTTTTTTTTTCTTATTAAAGTCTCTCTGGTTAACTTTAATTTTGGAAATTCCTATATAATTATCTTACGACGACAACGATAAAGCAAATTAGGTGATTTTTTTTTTAAGAACAATAAATAAATAAATGTTAATATATGATAATACAGAACAGAACACTCATGAGCCAAAAAAAAAAAAGAAAGTTCTATTTGAACGAATTTGTTTTTCCTTTACAGAATCATTTTCAAATTGATGTGAAAAATTTATACATTTTTTCTACGTCATTTTTTCAAAAAAAAAACTATTTCAAATAAGATGAAAACCAAAAAACTTAAATAAAATTAAAAAAAAATCAAAACATACCATTAAAATCGGATGCATTTAAAAATGTATCCATAGTTGGTGGTGATAGTGGATGTGAATTAGCGTTAACTATACTGTTTGGAAGTACATGTGAAACAAACATAACAAATATCATAATTGCTATTGTAATCATACGTCTTTTTTTTCGTATATAATTTTGAATTTCATTTTTTCTAAATTTATTATTATTAATATTATTATTATTATTATTTTTATTATTATTTTTAATATGATTTATAATATTATTATTATTATTATTATTATTATTAAATAAATTATTATTTATAACATTTTTAACATCATTTTTATTATTAACATTTAATTTATTTATATTATTATTATTATTATTATTATTATTATTATTATTATTATTATTATTTAATTTAGTTTTATACTTATTTTTAATATTTTTATTATCAATATTATTATTTTTGTTATTTATATTATTGTTATTATTATTTTTAATATTATTATTATTATTATTATTATTAATACAATTATTATTCAATAATAATAACGATAATGGTTGTTGTGACAAACCCACCACCAATTCTGATGGTGATGTTGTTGATGGTGGTGTTGATGGTGGTGGTGGTGGTGGTGGTAATGGTGGAGGTGGTGTTGGGGGTGGTGGACGCCCCATCATATCGCTTCCTTTTTTTAATTTCATTTTAAAAAAAGGAGCGAATTTTTATCAAGGTTGATTACTTAAAGACATTTTTTTTTTTTTATTTGATTTGTTTGTTATATATATATAGATATATAGATAGTAGATATTCTTGTTAAATACTATATTGTATTATTATCTAAATAGTAAAACTTTAATATAGATTTTAAGAAATATCCATTCACTTTTGAAAAAAAAAAAAAAAAATTTTAAATAATCGTAATTCTATTTTTTTTTTTAGATAAATTTTTGTGATTTTTATTATTTAAATTATAACTTTTTTTTTTTTTTGTTATTTCTAAGATATGATTAATATTATTTTTTGGGGTTTTCTTTCTATTTTTTTTATTTTTTTTATCCCAGTTCAATTTGATAAATGGTTTTTTTTTTTTTTACATATTTTATAGATTACGGGGATATAACAATATATGAAAACAACACCACAACCATTTATAATATATATAAATAAATAAATAAATAAATACAAAATCAACCCCCGATAATTTATATAAAGTTGTTATCGCCGCACGAACGCGCACTCACTAACTAAAAGTTTAAATAAAAATATTATAAAATAAATGTTTCTTCACATTTTCACATAAGTTCAGTAAAAGTTGAGAGTTTATATATGCATGCATGTTAGATTATTATATAACGCGAACAATATATTATATAATACATATATATTTATGTATATAAATAAAAAAAACGGATGTATAAATATACATGAAAATGTATATATATATATATGAATAGACCAATCTGATATATGAAAAATTTTGGTTTTTTCTTTTAAAAAACATGCACTGTTGAAAATTTTTCAATATATTTCATGATGTGTCCTCCTCTCCGTTATCTATATATAATATACTCTATATTTATACAAATTATATATATATATATAGGTATTTTGTATAATCAATCAGTGTGATACACCGAAAATATTATTATTGTGTTAAAAACAAAAACAATATATATTAAACAAATTCTTTAATATATATATAGAAAAAATTATTAATACATATAAAAAAAGAGATAAAATAAGAAAAAAAAACCAACCCCCCCACCCCCGTTAAATAATAATCCGATTTAGATTTAGATTTCGCAAAAGTTAAGTCAAAAATATATTACGAAATCGCACCTGAAAATATCTTTATTATAGTATACCTATACCTTAAAATTTCCAATATAGCGAAGCAAGTTTTGTTTGACCAAAAAATGAAAAAAATCAATTTTAAAAATTGATATAGTCATATATAGTTTTGTGTTTAAACCTAACCTCTATATATTATTAAATTTTAATATTATATTAATATCCTGGTAAAAGAAAATTATAGTTTTTAATTTTTCTATTTTATTTTTTTTTGTAAAATTACATTATTTCTCTATGGATATTTATTACTATTACGCGCGCATAAATACGACAATTTCATATACAATCCATAATACAATATGTGGAAAATTGTTTTATCAGTGTACCTATACACTACATACATACATATTGATATGTATATTTGAGTTTTTCCTGTAATTACGCAAACTCACCCCTAGGTTCGATAATATATATGACGATGCAGAAAATCTTGCGCACACCTTCGGCATTTTCCGAATATATACATATATCTATATCTATATATTCTCTATAACTATACTGTATCTATGATCTATCTATATATTTATAATATATACCGTTAGGTATATGGTATACCATATAGCATATTTATATATATATATATTGAATGTGAACACATGTATTGATATTATATATATATATATAAGTATCTTGCATGTATATTGCATGTATATATAGTAAATATATGAGAATAATTTTTGGTTTGTGTGCCGAACTAAATATATCATTATATTATTATTATTATTATTATTTTCTTGATATAATATTGACTGGGTGACTCTCAAATAACAACAACAACAAACTTTATGTTGTGCGTATTTATAGTTGAATCTATAATAAAACGCCAACTTAAAATTCTTATAAAATTTGGTGGTCATGGATTTTTAAATCTTATAAATCAAGAAATATATTTAATTTTATTTATATATGGACGTAGAGCGGAAGTGAGTGTCAGAATCATATCAAATGTATGGATAAGGAACATTTGTTGTGAACATAAACTTTAATTTATTCATTGGGATCAAATTAATGAATCTGAACCTTTGGTATATTGTGTCGGATGCATCCAAAGATTCAAAAAAATTTCTATGTACAATTGTACACACATATGCGCAATTATATATAGGAAAGTATACCTATATAACGAATAATCGTCATCATCCAATTAAAATTATATTAATAATGAATATTATAGATTTGTAATTCCAGAGCAGTAAAAGCCAAAGGGCCCTGGCAGGTTATTAAAAACTAATGTTGGCATTTTACATAAAGCATTAATTGTTAAATAATAATAATAATAACCTTAATTTTGTTTTTTGTTTGATTGGTATGACATCTGTCAAACATGTTTAGTTTACCTCAAGTAATTGCCCAAAGAGCATCATATTTTTTAATCGTGTTAGGGCGGTGATACTCGAATGGTTTAGTTGGCAATGATTTACACTTGCCCATTTGTATATCATCAATACTTGTACAAATGTTGGTCATTGGCCTTTTCCCCCCATCGCCGACCAGTAAATACTTGGCAAGTACACAAAAGTATAAACAAATAGTATATGTATTGATACACGAATGGTCAAATGAACACGTTGTGTATCAGGTTATTACAATTATTTACCTGCCAATGATTTAAAAACTTGGTAAATGTACAATGTTGGCGCACTAACCAAGTATACCATTCGTATATCACCGCCATTAAAAATGTAAAAAAAGACCACCAATAAAGTGAAAAAACCAAAACGCGCATGCATGCATGCATTTACATAATTTACATGCATTAATTATACATGCAGCAATATTGGATAAAGATGACACTTGTTAAATGCTGTACAACGAACTGATTTCTGACCGTTTAACAGATATGGGAAAGATCCAAAAGTGTCGGAAATGGGTTGCCATATGAATTACAACCTGAAAAAAAAAAACACTTATGAAATTTTGATTCAAAGACACGAAAGAAAATCAATTTTGCATCGAATTGTTACTGGCGATGAAAAATGGATTTATTTTAAGAATATTTAACGGAAAAAATCACGTATTAATAAAGGACAACCGTTAACATCGAGTGCAATGGCTGATCGTTTCGATAAGAAGACAATGCTGTGTGTGTCTGGTGGAATCCGAAAGGTGTGGTGTACCACGGCTCCTTAAACCTGGTGAAACCTCTAATACCAATCGCTACCGAAAACAAATGATGTCGTGTCTTCTGGCCCATTCTGATCGAAAAACGATCAGAATGGGCCAGAAGACACGACACGACACTGCTAACTTTGATTTAAGCGGTTTTGATATAGTTTTGAGTTTTGATATAGTTTTGAGTTCCGTATAAATGAATAAAGCAATATATGGCCAAGCAAATACCAGATAATGGATAATGGCTGTACAATTGGACATCATCAGCAATGGACATTTGTATATCAGAGACCAAGAATAGATACCTGGGCTGCACCAGAGTTTATTGGAAATCGGCCGGGATTACACATTTTCTATATTACTACAGCTTGAAACCGATCAGCGAAATATCTCCTAATGAGCTTTAGAGCAAAGGGAGAAAAATGGAATATATTTCCTAGCTTAATGCACAGGATGCCATGATCAATTAAGTCAAATGCCTTTTTTGGAGAATTCAATGGAGAAATAGAATGGAAAATAAGGTTATCATGCATCGCAAATCCCATGTCACTTGTAATTTTTAAAACGAGCAGTATAGTCCGTGCTATGCCGGAATGATACCAAGATTCAAATGGTGACAAAAATGATTGTACGAGTATGTATTAACACATTTGCTTTTTGATGATACGTTCCAAAATCTTTGCGCAGTATGTAAGGATACCGGATTATTTGGGGGTTGCGTTGACGGTGAAAAAACGTTGATTAATGAGAATTCATGACCATCTAAGCTAAGCGACGCATTGTAATTTACAGAGCGTGTTATTCATCCACATTATCCGCATTACCCGAGGAAGACATTCTCAATGCCCCGCGGTATTGAACAGAAATATTCATTGAAATCATCGGCCGTAAAATTACCATATTCCGCAGTTACAGATGCGATAAGATACCCGGTATAAGTAAATATTTAGCCACAAAGTAGCACAGTTTGCAGTGTGTTTGACACAGTAAAAATTAAATATATGATTGTATCTTGTTAAATAAAACATTGTAATAATTGAGGCAAAACTTTCAGTAGTAAAATGGATAATAAAAATTTGTCCATCTAATATAGGATCTTTTTTTTTGGTAAGGATATCCTTTTTTACGAACATAATGTTGGGCCCTCGTTACCGAATGGAACGTCCTGCCGACTAAAACCGGATTCCGAGGTTGTCTCAAGTATATCGCACCGTGTACGCAAAACCCAACGGTGATCTATTGTACTCCTGGACTATTCCATATAATATGACGAATTTAAATTTTTGAATTGTTGTTCTCAAAGACCGCTGGACTAGGGCTGTTTACGCCTGGTGTTCATTCTGCTTTAACAGGCTCAGCAATCGTTGACTGAGACCCCCTTAAGAATCAAGGACAAGTATTTCGGTACTTGCAATATCAGACGTAGTGTCTTGGGTGTAACAACGGTAAAGTTCCATTGTTTCATTTGATGCGTTTAGAGAAGCATTAATCTAATACTCATCCAGAGGACGCTCGTTGTCTGGGAAGCTGGAAGTCCTTAGTGCATCACCTTAGTGAAATTATAGTGAAGGTCTTTTTGATATATGGCTGTCTCTATCAGTTTAAACCTTCAAATCATTGCAACCTAAGCCCCCTCGTGCCATGTTAAGGTGACTTCCGAGCGAGATAGAGAATATAAAGGAATTATAATACAATTATATATTATAGAATTTTAATTTAATTTAAATAATTTTTTTTTTCAATTTAAACGATGAAGTTCACCCTATAATTAAATGCGTATAATAATAATAATAATAATCATTATTATTATTATTATTATTATTATTATTATTATTATTATTATTATTATTATATCTAGGGTATACTAGCAAAAAGCATGCGCCTTTTAGTTTTATCAGAAGTATATATAATCATATAATACAATACATCATTTATTTATATAGTTAGTTATATAGAAAACTTCTATTATATCATAATAATGTATTTTATTTGTATATATATATATATATATATATAAAACACGATTTTCATGCTCATTTTCCTCTCTATGTTTTTTTTTATTTTGATTTCGTATCATCATATACCCTGTATTACATATGTATATGATACACAACAGAGTTATACATTACGGTATGCTGTACGTTTTTGTCTATTATGTAAACTATATATACGTATATGTATAAGGACCGTGTAACATTTACATTTTGCTTCATTCAAATACAGGATACACGGGATATAATCAGATTACACTATATATATAATATATATATGTACATCTATAAAATTTCCATGCAATTATACAAGAAATTATGTATTTAAAAATAAAAGAGAAATATGTAGAATATTATATTGTATGTATGTATATATACAAGCAAATATTCAAAAATAAAATAAGATAAACGGGGAAAATTATATATATGTATATATGCACAAGTTCTTATAAGACGTACAGTAAGTGTCAATATTGGGCGAAGTACAACAATCCCAATCAAAGGACTACCCGAAAGCTTGTGTTAGATTCCTTTTGGCAGGCGAGCATTCTACCACAAGCCCAAACGCATTTTCGCCAGTCAATTACAATATCATCTAAAACGGATGATAAGTACACGAAAGATCCCTTAAAAAAGATCCTTAATGAAAGATTCCTTGAGAAGACTGGACTGGAAAATGGCGTACAATATATTCACAATTGATAAAGATTTGCTGGGCCATCGGAACATGTGCTGTGGAATAATCCTTTGCATAAGCAGGCGCTGCAAAACCTAACCTGGAGAATAGGGAAAACATTCGAGGATCCACCATAGTTTGTTTTCTTGACATGGAGGGAGCCTTCGACAACACCACGTTCGAAGGGATGTGTCTGGCCGTTGCAGTAAGGCGGGGCTGAACGATGTCACGTGTGGCTGAATTAAGGTAATGCTGAGGAGTAGGGTTTTGAAAATTACCCGGGCAGAAGAGAATCTTAGCATAACCTAACAGCCAAGGGATACCCATAAGGCGGGGTCCTTTGCCCGTTATTGTGTTCCATGTTTGTGAATGAACTGCTCATACGGCTAATTAATGATAACCGATTCTATGTGTAGGAATACGCAGATGATGTGGTAAATTTGAAGAAACGGTGTTGGAGGTCGGATTTCAGGCGGCTCTGAACTTAGTGACGGAGTGGTGCTTATCGACGCGATTAAATATAAAACTCAAGCACAAAAGCGCTATTGCATACACCCTAGGAATAGCCTCCACCAGTAGCATACCGAGAATTGCATAATTCCTAAATTCATCAACTAGCCATCAACTGGTGTTTCTTAGCCACCCTACCTATTCCTTTGGTAAGCATAGTTGCATGTACTGTCTTCCTTGCCTCATTCTTAATGAACAGATGCAGTAGGGGAATAATTAAAATCGCTTCTAGTGCTATCAAGGGTCAAGGGTAAATAAATCCACCCTAATGTGGGTACCTGAACATAGTGGAATAGTGGGAAACGAGAGGACAGATACCATCGCTAGAAAGACCTCTGCTGACTCGGGCACTCAACCTTGACCATTTTGTGGTTTAGCTAAAGCAGCTATTATTGAAAAATTTTATTGTGATGGTATGTTAACTCAGTTACAAATCTAAAAGTGATGCGTATCTTAACGCATCAAATGAAACAACGGCACTTTGCCGTGTCATCCAAGACATGGCCTCTGATATTTCATATACCGAAATGCTTAACCTTGTTTATTTTGAGGGGTTTCAGTCAATTGTTGATTGTTTAAGCAGAATAAATGTCAATCGTAAAAAAACCCCATCCGACGCTCTCATATCTTCGAGACCAATTCAAATTTTTTTTTAAATACAATATAATGATGATATTCGAGGAGTACAATCGATTTTAAAAAGTATTTTTAAGATTAAATTTTCGTACACCAACGATTCTACACATTGTACAAAATTTCTAGACGGGAATTTCATACCGATGAAACTCTGCTGACTATGTCCAAATTATTCTGTGTACATTTTTGCTCAAACAATGATGAATTTAAAAATTCATTGTAAAAGCAATTGCACTGTGTAACTCAAACGTTTTCATTATATAATTATATATCCCCACAAAAGACAAAATACAATTAATAATTTGGTGTGTATTTTCTTTTTTTGCCAGTTACTACGCCCGTAAAACCACGAAATTCTATTGCCGTGAGCTCGTAACGAAATCACTTAATCAGGTGATTAACCTATATGATGCGTTGAATACATTGAAGTGATTTTTGGGTGCCTGAAGTTTAATTATATGCGGATTAATTCAAGAATTTCGATTTTCTCTCAAACATATATGAGACAAAAAATAACTTAAACTGAAAAACAGTAAAAAAAATATAAGTCATATATGTTTTCAAACAATTGTCCAAATTGTACTTTAGCTGGATGAGTCTTTAGATGGGAAGAAATGCTTTATTTAAATGATTGGTATAGTCATGAGAAAGGGGGGAAATACTAACCCTGGGAGGCTGTTCCATAATCTTGATGTTCTTGGAAAAAATGGTTTTTCAAATTTGCAAAAAAAAAATTGCAAAATCCAAATTTGTTCGTTCGAAAAAAGTTATAGATACGGAGTATATGGATGTGCTATTTAAGAATTTCTTGCATTATAAGCGAAATTAATCGGCCCAGGCATTAAATTTGATTTGAGAATTTCATTAGAACATTCTAAATTTTTTTGTTAATTGAAGAAATCATCTTTTGGCATGACTGAAGTATTTGGTTCGCATTATGATTACGAGGTAATATACTATCGTTGGCGTAACAGTGCATAATGGGTTTTCGAGGTAGAATATCATTGATAAAAATTAAAAAGAGAGTGGGTGATAGAGCAGAACCCTGTGGCACCCCGAAATAGACTGGATAAAGATCTGAATTAACTCCACCTAGAGTACAACCCTAATATTTCTGTTAGCTAAAAAGTTTGCCAATCCAATGACAAAATGTATAGTTCCTAACCCAAATGAATGACTTTTGGATATTAATGCCTTATGCCATACCCTGTCAAAAGCCTTAATAAGGTCTAATGAAACACGTTGTGTTTCACCAAAATTTACGATAGTATTACCTATTTTGTTAGCGAAATAATTTAGCAGATCACAGCTTCAAACAGCTTGTGCCTATAAACCCATATTGGCAATCACTAATAAAAAGGGCTTTCTCATCGAGATATTGTATAATCATACGATTTACTATCTTCTCCATAATGTATGTATGCTTAATATTGACACTAACTAATCTATATATTGTAAAAACATATGTATACAAATACGTATCCAATCACATCCATGATACAATAATAAATTAAACAACAAATTGTGTGTAACAATTAAAATAACAGCAAATTGTATACCTATATAGATAGATTACTAGATATAGATAGAGATAGATATATTATATCAATTATAGTGAATAAATTGATTTTGGTATTTAAATGAAATTGTTTTAAGAAGTCCGATCGACCGCTAATTAAACCTACTGATTGCTTCAGCTGCTGCTATATAGCAATACCACACAAAAACATGCATATTTCGCATACATTTTCGTTTCATAAATTACAATATATCATATGTGTATTATATGCTAAATAAAAAAAAAAAAAAAAAAGAAATCGAAAATAAAAATTTTAAACAACAAAAAAAGTTTATAATAAAAATAAATCTAAAACATAATTGGGTCAATGTATATATAATATACATACATATATATTTATTAAAACAACTCCTTCTCTATACTACTTAGTATTCGGCATCACTCACAAGTCACAATATGTCATATATTGTATATTGTATTGATATACCCATATGTATATAGTAACTAAAGAACAATGTGTGTTAATTTTTAGGGTTTTTGTAAATTAAAGAACTTATAATTGTATATATACATTATTATTTGTTTTCAAATGAAGGGGACGAAATCTTCAAAAGAATAACCGAAGGCTTGTGTCAGACACCCTCCTGACTAAAACCCCTCCTTGGATTGTTGCATTCTTTATGGTATCGAATCAGACCGCATATGGGGACCTTTTCGTACATTTCGGGTTACAGCCACCCGGTTTACCACTCAGGTTTTTCAGATTGCTCATCGAATATAGCAGAATATTCATCCGCACAAGATGCCGCCTTAATTGTGCATGTCCAGTTTTTGGTAAGAGTTCACCCGCGACATACTGAGAATCTTCCTCATACTGAGATTTGTATTTCCTCTTCTCAGTTCAAGTGCGAACACTCGTTGTCAACACCATGCCAGCAGCGGCAGAGATGAATCAAATGTGCCGCCTTTCATACACCATTCTTTACTATCGAGAGATTTCGTTTCTGCTTAGTCGATATAACTCTGTGGTGTAAATGCTTAAAAAATGCCAACCTAAAATTCTATCGAAATTTTGGGGGTCCTGGGTTCGATTCCTAATGAATGCATAAAATAAAATGTTTTGTGTTTTCGGTTATTTTTCGAATCTGGATTTTAATACAGAGTTGTATTTTCCGCTTGCGGTTGGTCGTACGGTTAATTACCGACACCGCCGTAAAATCCACAAATTAAGAAACTAACAATAGAAGGCTGTTGTTGTTGGACGCTAAAACTACAATAGATGATTGGTAGTAAAGCCAAACATTTAAATATTTTGTTTTTGGAACTTTTTACACAAGTATTTAATGTTTTGTTCACCCGCACCCGCACCCGCATCCGCAGCCCCGCAACCTCATCCGTCATCGCATTCGCGGCTTACGGTTAGGGACGTACATTGGTGGGAAAATATTAAGGTGATGATTTGAGTGTTTTTAGCTATAAACGCAATCATTTCGACCGTCGCAACTGTATACATATCGCTATATAACTTTGCATTGAATATTTGCAATTATATATATAATACATATTTAGATATACAATACAAAAGAAAAAAAATAGTCATAAATAATGTGAAAATATATGTATAGAAAAATTCCGTATTCTGATTTTCATATGTAAAACTATAATATTAGGTTGTCTAAAAAGTATTGATAATTTTTTTTACAAAACTCAAACGATTTTTTTATATATTTCAAATGAACTTTATTAAACCAAATATGCGCCGTTTTGATCGATGACCCTTTGCCATTTTTCTGGTAAAGACATTATCCCATCACTGTAGAACTTCTGTGTTTTCTGGGCAAAAAACTGGTCCAAGTGCATTTTGCAGTCCTCTGCGGAATTTAATTTTAAACCATTAAGGGAGTTCTGCAGAGACATGAACAAATGATAATCTGAAGGTGCAAGGTCCGTACTATATGGTGGATGCATTAAAACTTCCCAGCCAAACTCTCTGAGTTTCTGCCGAGTCATCAAAGATGTGTGTGGTCTGGCGTTATCATGATGGAACACAACACCCTTTCGATTGATTAATTCTGGACGTTTTTTTTAAATCTCGTGCTTCAATCTTGTTAATTGTTGACAATAGAGATCGGAATCAATGGTTTGACCGGGTGCTAGTAATTCATAATGAACGATTCCTTTCCAATCCCACCAAACAGACAGCATTACCTTTCTTGGTGTTAATCCAGGTTTTGCTACTGTTTTAGGAGCTTCACCCTTCTTGGACCACGATCTATTTCGTACATTATTATCGTATGTGATCCATTTTTCATCACCTGTAATCATTCGCTTTAAAAATGACTCGATTTCGTTCCTTTTAAACAGCGTTTCGCAAATGGAAATTCGGTTCATTAAATTGTTTTGTGTTAATTCATGTGGTACCCAAACATCGAGCTTTTTCTTGTATCCAGCCTTTGTTAAATGGTTTAAAACTGTTTGGTGATGGATGTTTAGTTCTTTAGCGATATCATGACTGCTTACGTGTCGATTTTCTTCAATTTTTGATATGATTTCATCGACTTTTTCAGTGATTGGTCGACCAGAACGAGGTGCATCTTTGACATCAAAATTACCGGAACGAAATCGAGCAAACCATCTACAGGCTGTTAATTTTGATAAAGTTCCTTCACCGTAAACTGCACAAATTTGTTCATGTGCCTGCGTTGCATTTTCACCTTTTTCATAATAAAATTGTAAAATGTATCGAATTTTTTCACTAATTTCGCTCATCTGTTGTAGTGCATTAACTCAAGTTGTAGTGCATTAACAACTTTTAAATGACTAAACAAATTTAATTTTTTTTTTTTTTTAATCTACGAAATGTCATCTTTCGAACATAGGTTAGTGTTACCTGATCAGATTAGTACTACTTGAAATATTCAATTATAATGACATCTATTTATAAAAATTATCAATACTTTTTCGACAACCTAATATATACTTGCTTGTTAAATGTACAATATCTCTATAAAAATCATATGACAAATTAGGAAATTCCTGAATTCATATTCATTCATATATATAATTTTTTTTTTGTACCATACTTTAACAACATATAAATAATTAATAATATGAATTTTTATTCTTTATAATACGTAAATTTATGGAAAATAAGTTGTTGAAATTAACAAAATTAATGCCCAAATTTAATGCCCATAATCTTATACGTGCAGTACACGGCAGTATACAATAATTTAAAACAAGGAACTTATTTGAAATCTTCCAAAAATGATACTGCAAATTCATACTACGAAATACTAAAAAATGTTCAAAAATGCGAATTATTTTTATTATTTTTTATATTGACATTTTTATTAAATTTTATGTTTTCCACGTATATATTTAAATGTCGTCTTTCAGGGACCCTGTGAGACCATAAGATACCATATTTAAATATATATGTGGTGTCTTATGATCTCACACCATAATTGACCAAGGAAAAAACGAAGAAAAAGGTTCTATGAAACCGTATAGAGAAAATATATTACAAAAAAGGATCAACTGGTTTTTTGGTAACTATGGAGTTTAATTAGGATTACCAGACGTCCCGCAACAAGCGAAAGATTTGATGTGGTAATTTCGGAAAAATCTGGTACCGGTTCGGACAATCAGCAACGCAAATTGCACATAAATGATAACCCGATAAAATCCCTATGTCGCTCTAAAGTAGGCACGTTCAATAGCAAAAGTCTGCTATTATAATTCGGTAGTCTTAATGGATCAGACCAAGGAAGATTTCTTAGAGCAAATCTCAAAAATCTTTTTTGCACTGATTCAAATCTAGACCTATGGATTAGGTAATTAGGCGACCACACAGGGCAAGCATATTCGAGGATTGACCGAACAAGCGCAAAAAATAAAGCACGTGTGCAATAAGGATCCGAAAGCGAACTACACTGATGGAATAATAAATCCCAATACAGAATTATCCCTGTTGACCACATAATCAACGTGGCATTTAAAATTTAATATACTGTTCAATAATACTCCAAGACCACGTTTCATATCAACTTTAGCCAACACACACAGTACCGTCGAAATGGTAAGGATAATCCAGAATAGCCCTTTTACGGACAAAGGAGATAATATTACATTTTTTAATATTAAAAATCATACCATTAATCCCACACCATTCATAGAAGGAGTCAAGGTCGGATTGCAGTAATAAAGAATCATTGATAGAGTTAACAGTTCCAAATATTTGTACGTCATCGGCCTATACATTAGACATGTTAAATTGTCAACGACCAACGACAGGTCATTAACATATAATAAGTTGAACAAAACGGGTCCCAGGTGACTGCTCTGAGGCACACCCGCGATGTAACACTGAACCAGTTTGAGAATACACCAATCAAACAATACTCTACAAGAACGATTATTATATAAATATGATTCTACCCATAAAACAAATTTTTGGCCGAAACCGATCTTATAAAGCTTACTCAAAAGAATTTTGTGCGATACCTTGTCAAATATGCCTTACTGAAATCGGTAAAGACCCAATCCACACCTTCGACCCCCGATTAAATTTATTAAACAATATGACACAAAATCCAGTGTCATGGATCTACCGTGCACAAAACCATGTTATTCATAACACATGATGGATTTACATTAAATTCAACGACATCAGTAACAATACTTTCAAATATCTTTGGAATAAAAAATCGTTCCCAAATTGTTAGTATGATGGATTCATTTTTGGTGCCAGCCAAGTTATCTTCCGGTGTTCCTCGGGGATCTATTTTTAGTTTTAGTATTGTTTACCCTATTTATTAATTATCTGCCTGCGTCTTTAATGGGATCGAGTATACATATGTTCGCTGATGATGTGCAATTGTATCGTCATTATACCTTGCGTTGGGTGTACCTTAGTGTATCGCTTCAACTATAATACTGAATTGAATTGTAATTTCGAACTGGATTCATCGGAATTGACTCAAGTTGAATGAATCTAAAACACAGAGTATTGTTATTTACAAAAGGGTAATTGATACGTCATCATTTCCTACTGTCATTGATAATTCTGTGCCTATTCCAATTTCCTCAACATTGAAAAACCTTGGTGTGATATTCAATTTACGTGGTCTGATCATATTAATGCCATTGCGGGGTCAATATATGGAAGACTGCGGGTACTCTGGAAATTCGCTTCTATTACCCCAAGGGGAACGCGGTTGTATTTGGTTAAATCCATACTCATCATTCCTCATTTTTTATACTGTGATATGGTTTTGAACCCGTTTGATTCGGCATGTCGCGCTTTAAACAGAACATAATGTTTAATGCGTGTATATCAGATATATTTATGACTTGCGTCGGTCATATTTTGGAATATGCCAAATATATTTTGGGTTGTTCCTTGCTCATATATTATAATTACCGAAGTCTATTAACTATTTAAAATATAACTCTGTGGTGTAAATGTTAAAAATGCCAACCTAAAATTCTAACGAAATTTTGGGGTCGTGGGTTCGAATCCTACTGAATGCATAAAATATGTTTTGTGTTTTCGGTTATTTTTCGAATCTGAATTTTAACACAGAGTTGTATATTCCGCTTCCGGTTGGTCGTACGGCTAATTACCGACACCGTAAATGCCACAAATTAAGTAACTAATAACAGAAGGCTGTTGTTGGACGCTAAAACCAGTTTGTTGGTTGTATAGCGAAAAATTTATTTATTTTATTAACTATTTTAAAATTGATAAGGGGGCGTAGACCGGGTTATTTATTTCATATTTTATACGTTTTGCGGTATCTGGGAGAACCGGTAATCTCATTTTATACCCAGACATTCATCACGACGACATATGCTTCATTATCTCTATTTCTTTATGGAATTCCCTACCTAAGTACCTACGACAATGTGTGGTTATTTTTGAAATCTCCTTTTTTCTTTTTACCCCTGTTCTCTTTAAATCTTTTGGCAACTTGACCTGTTGGGTTTTCGTTTGCTTTTCTTTTCGCCGCTATTTCCATTGGAATAAATAACAATCTAAATTCCAATCTTAACATCTTTATATCCACCGTTTTACCGGTTTAAAATGCAATATTTAATAAGTTATGAATTATAATTTTGTTTTTTTTTAATTGTAACTTAAATAATACTATAAATAATATTATTACTACGGTACATAATTTGTAAGGAGCCTTGGCTCAAACCTCAAATGAACAAACCGAATGAATAAATAAATAAATATGGAACACAACATTAGTTATGATGATTGCTCGAGGATGATTATGTTATGGTCATCATCATCAAATTTTCAAATCCTATTTAATAATATCAAGAATCTTTTCCGTTTCCCTATCTCTCTCTTAAAAGCTCGTGAAAATTTCCTGTCCAAAACTTTTATATTATATTTTATTCCCCAAAAATACTCAAAAGAAAATCTATACAACAACACAAATAAATTGTGATAAAAAATTGATGCACTCTCAAACGAACCAAAATAAAATAAAAAAATGGCAGTGCTTCTTCATGTTTTATTTTGCGTTTTGTGATGCTTTGCTGGCAGTGTATAAATAAATTTTAAAATATCCCAAAAAAAATGATTTATCAAAAATTATTTTTTACAATGTATTTTGCAATAATAATAATAAAATAATTTGATATTTTTATACAGTGTTTTGTTTGTTTATAATAAATAAAAAATAAATTAAATTAAAAAACACTATTTTAATTTTTTAATTTTTATAAAAGTTTAATATAATAAATAAATTAACAAAAATGTATTTAATTTTGAATGGAATATAATTTTATAGACATTTTTTTTTAGTTTATTTTCCTTTAACCTTAATTGCAAAGAAAAAAAGAAAAACAAAGAACAAAAACAAATATTTGATGAAATTTTTCATATAAGTAATTATAATAAACAATTTGAAAAAAAAAACAAACGTTAAATAAAAAAAAAAATGCCTAAACAAAAATTACAATCACGTAAAAAAAATATTATTTCTAATAATAATAATAATAATAATAATAATGAAATAATCCTTGGTGAGGCTGAGGATTTATTAGGAAATGGTACATTGATAATTAGAGAATTAAAGCGAGAACCCCAACAAGATAAATTAAATAGTAATCCTCGTCGTGGTCGTCGTTGTCGTGGTCCTCATATTCGTCGTCCCCGTAGTCGTGGAAGTAAATCTGATGATAAAGAAAAGAATGGCCAATTATGTAGATATTGTGGTAAATATTATTAAATTAAAAATTAAATACAAATAATAACGCAATAAAATCATTAAAATAAAAAAAATTCAAAATAGGTAAAAAATATGTTATAATCAATTTATTAAAATCACATGAAATGGAATGTTCAAAAGTTAAAATTAAAAACAAAAAAAGTAAAATTAATGCTGGTGCTGATGATGAAGGGGCTGATGATGATGATGATGATGAAAATGATGATGATGATGATTCTAGTATTAATATTAATAAGACAGAATCCGTTGTTGTTAATAAACGGGAATCAATAAAAAAATCAAAAACAAATGTTAAAAATAACATTGTTTGTGAGGTTTGTTTGTTTTGGATTTTGGACGACATGACCATCATCGATCGCCACATATATTATTGATTAATAAACTTTTATTTATAGATTTGTCAACAATTATTTAAACACGAAAGTAATTTTCTAAAGCATAAATGGAAACATGAATATCCGGGTGGATTCAAGTGTGCATATTGTAATGCACGATTTCAATCGGATGCATTACGTCAATTGCATAGGGAAGCGGAACATAGAGTTAATAACATTTTTATTGCAACTATATAATTAATTAATCATTTATTATTACACTTTTCTCTATCTAAACTTTTAAACATATTTTGATTTTTTTTTTTATTTAGTATTTCAAATGTCAATTATGTTCAATTAAATATGAATCAAAAGAAGAACTTTCTAATCATATTTTAAAAGTACATGATGGTAAAGCACGTGAAAATGTTCAATGTCCAGATTGTGGTTCACAATTTCGTTCAACAAATCTATTAACGTAAGTGAAACAAAAAAAAAAAAAAAACAAAACATATTTTATAGAAAATTTCATAATTTCCCCCCCCCCCCCCACATTAATTATATCTATCCCATAGACAACATAATAAATCAAAATGTGGTACAGAAAAATTATTTGCTTGTGATCAATGTTGTGCGAAATTTATGTCTAAACATACGTTGCAGGCCCATGAAATGATACATTATGGTGAGAAAAAACATTTATGCAAATATTGTGGTAACAGTTTTTTAAGTAAAGGACAATTAAAGGTACACGAACGTTGTCATACCGGTGAAAAACCATTTAAATGTGAGGTGAGGCAAAACAGTTTTTTTTTTTTTTAAATATCTATTACATTTTTTTTATATGGGCTGTGCAGTTTATTAAAAAAAAAATCCCCTTCCATACCATTAGATTTGTCAAAAAGCATTTTCATATCGTGAAAGTTTAGTAACACATTCATCTGTACATACCGGTATTAAACCATACATATGTGAATGCTGTTCGGATCGTTTTTCATGTATAGGAAATTTAATAAAACATCGTAAGGCAAGACCGGAAACCTGTGGTTTGCCGCAATACAGTAAAAATACAAAAATTGCACCAAGACCTAGTTCAAAATGTAAGATAACGTTAATTTTTTTTTGCGATTGCGATTATTAATTTATTTGAATTTATTTATTAATTATTAGCTTATGTAAAAAAATCAAAACCACAAATCGATACGAAATTGAATGATGAACAAGAGAAACAAATTCAAGATATAATGCATAAGGTACAAAAAAAAATTGACATTGAATGTGAAAATAAACAAAGAAATAAACAATTAAAACGTCCGTCGGTTATCACCACCGCCGATGATGATATTAATAATAAATCCATTAACGAACGGTCGGAGACGTTCGCCAAAAGTCAAGAGGAACCAAAAATTAAATTAAATCAGTATGATGATGATGATGATGTTAAAGAGGATCCTAATGATGAAGTTGGTATTTTTTTTATTGATACCGTTGATTACCTCAATAATAATGATGATGATAATGATAATGATAATGATAATGATAATGATAATGATAATGAAATAATAAATAATGATGACGAGAGCAATGTAGAAAAATTATCGACACTTCAAATTAAGAAAGAACTTCCATTTGCCCAACAAATACCTGTAATAACTCCGATAGCCGAAAATATACGTAAATTTTATGAGAAAAAAAATGGAAATGATTTGAATGGTTTGGGTATTGGTATTATACAACATTCAAATGCATCCAACCCTAATAATAATAATATTCCTGATGATGATCCTGCTGATGATCCTGCTGATGATGATGATGATGATGTAATGTCTGTTACAAATAATACCGTTTCAACGATAAAATATTCAATGAAATCTTCATTTCATGATAATGATGATAGAAATAGGGACTTAAATCAAATAACGGAAATCGTCGAACCAATTCCATTAACGAAATACTTGAAATCAACTCCTATAAATAATAATTCGACAAATAATAATAACATAAATATAGATATGTTGAATACAACCGTTGAAATTGATTACATAACATCAAATGATTTAGGTGAAATAACATCGGTACACAGAGTTAGACAACCACAACCACAACCACAACTACAACCCCAACCACAACCACAACCATCGAGTAAACATAAACAAACGATTGAATCAAATTATGAAATAAGTTTTATTAGTGATACAGCCGCCGCCGACAATAATGCTGAATATAATGAATTGACAACAACAAATCAGATATCAGATAATTCATTTGTAGAAAATTGGTCAAATGAGGTAAATGTTTTTTGGATTTTTTTTATCTATTATTTTGGTATTTTGTGGCGTGCATCAACTCATCGACCACTAAAGATCACAGCAGTGGCGATAGTACTCCTCCCTGTGGACATCCCCCTCGTTATTCCCACTTCTAGATTTATGGATTTTTGGTGTTAGGAATTCAAAGGTTGTTTGACAATAGGATTTGAGCAAGCAGGATCGTGTGTTTTGAGGTTTTGAGGATGTTTCCTAAGTATCAGTTGCCAGTAGTCACTACAAGAAGGAGGTAACCCATATACTTGTGTATCGTGTAAGGTGTCCCTTCCATGACCGAGACTGCTACTTTTGAGACTACTGTCTAAAACATGACTAGAACAGCTCTAGAGTGGCGCTCGCATATACGCAGGTTACGGAGATCTTTTAACCTTGATTCTTACACCTTTTAATCTTTGTGTCAGAGTTCAGGTTTGAAGTTGAGCAATTCTTGGAAATACTTTTTCTCTGTTTGCTCATTTTGCGATCTCGCTTTTGTTACTTAATAGTTGACCGTGCGTCTTTCGGTGATTTTAATTGATTGTGGCCGCGAATCTTCTTCTGTGTACCTTTACGGTTTTGTAGCAGTCTCTTAAAGTTGCTGTTTCTGCTTTGGTTCTCCAACTTTTTGATGTCCTCTTACAAGTTTCCTTGGTGTTTTCCCTCTTAGGAATCTATACGTTTTAATACGATTGTACCGTTGGATATTCCTAGTTTGCAAAACACATTGCAACTGTGGCACATCCGTTTACATTAAAATTTTATGAGGATTTGATTTGGTAAATTAAAAATTAAACCCATTATTCTTGTGAACGTACTTGCTGTTTTCTGGATACCTTACCCCGCACACCGTTTTTTTTTTATTATAAACTTTAAAACAAAAAAATTTTTTTTTTTTTGGCTCAATTACAGATTCCTTCATCATCTTATCAGGATGTAACATTTGTTGATGATAATTGTTATGAACAATGCTATGACGTTGAACCAATTGAAGTTGATGAAAATTTTGTTATTATGAAAAATGATTTTAATAAACAAAACAATAATGAATTACCCGTGTCCAGTTCCGGTGAATTGATTAAAGTTATAAAAATATGTGATAATAATAATGTAACAACGTATGATATTGATAATAATGTTGAATATGGTGTTGCTCATCATATTGTATACAATAATAATAATAATAATAATAATAGTGAAATTGATCAAAGTGATAGAAAAATAATGAATCATCGATTGAAAGTAATCGCTGCAACCGATCAATCGATATCAATGGAGGACGTCCACGTACATACTGATGAATTGACAATTATTGATAGTAAAGACATTGATAGACTTAGCTATGACGAAGAAATTATGATTGATGGTAATGCTGAAAGTATTGGGACGACCGCTAAAGATGATTTTAATGATTTTGTAATTAGTAATGCGGACAGCGTAACAATAGAAAATTCAATTCATGAATCAAATGATGATACTGACAATGAACATAATAATCATATTTCAATATTAGATTTTGCATTAAGTAATGATGAAGAAGATGAGGAGGAGCTAC
This sequence comes from Dilophus febrilis, assembly GCA_958336335.1. Lineage (NCBI taxonomy): Eukaryota > Metazoa > Arthropoda > Insecta > Diptera > Bibionidae > Dilophus > Dilophus febrilis. The sequence goes on from OY284471.1 coordinate 34,695,000, forward strand.
AGGAAGAGATTAAGGAAGAAGAGGAAGTTCAACAATTGCTCGATATTAACAATGATGATGATGATGAGGGTGATGATGATGTTGATAATAATTATGTAGATAATCCAGAATTGCCAAAAGAGTATGTTGTTGTTTATCTTTTTTTTTTGTTGTCCATACGAAATTTATTTCATTTATAATTATTTTTTTCTTCATTAATATCCCAGTAGCGACGTTCAACCATTCGATAATGATAAAATGGCAGCAGCAGCAGCAGCGACCACCGGCACTGTTTTAAATTGTTCACATTGTCCGAAAAAATATTTACATAAAAAATCGTATTTTAAACATTTAACATTTGTACATAATATTGAGTGTACGGGGAATGATGAAGTGATACCAAAATTAAAACCATATGAATGTAAATATTGTAATAAACAATATATTAATAGAAGTATTCTAGAAAAGCATATAAAAAAACATGGTAAGTTTTTGATTCTTTATTATTCATTTTAAATTATTAATTCATTTCATTACAATTTGCACGTTATATCTTAACATTTATAAACTTAATTCTAAACACCCGAATCTCTTAGAAGGAACGGTCCTTCGACCGTTACACAACCAAGTCACCTTTAACACTCTAAGGCTTTCAGACATCCCTTTCACTTCCGTATCGGAACAATGCGCACACCCTGCCTACAACAGCGTTAGAAGCTAGAATTTTAAATCTTCACCACACTGCATTTGTTCATTAAGAACGAGGCAAGGAAGATAGTACACGCACGCAAGTATGATTACCGAAGGAATAGCTAGGGTGGCTAACAACCGCTGATGGTTGATGAAATCAGAAATGATGTAATTCTCGGTATGCTACAGGTACGGGGCATTCCTAGGGTGTATGAATTCGAAAAAAAACTTTAGTGTGGTTGTGTGTTTCCCAATACGGGAAGATTGGACGGGGAAAAAAGATTAGGTTCGCAGAAAACTCCCTAAAATTCTATACGGATGGATACGGAAGACCAACCTATGTTCTGGCTCCGAGGCATATGGGGCTAATCCAAAAAATGGAACTTGGACCCAATTCCATATAAATAATATACATGTCCTATTCAACCACAACACAAATATCTCTTGAATTTATCCACCTCCTCCTAATATCTCTTCACTCCTCATACCTGGCAACCATAACTTACTTAAAGACTCCCCTTACAACCCCACCCAATACTCTTAACTTCGCTTGTACTCCCACATCCGTCCTTGTCATCACGCCTGGCTTTGCCTCCAGCACCTTATTTTTCCACACGAGTACTCGTAAATGATCCTCCATCCGTCATTTAACCCCTAAGTATTTATATCTTCCCACCACCTCCACTATATTTTCATCCATTTTCCACACTTTCCTTACTCTTCCTCCATTCCTAACTAACATCTTTTTTTGATGGATTTATTCAATGCACACTCCTGTCTCACCCCTGTCACCGTCACACCTAAAATACCCACCAAATTCCCCCTTAATTCCTCATACATTTTCCTTATCATCCTCACCATCTTTTCACCTCATCCTCACTAGACTACACTCCACTTCCATACAACTTGAGCCACAATAACCATCTGTCCACTCTATCAAACACCGCTTTCAGGTCCACAAAAAACGCATACACCTTTGACCCATTTAACTTCCTCATATTCAATTCCACAATTCCTATTTAAACTACTGATATGCTCCATTGCCGAATACCCCCCTGACGAAAACCCACCTAACTTTCTCCAACCATCCAACAATCATTTTCCCATTTCCCAACACTCCTGCCACACACCTTCTCCATTGCATCCAGAAATGCCCAAAAGGAACCTCTATAATTTTCCACATTCTTATGACATTTAATTTATAATTTAAATATATTCTGTTGGTTTGATTGGGAAATAGGAAAGAATGGAGAATTATTATATAAATGTTCGTATTGTTTTAAACATTTTTCGACTATGGATGAGGCTAAGAAACATCAACTGAATGAACATACATCAAAATCGAATGTTAATTGTGCGAAATGCAAAAAGGTGTTTAGCTCTGCGGAATATTTAAAAAAACATATGGAAAATTTCCATATAAATGAAAGTGGTGGTGGTGGTGGTGGTGATGGTGGTGATGGTGGTGGTACGACGGAGATTATGAAGGACATTGACATTGGAAACCACCTACAATGCGATACTGTCGCATATCATTTTGTATGTCCCCGATGTGGTATGTTGTGTTTTATTCACTTGCTTCATTTAACGAAATATTCATCAAATTCATATTTAAAAATATTTGTCGTCCATAGGAAAAACGTTTACATCAAAAGGAACGCTAAACGATCATGAACGATCCGATTGTGGACGGGCTCCCTTATATGAATGTGATGTATGCAAAAAACGTTATCACAGTTCAGGATCATTGAAAACGCATAAAACTATACACACCGGCCATTTACCGCATGTATGTAATTTTTGTGGTAAAGCATTTCGTACACAGGGTCAAGTTAAAATCCATGAACGTAAACATAATGGTGAAAAACCATTTAGTTGTAATGTAAGTAAACTTAAACTTGGTAATTTAATTGTTTTTTTTTTTTTGCTTTTGTTTTGTGGGATCATGTTCGTATAATAATAATAATAATAATGTAAATGAAATTTATTTTTGTTTTAGTTTTGTGAAAAAGCATTTGCATACCGTGAAAGTTTATTAACCCATTTATCATTGCATACGGGACAAAGACGGTTTATGTGTCAAGCGTGCGGCTGGCGATTTTCGTGTATATCAAATTTACAAGCTCATCGTCGATCACATCGTCACACATGCGGCAGCCATCCAAATATGACCAAAGCAACGTTTATAACAAAAGTAAAGGAAACAAAAAAATGAAATGAAATGAAATGAAATTTTCATCAAACCGCGGCGCAACTCAACGATCGCAAGTAAGATAATATATGCGATGATATGATGTAAAAAAAAATCAAAAATTTGTTTTTGTATAATAAATCAAAAAAAAAAATCATTGTAAATTTTATTTTATTTGATTGATTTGGATTGGGTATAGGCACTGACCCAGTGTTGCAACTGTTGAGTTCCTGAACAAGTGCTTATTTTACGTGGTAACCAACGGCAACTGAATGATTCACTCTGAATCATTTAGGTTAAAATTGTAAGTGCGAATCCGAATGCGGTTGGTCGTTCGGACGGTTAATTACCGACACAAAAAAAACCAATAAATTATGAAACTAACGGTAGTGCCTCGGACAAGACGGGAAAAACGGCAACGACCCGCAGGCGCAATGGAATAAGGACAATGATTTAAAACTGGTATCAAACTGGAACGTGAGAACAATTCTGTGAGCGGGCGGGCGGTTTTACGAAAAGCTCAATCGAACGCAAATTATTCCGAAATAAGAAATTGTGTCGTGAGCAGGATATTTTGCGGAATGCGGGACAGGTTGAATGACAGTAAAAATTTGTACAGGAGAATAAGATCTGTAACTAGCGGATTTACCCTTCTTTGTAAGGATACCAGCGGCGAAATTATGACGGATAAAGAAATGGCTACCGCGAGATGGGCTGAGTATTTTATAGATCTCAAATTCGTAATGCTCGCCCAACAACTGATCAACTGTCCGTCCTGTATGACAGATAATGGAAAAGTGTAGTGAGTTCAACGTAGAAACACATCACCTGTTTGTTGATTTTCATTGTCGCATTCAACAGTGTTATTAGGGAAAAATTATGGCGCACAATGGAGGAATTGGCGGTTTCCCACAAGAATTGATAGTCATGTCTAAACTAACGCTGACGCAAGTTACATCATCATCAAACCTTAAAGATCAATAATATCTAGTCGATTGATTCCAAACAGAACGAAATATCTCTAATAATCCCTGTGGTTTGTGTGGGATGGTCTTCCTGAATGGGATGGGATCGGAAAAAATGTATGGGAATATAATTTTTCGAGGACTAACTTCAATCCCTGCTGCGTTACAGGGGGTTGAAAAATTTGTGTTCAGGCGGAGGTTATACTAAGTGATAATTTACCATGTTTAAATGGCAGTTCAAGTAAAGGTCCGTCGAATAGAAATCAGGCCCGATGCGGCGAAAAGAGTTTTCATTGTTCCGTTCCGTCAAGATTGTCATTTTTTTCCAATTCCACTTGAAGGAGAGCTCCATTATGCATGAAAGTTTTGTGGTACCTTTCCTTTTCCATCACTCTCTTGAGCCCATCCATTGGCATGTTAAGTTCACTTTGTTCACTAATCGCTTAGACAAGATCCAGAAACTTTTTGTGTCCATTTGATGGTGCCCTTCTGATGTCACACATTATTTTACATCATATCTGTAGTGCCGTATATTCCTTGTCGTGACCGTTTTTACAGATAAATTGATCCAAAGGTAGTACCTAACTTCGCAATGTTTCAATGGCCATAGTCGGCGTGCGGTGCAAAAAGTCCAAATAAACCATACCAGTATTTGTACGCAATCGAGTTGCCATTCCTGTCCTTTGTCCTTTGGTGGCCAAAATACAACAATTACATAGCCAATAAATTTCCCAATAAGAGGTTTACGCATAAATAATCACATATTCGTTACATTTAATTTGAAAATATACAAAAAGATTTGTTTATATTCTTGAGTCTTCATTCAAAGGACCTCAAAAACGTTATGTATTAATATTTTTTTATTTTCAATAAACATCGCGTGATTGGTAAAATTCATTTTTCGATTCCCTTTTTGGTTTGGTTGTTATTAAGGAATTCGCATAAACAGTGATGATACCTTAAATTCAATTCCAATTATAATATGCTTGAACAGGAACAAATATGTTAGATGAAAGAATAAAATAATAAATATAATTAATATTTGTTTTGTAATCATTTTTTTTATTTTTTTTATGAAAATAAAATACAATTTTTTTCAAAAATGATTAATTGTTTTAAATTAATTTTTGTCGTTGAAATTCTTCACGTTTTTTACGCACTTCTAACCAATTATTTAGAAATTTTTCATATTCTGTTTTACTTCTACATAAAATCACTAAACTTGATGGTACACAATCATGTGATTTCAATTCAATTAATCGTAATTTTGTTGTGTCCAATGAATGACAAAATATTCGTGGTACTTGAGCAATATCTAATGGTGTAAAACCCCCATCATTTAATAAAAAATCTAATATTTCCTTTATCTATATGACAAAAAATAAAATCATTTTAAATTTAACATATTAAGATATTAAAACAAAAACCCCCCCATTTCCTAATATACCGACCTTTGTTATACGAACTTTAACTATTGATGGATGCCTATCGATAATTATTTTAGTTGTTTCAATATCATATTTTAATCGTTTCGATAAATATTCAGCTAATGTTTCATTTTTACCGATTGTATTCAATTTTGCGATATTTAATTTTAATGAACTGAAAGAAAAATAAATGGAAAAATTATAATTTGTAAATCTATAAAAAAAAAAAAAACACAATATTTTAAATTCAAAAATGCGCTTAACCGTTCCAATACATTTTCTTTACATCTGACCATCCATGGCATAATTTTTTCTTTTTTTGCAACTTTAGCTCTTTCCAATCGTGATTCAATCGTTTGTAAACTATATTTAAATGTCCATAAATCACGTACAATATTCATACCAGTTACATTGTATTTTAGTAGTAATTCTGTGATATGACAAAAATTACCGGTCGAAACATTAAATACAAATAAATGTGTAGAAAAATATTTTGAAATTGTGTACGGATCGATCTGTTGTGGTTACCAAAACAAAACAAAAAAAAAAACATTATATAATTGAATAAAAACAAAAACAAAAAAATTTTTTTTTGAATACCTTTAATTTATGACTCAAGTAATATATTCGATTACCTTCTTGAAAGAAATAACGTTCATTATTCATACATTTTTGTATATCATATAATTGACTAATTGTTAGCTTAAAAAATGGTATAAAATCGGTAATTTGTTTTCCTTGATACGAATGTATAATGTCAATTTTACGACGTAAACGACCTATTGATGACAAAAGTAAAATGATTAATCATTATTTAAAACAAAAAAAAAAATAACCAAAGGTTTCAAAATTACTTGTAGGAATTAATAAAATCCATATATCCTTAAAAATTACAGAAAGATTTATTTCATGTTTTTTCAGCAATTCTATTGTTTTATTTATTTCATTTATATTTATTTTTAAAAAACGTTCATCACTTTTTATCAGTTGATCCGCTTCATTTATCGTACAATTAAATAATTTACAAAAATATTTTATTGTATATGCACGATTTGTTTGAATTTTTAAACGTTCCTCTTTCATATTAAATGTACTGCCAATTTGTGTATCATACCGAAGATCATCAATTTCTTCTTCTTCTTCTTCTTCTTCGACTTGGGGTTCTCCAACATCGGCCAACATCGTTCGATTTGCGGAACAATTTTCATCATCAGCAGCAGCAGCATTATCCAAAATATCATTATTATTATTATAAATATGTTGTTTATTATTGAAAAAATTATGATTTTCTTTGGCTTGTTGCGTATTTTTTGTATGAAATAATAAAATCGGTGGATAACATAAAAATTGTTGTTGTTGTTGTTTTATTGTTATATTATTATTACGTACTGTTTTATAAATTAATGTGTAATTATAAATATGATTATTTATTAAATTATATTTTAATATATTTTTTAACATTTTTTATATGGGATATTTAATTTAATTTAATTTAATTTATTTATTTATTTATTTTTATACAAAAATATTTTATTGTTTTTAACATATAAAATTAATAAACAAAAACAAAACAAAAAAATAGGAATTTCGCGTGATGTGTGATGATATGTTTTTATGGTCATTTCAATACTTATTACTTATTAATATTATGTCGTTTTTTTCGCTCGAAATTCTATATTCTACCGAAGTGCAATTTTTTTTACACCAAGGCAATACATTTTTTGTGGTAATACGAAATTGAAAAATAAAATGTAAAAGCTGATTCTCATATGAAGCCGGCTACACAAGCGAAGAACGAATCTCGGGGGTCAAGTGCGAACATTAAAATATCCCCACAGAAGTCCCCACAGAAGTATCCCCACAGAAGTACATGTAAAATACAACAACAAATTTGCCTGCGCGTATTTTCCCCGCACTCAATAAAAAGTTAAGTTAACTTTAACTTTTTACACCTCACCTCACTAACACATTGAAATAATTCATTTTTTTTATATAAATAAAATTTTGTTTGTTGGTAAATCACCGATAACAAAACAACTACATACAAAAAACGTTCGCACAAAATACTCTCGCTTGTGAATCATGTGCGGCAATATTTTAATGTTCGAACTTGACCCCGGGGATTCGTGCTTCGCTTGTGCAGCCGGCTACATGTGTGAACCAACCTCGATCTTGATAAACCCAATAATCTCGGGTCTTGCCAGACATTTTATACCCCAAGCAGTCACATTTAGTGTAAAAGCGGTTAAACTCCGGAAAAAGGCGGATCCTTCGAATCCCCTTAGGCGCAAAACACAATGATACGTTCAATCGCATGCTGTTGCGTGCGTTTATGCGTGTAAAAATCAACTGCACACAATGAAAGCGTTTTTCGTTTTTCTTGAATTGCATTTATTAATAGTTCATCATCAATTTTCATTATTCCGGATTCCATATTAAAATAGTTAATAATTTTTTTATGTTATATATATATATTTAACTATTATAAAAATTTTTTTATGAATTTTTTGTGTTTTAATAAAAATATTCACGATAACAAACCGATATAAACAATAAACATAACCTCAAAACCGCGGCTGATCGCAACAAAAAGTTAAAATTTGGCAAATTTTTCGATACGCTGCATCGCGTGCGTTTTATTCTGTACTGTTTCGTTTATTACCGTGTAGTTGAATTTTACGCACGCAACAGCACGTGATTGCACGCATCATTCTGTTTGGCCCCTTAAGTAAGGCTTTTTATGAAATGCCGACGGCAGACGACGGCAAATGTCAAATTGAAAATACATGCATTTCAATGGCGGTGCTTTTTATGAATATTGGACGGCGGACTGACGGCGGACATTGATATTTTTTCTTCTATTGCCGTCGGCTGACCGTCGTCCAAACTTCATTTTTCATTTTATTTACATTTTATTTAATTTTTATGATTTAATTTCATAATAATAAAATATCCAGTTAATTTACAAACTAATAAAATATGGAATTATTTAACAGCAATTGGTATTTATTATTAAATTTCGGTTTTTTTATCCAGGCAAAATAAATTTCAGAAAAAGCACATTTTTTTTTATATCACAAATATCATATTTGTGATAAATAAAATATTTTCATAGAAATCGAGGCTTTACGCATTTTCCAACGCCTATGACTACTCAAAAAATACGCAGAGTCCGAATGAAATGCGGAGGCTCCACAAAAAAAAATGGGTACTGGTACAACGTGTGATCTGGTAGGAGAAATTTATCTGAGATAACTTTTGTTTTTTGTAAATTTTAAGAGGAAAAAGGAATTTTCCTTTTAAAAATATATTTTATTTAATTATTTATTAGTTTTAGCATTCGATTAGAAAAACTAGGCCGCACCTGCAAACTTTGTTGTTTTTGATAAAACCCAATAAAATCGATCAAAAAAAAAATTATAAAATAAACGATAAGTTCGCCTGATTATCAACAACAAAAAAGCCTAACAAATGTTTATTATTTTTCATTTTTTTTTGTTTTGTTTTTTCACACGTCATATTATTTTTATTATTGTTTTTTGTTTGTTTATTAAAGCCTCGATTTCTATGAAAATATTTTATTTATCACAAATATGATATTTGTGATATAAAAAAAAATGTGCTTTTTCTGAAATTTATTTTGCCTGGATAAAAAAACCGAAATTTAATAATAAATACCAATTGCTGTTAAATAATTCCATTTTTTATTAGTTTGTAAATTAACTGGATATTTTATTATTATGAAATTAAATCATAAAAATTAAATAAAATGTAAATAAAATGAAAAATGAATATTGGACGACGGTCAGCCGACGGCAATAGAAGAAAAAATATCAATGTCCGCCGTCAGTCCGCCGTCCAATATTCATAAAAAGCACCGCCATTGAAATGCATGTATTTTCAATTTGACATTTGCCGTCGTCTGCCGTCGGCATTTCATAAAAAGCCTTACTTAAAAAAATCTTATTTTATATTTTAATTTTTTTATTTGTTATTTATTATTAATTAATAGTTTATAATTTAATTTAATTTTTATTTAATTTCTAACAGTTTAACAATTAAATAAAGAATTTATAGTTAAAAATTTAAAAATCAATAACAATAAAAAAAACATTATTTATTGAATTTCAACAGCACAAAATTTTTATTTTTTTTTTAAATTACCAAAAATAACTAAATTAATAAGGATTTATATCAAAAATCAAATTAAATTAAATTTATTAAAAAAAAAACAAAATAATGATTGATATAAATTCATTAATTGAAAATGAAGATCTATCAACAGAAACCGGTGTAAATAGAGTACGTGACAAATTATTGGAACGTGAGGTATTAAGTTAATAAAAATTCTTATCCTATTCCGGATTTTTTGCTATATTTGATATTAGAAAGAGATTGGATAGAAAAATTTAGTTTTAACAAAACTATTTCCATTTATTTCAATACAATGATTGATGCAAACTTTAATGCAATTTTCTGTTTTTAGGGAACTGTTAATAAAAAACTGATGGGAATTCTTGCAAAGCAATGTCACATTGAAACAAAAATGAATGGTATTAATCGGGCTGTAAATAATTTATCAATAATTGGTAAGGATAGCCAACAAATTTCGTTGAACATTAATCATACAGCTATTTTAGCGGAAACGGTTAGTGCAAAAGTTCGACGATTAGATGAAGCCCGAGTGAGTTTATTAGAGTATTTTTTAATAGTTATTATTATTATTATTATTGTTTTTGTTTTTTTTTTAAGAATCGTGTTTCGGAATTACAACAACGCGTTCATGATTTAATTGATTTACAATTATGTGCCCAGGGTGTAACGACAGCTATACGCGATGAAGATTTTGAAAAAGGTATAACATTAAAAACTCTTGCTGATAGCCATCCATCCATTCCATATATTATATACTTGTTGTTCAGAATACATATTGAAATGCAATTAATTAATTAATAAATCAATTATAATAAGGTGCCGGTCATATACATCGATTTTTATCAATGGATCAAAATCTATTACAAAGAACGGCCGATGATGTATCGGGTTCAATAACATCGGTTAGTCAAGCGGTAAGCACATTGGAACAGGCAACAATTCAAATGCGACAATTAACAATTGAAAAATTTGATGAGGCTGTGAAAAAAGATGATTTGGCATCCGTTGAAAGATTCTTTAAAATATTTCCGCTATTGGGAATGTACGATGCAGGTATTGATAAATTTTCCGCTTACATTTGTATGAAATTGCAATTGAAATCGCAAAAAGAATTACGTTCATCAATGGACGTGGCCAAAGCGGAAAAACGTACAGCCGTTGCATTTGCCGACACACTCACATTAATATTTGAGAATTTGGCACGGGTCATTGAAGTGAATCAACCAATTATCGAAAATTACTATGGCAATGGTCGTATCATACAAATGTTTAAAATTTTACAAAAAGAATGTGATTATGAGGTAAAAAAATTAATTCAAGAATTTCAAAAATATCGACACATTCAACGATATACCACACAAATAAATGATTATGTACGTGGGTCAATGATGACGGCGGCCGGTGGTGGTACAATTACTGGTGGTGGTATTAGTGGTAATATGCCCAGTAGTGGTAGTAATCAACAATCCTCCTCCTCCTCCTCAGTATTAGGTCATTTTCGTAAAGCAAGTGGTGGTGGTGGTTCAACAGATAAATTAAATCCAAAAGATATTGATCGTTTAATTGATGAACTTACGATAATGCATTCAAGAGCCGAATTATATATAAAATTTATGAGGCGAAGAATTACGGTAAGTTTTTTTTTTTTTTTTTTTGTGAAATCTACATTAAGTTTAAGCACGTACTTTCAATGTAAAGTTATCGTTCACAAATCTAAGATACGTTCTCTTATTCACGAAAATGGATTTGGATTTTTTTTTTATTGAAATTATTTAGAATGATTTGGAAAATACAAATGATACCGGTGATGTTAAACAAAATAAATTGAAATTATTTGAAAAAATTCTAATGAAATCTGATTTAAGTCGTCAAATGCAAGAATTATTAGGATCATATTTATTATTTGAACGGTAAGTGGGTGCGAGTGTGTGGGAGTGTGTTAAGAGCCGCAACTAATTGAAATGAAATATTATTTGACAGTTATTTCATGGAAGAAAGTGTACTAAAGGCTATTGCATTGGATACATTTGATCAGGGACAACAATGTTCGAGTATGGTTGATGATGTATTTTTCATAACAAGAAAATCACTTAGGTAAATAAATTAATGGGTGTTTTTTTTATTTGTTTATATTCGAATTCAAAAAAAAATTATCTAATAAATTTTTAGACGATCCATTTCAACACAATCATTGGATGGTATTTGTGCGGTAATAAATAATGCAGCATCATGTTTAGAAAGTGATTTTATTGGTGCCCTTAAAATACCACTTAAAAATGGTTATCCATCGGGTTACATTGATTTGGCACAAGCCTATAATGTATTTCAAACGACAATACAACAGGGTAAATTACAAACTGGCAGTGATACGGAACAGGCACGAACAAATTTTATCGTTCAATTGAATAATTCGGATATGTCTACGGAATACATTGAAACGTTATGTACGACGATGAACGATGAAATTTTATTTTCATTACCAAATTTAACGGTACGTGAACGTGAAATGCTGGATAGTTGTTTATCGGGTTTGAAATCCGTTCGTAATACATTGAAAGCCGTCGTTGATTTTGGTATGCAACAATTACGTTCGAGTGCAATTAAACCACGGTTACACACATGGGTTGATCAATTCATAACACAAAATCATGAATTTACGGAGGTAATTTTTTTTTTGGTAATAGCAGAGTGTTCAGAATTTTCAGATATTCCTGGATATTTTATATCTGTATATTATTATTTCTTTAATGGATGGATGAATGGACAACTTTCAAAAATTCAAAAAGAGCTAAACCTTCCAACATTAAATCGTTTATCAAGCATAGAATTGTAGAATTATTGTAATGGGCTGCAGATCCGTTTTAGCCCATGTAGGCGCCTGACTCAAATAATAAAATATAGCGCCGGAAACATGATCGGTAAATGCATAAATGGTTTTAAGACGATTAAATTCTCATTTGTTCGTGTATTTGTGACTGCGTTTGAATGAAATATTTACCACATTAGCTGACTTGTTGTTCATTTTGTTATTTAAAATATATCACTGAAAAGGATCAAAGTTATTTGGTAAATGGATTGTAATTAGGCTTACCAGAGGTCACGCAATTTCTCTAAAAGTCCTACAAAGCCCAATTTGATGTGGTAATTTTGGAAATATCTGGTAAGTCTTAGTTTAATCTATCTGTCTTCTGTGTAAGTTTTGTTTTAATAATTTTCTTTAGAACAGAAATTTTATATTATTTAAAATATCTAATCGTTTCCAGGGCCGGTTCATTCGCACCAATATTTTGTATGTAGTCGCGGCCCTTATGCGCTGGGTCGTCCAACCCCTAAACACTTGAGCCCCCCGGGCGTTGTTGTGTTGTCCTAATTTATTCCATATTCATCCATTCATTGGCCCTGCTTTAAAATCTGACGAACTTATTGATGGGTATGGACATAACTTCCTCACGCAGGCAATGGAAATGATGAACCAATGTCAAATCTCAACCAGACAGGTTTTAGCCAGGGGAAACCGGGCTTCAAAAGTTTGTATATTGAGAAAATTGATTTTTTTTTTTATTTTTCTTTTCCCCTCATACTCTCACTTTATTGTAGAATTTGTTGAACGTAATCCCTCCACATACTTTTTTTATTTCGAACTACTTGTTTAATCGCTCCAACAAATCGCTCCATTTTGCTGCAGCCCGCTAGGGAATGTAAAATCCCCATTACAGCCGGTAATCCGACAATCTGTAATTCAGCCGTTGTGTTTTTTTTTTTTTGGTTACTATATATTTAAATTTTTTTTTTTTGATTTATTTTTTATCAAATAAACCCCAGGAAGAATTGGCAAATTATGAAGCCGGTGAAACATTTGTACAATCGTTAATCATACAATTAGATACTTTATTGAATTCATTTAAATTGATTTTAAGTTCACGGAATTTTAATGCATTGGTTAGTATATTGGCAACGGATGTAAGTGCCCGTTTAGAACGAGCCATAAAAAAATGTACATTCAATCGATTCGGTGGTCTAGTATTAGATCAAGAGGTGCGTACCCTTGGTTCGTATTTAACCAGTGCCACCTCATGGTCGGTTCGTGATAAAATGGTTCGTTTAACACAAATTGCAACACTTTTGAATTTGGAAAAGTTAACGGAATTATCCGATTATTGGAATCCAATGGAACAACGAGAAATACCCGCATGGCGATTAACACCAACTGAAGTTCGTTCATTGTTGGCGTTAAGGTAATTGTAATAAAAAAAAAATAAAGAAAATAAAAGTATATAGAGATTATTAAAAAAAATTTGTGTTTTTTTCTGTTACAGAATCGATTTTAAAATGGACGAAATTAAAAGATTGAAAATATAACAAAATCAAATTTTATTTTTTTTTTATTATTATTTAATTCATTGCATTACAGTTTTTAACAATAGTAATATATTTTATTATAAAAATAAAAATATTAAATGAAAATATTCTGGTTTTTTTTTTATTTATTTCTTTTTAATTCATTTAAATTATTATAAAAAAAAATGAGCCCATAACTTCAAAAAAAAAAATAATAATAATAATTCAATTCAAACACATAACTTAACTTTATTGTATATTAATTATACACTTCAGATTGAATTGTCTGTTTACATTTTTGAGCATATATTTCATCGGTATCCCAGGGACCACGTTCCGGTAACGGTATATTATTTCTACGTAACTCTTGCATACAATCTTTAACATCAAATATCGCCAATGGATCTAATTTTTCTCTTGAAATTAAATCCAATAAATATTGTTTATAATGTACACTGTAAAGAAAGAAAAATTGTAAAATGTCAATATTTATATTAAAATCATATAATATATTATACTTATATTCATATACAGGGTGTCCCAACAAACGCTATCCAGCCAATATCTTCGAAACCAGTGGAGTTATCACTAATATGATGATGTTAGAGGACCCCCACATTTTTATGTTAACCCCTTCCAGTGTTTAATGGTTCAACTTTGGAAAATCAAATGTAAAACTGTACACTTTACACGTCACTTTAAATTTTCAAAATAGGCGGAAAAAAAATATCAAAATTACATTTGCACCATTACTTTTCCACCATTAAGCACGCGAGGGTTAACGTGGGGAGGAAGGAGGGGGGGGGGGGGGGGATAACATAAAAATGTAGCCAAATTGAATCCGGTGTTGTTCCTCTAACATTTAAATTAGTGATAACTCTACTGGTTTCGAAGATATTGGCTGGATAATTAGCTGGGACACCCTGTGTTATTTATTTATAAAAGGGGTGTTTCGTTTGACACCACCGCTTGACACCGGTTTGACTCAGGCGCAATATGGAATAAGGACAATGATTTAAAAGTGTGGCATCCTGGAATGTGAGGACAAAACTGCGAGTGACCGGTTTGAAAACGCCGATCGTTTAAAGAAAAAAGAAAGCAAAACTTAACAAAACAGCGATTCAGGAAACACGGTGGCCTGGATAGACCAATTCTATCCAGTAAGGAATATAAAAAAAAACGCTAACACAACAGTAGAAATAACACAGGTTTATTCAGCACCGGCTTAGATTAAAGACACATTTGTACATTACGAATAAAGGGAACAATTTTTTTTTTAATGTAACCTTTATAAACGTTCATAGCCTAACAGAAAACAAAGATACAGACACACAAAGGAAATGCTTTACATATAGCTAAATCGGATTTACAATCAAGCGCCTGGAAGTGACATTAAAATTGTGCTTAGTGATTTGAGAGTGCAAATCATATACCAACTGACAAATAGGCATCATAAAGCCTTCATAAATACTGCGGTGTTCATCCGATCCAACAAAAACAAATAAAGCCCAAATAGACCACATTCTCATTGACAGGACAGTCATCATGCGCGTCTGACATACTGGATGTACTGGAGATGTTTTTGGTATGGGATATGAAGGTACATAACGTTGATTATGATCTCGTAAGAGCGTTGTTTTCAGATCAGTTCAGTGTTAATGCAAATCGTCAAACATTGTCATTGTCAGAGTATTCAATTTGGTAAATCTCAATGAAATGACAAAATAAAACAACAGTACGAAAATAAGTCCGTGAAGTTAATTGTTCAAACAGGTGTCGTGGATCAACAACAACACCAACAACAACAAAACACGTGTTCGGTGTGTGGAATCGATTACGTAAGTGAAGACAACGGCAGCAGACTGAAAAGTACAAAAAACCTGGTATGGACGGTTTGATGATGAATGCAAAATGGTTTTTTAGCAAAAAAGACCCAAACGCTGATGAAAATATCTTCAGCGCGCTACACGAAATGCCATGGATGACCAAACCAAACCAAACCAAAAGATCCATTAAACGCAAAATTATTCCGAAATAAGAAATTGTATCGTGAGCAGGATTATTTGCGGGATGCGGGACAGGTTGAATGACAGCATGAATGACAGTAAAAATTTGTACAGGAGAATAAGATCTGTAACTAGAGGATTTACGCTTCTTTGTGCGGCAAAGACCAAAGGGTGGATTGTGGCAGATCAAGAAATACCCGAGATGGGCCTTTGTATTTTTTCAGATCTACTTACATCAAGTATCTACCCCAAGTGGTAGAAATGACGAAAACGAGCTTCGATGTACCAAACAAACAAACAACCCCACTAATTTCGGAACCGGAATCAAATAAGGAAACCAGAAACCAGTTTCTGTGGCTCAAGAATGGAAAGGCAACTGGATCTGACGGCATACCTGTTGAACTCTGTTAAAATGTGGTGGGAATGTATTGTGGAATGGTATATACACGAGCTAATTCTGCACGTTTGGAATCATGAGGTTATAATAGCAGATAAGTGGAAGCTTACTGTAATTGTGTCACTGTATTGTGTCACTGGTTGTAGACAAGTAAGTAGTAAAATTAAGAGACGTCAAAAAAAAAGAGACTCGGCCTAAACAGACAAATACGAGATTAGTAGTCGGATATTTAACCGGTCACTATAATCTAAGAGCTCATCTATACAGGATGAAAATCGTTAGCTCCGATACGTGTCGGCTGTGCCACACGGAAGACGAAACTGTGGAGCACATTCTCGGTGAATGTGAAGCTATAGCAGAAAGCAGACTTGGGATCATTGGTTCATTTCCATTGCCTGAGGAAGTTATGTCCATAAAGTTCTGCCCTTAAATGGATTTCCGGTCCCAAAAAAAAAAATGCTTGAAATCAATTACAAAAAATAATTAAAACAATTTGGAATATATATATATATTCTTACTCGCAATAATTTGAATAACCATAAGTAGTACGTGATTTACATTTTTCCAATTTAGAATCGTCCACCAAATAACTGCATACGTTTAATGTCGTTGTTGTTAAATAAGTGAAATTATTGGTCTATATATTTTTGAGAAATGAACATTAACAAAATAAAAATTAATAAATATTAAACACAACCACCAGCAAAAGCAGCACCACCATCAAATACATGACAAATTAATTTTGGAAAATTTTTTAAATTACCTACCCCTAACAAAGTTTGTAATTCGTGTATATCTTTATCACGGGTAAAAAATTGACAATGCCTTGGATGATGCGCATGTAATCCAGTAATCATACATTTTTTTTGACAACTTGTTTTAGCACGAACAAATTGTTTTTTACAATCCGAACAAAATTCATAAGAACAATACGAACATGTCATATGTAAACATCCACCGGATCTGTTGTTGTTGTAGTTGTTAAAAATAAATATTTTTTTTAATTTTTATATAATATATACAAATAACACATCACTTATTAAGTTCGTGGGATGGCTTCACTATTGACAACAAATCCATCCATATGATTTTTAGGAAGTGTGCCAACCTTCAAACGATATTTTTTATAACCATCGACACTGATGTTTAGTTACACAGCTTTTGGTAGTAATGGTACTTTTGTAATTTTTAAAATAATAAAGAAATCCTGAATGGTCATGTGTTCGCAGCTGTTTTTTTGCTTTTTAACGGGTGGGAAAAATACCGTTCAAGCAAAACTGTGTTACTTGACAATTGTTATTTTCCGACTCTTCTCCATTTTAGACAAATGGCGTAGAGAAGTGATGGTTTGGTGATGCGTCCGTCGAACAAAAAACACCGATAATGCTGAAGATTCTGAACGGCCGGCGTACTAGAAAACATTTATGATTTTGGGGCCGATAGTAAATTGAAACGATTTTACATGAACATTTATTTTAGCAAGAGAAAGCTCTGCTTTTGGAAATCGGTAACGCACACGCTTCCTCACAGTCGATCAAAAACAATAAATGCGTAAACAATTCAGAGCGCCCTTTTTGAAACTGTTTCAGTGCAATAAATAAAAGAATTTTTTCACGCGGTATATAACGGTAATGCCATCACTACAATACGGTCGGTGTCAAATCCGGTGACAGTCTGACAGCTGAGTGGACAGCACAAATCAAATGATGAAAAGGAGACTAATTGGTGGTAATTTGAAGCCAAAGAGAAATCGTTAGCGTTACAAAAAATGCGGGCGGTTAGAGAAACGTTTGGATGAATTTTTTCGACGGACGGTTGTATGAGAGCCAATAAAGCCAAATTTTGCCTAAAAAAATGTTGTTTTATTAATCAAACTTCTACGAACTTATTGAGTGATGTGTGTTATATATATTTTTTTTATTCTTTTTTATAACAATTAAACGCCTAATACCTACCTTACATATCCGTGTTTACATTGTGGACATTGAATCACATTCATATAAGTATTTTTATCAGCCAAAATTGTCGCATATTTTGCACATGTCCGTACCAAATGCTCTTCGGCCCACTATTTATTTTTTGGTAAAGTTCAATAAAACAAAAAAATAGGTAGAATTATGATAAAATCGTTCAGAAATTGTTAGAAGGTCAATTTTCAATACCCGTACGAAGTTTTATCGAAATTCATCAACGCAGCGAGTCACTTTTTTGCGCTCACATCCTCCAAAGCGTTAGTTCGAGCTGAATGTCCCGTTTATATGGGATTTTTAGCTCGAACTAGAGAAAGATAGCTCAAGCTATGTTCTATGTGCATATATAAGACGTAGCCATTGCCATAGACTTTGGAACCAATAATCGCAAAATCTTCATCGCTCTATAAAAGGCTATATCTCGGAAAAGACTTTCTCAGTGAAAGTGGATATAAAAAATATTGCAATAAAACCGGTCATCAAATTTCTAATTGAAGACCTATGGGGTAAAAATAATAAAAGAAGAGGGGGCACAATAAATCTAAGTATGGCCGCGATACGATGGGATATCTTCGACTCCAATCCCGTATGGAGAGATTTTAGTCGGTCGGTCGGACGTCTAAGTGACAGAACACTGTCTCACATTCTGTAAATAGATTTCCTTTTCCAAGCAAAAAAAAAAAAAAACACGGAGGGGAAACTTCGTACGGGTACGTATAAAAAATAAAATAACTATATTAAAATTTTAATATATAAATACCCTCTGTAAACATTTTGAACAATAAACATAATTACATTGTCTACATTCTTTACGAAATACTGGATCCGTATCGATGAAAGCATGATGACACTAAATAATTTAGGATAAATCACAAACAAAGCAAAAAAAAAAACCGGTAACAATTAAAATAAAATTATTTATATTTTATTTAAATTTCTAAATTTTTAAATTTATAATTACCCTTGGACAACAACTATATGAATTATAATTCTTTTTATTATACAGTAATCCATAACCGAGCATTTTTTGTTTATACACGAAATATGTTTTGGGTGATAAAAGATATTTCAAATCACATTCATAATCTTTTAAATGGTTATAGATTTTTTCAATATGTGAATTATCATCGGATATTATACACAACGAACAAATAAATCCTAATCCAGAATCTGTACCTTCAATCTTTTTTTTTTTTGTTAAATTAAAAAGAAAACAAAAGTTACTTTTAAACTTTTATTTATAATACCTAAAAATCAATATTATTATGATTATTACGTGGTGCGTGTAATTCTGTTACATAAAAAAAACAAAAATTAAAAATACCAAACACCCGCGACCACAAAATATTTTCATTTTCCACCCTTTAGTATGATAAAATGGATAGCAAAAACTTTCTGAGATATTAGCCCCAGGCCAAAAGGGAAGAGTCCGCCACTAAACCCAGAACAAAAGTTGGTCAGGATCAGCCTCTCAACAAATATGCATACTTAAAATTTAATAAAAAAAAATTTTGGTTCGCTCGCCGGTACTCTGTAGTATTACCCTATTTTATTCTATTAGTGAAGATGCAGATGAAGAACATTAAGTGCCGCGTACTTAAAAAATAAATCGAAAGATTGATTGCTGAAGGCGGGATACATCTGAAAATTGCTAAGAAATTATTCTCTTCGGTTGGACGCATAAGCAATCTCCATAAAAAAATGGAAACCTCCGTTTCAAGGTCAGGCCCCGAGCCCAAAACCTATCATTACGCAGCATCAGTAAACGCCGAAAAATTGTATGAACGCTTATAATCGTTGTATCGGCCTCCAAGTCAACTATATATTGAAAAGTAAAATCAAATTTTATAAAAAAAAAAAACTTTTTTCTTTGTTAGCCTACAAACTTTTCAGTAGCTCCGCTGTTATAGTTAAAAATGTTTTATTCAAAGTATTGTCCATGCGATTCTACATAGCTTGCACATTTTTCATGGGCGATTTATGAATATGATCCAAATAAAATTGTTCGCGTCCTTTGAGTGAAACCATTCAACACAGTCATTTTTGAACTTGTTCGAAATTAGCGAAGTGCGGCGGCGCTCCAAAGTGCATGTCGCATGGAAGTAAAAAGATGATAGTCGGACGGGTAAGATCCGAAGAATACGACGGGTGCAATCATGCGTTCCATCCAAGTGATTTTATTGTGTCGTTGACCGATTTTGTGTGGATGAGACCGTGCGATATCGTGGGGTAAAATCACTTTACCGTGTCTTCGGGCATATTTTGAACGTTTTGCGCGACTAAGTTCAAATTCAAATTTATCATTTGTTCACTATTAACCGTTTAAGCAGCGTACTCGTATGCTCGTATATATGTCGTATATCGACGCCAACCTGGTCCTATCAAAAACAGAGCCTTGTCGTACGACAAAGGCGATTTGGGGTTTTGCGGGTCGATGGACCAGCTTTGCCAGGTGATAACCATGTTCAACTTCCCCACTAAGTTTCCCCTCTGGAGGAGAAATTTAAAATTTCCCCATACAAACTTTGCCCCGTTCCCCAGGCCAAGGGGAAAGAGTCCGCCACTAAGTCCAGAACAAAAGTTTGTCAGGATAAGGTCCTCTACAAATGTGCATACTTAAAATTGAATTTGGTTCGTTCGCCGGTACTCTGTAGTATTACCTCGTAACCGTCTAATGATTGTGTGTGTGTGAGTGTGTGTGTTTTATTTAATGATTTTTAACTCCAAATGACAATGTCTCAATGAAATTTAACTTGAATTGGTTGATTACCGAACACCCTATAATAAATACCGTTTAATTATATATTTTTATTTGTGATAATTATAAAAGACGCATGTCATAACAATCAACAAAGGTCTAAAAAAAAAAAAAAAAACATTGAAATTACGGTGAATTATTTATTTAGGAAGAAAAAAAACCGGTAGGTATTTACAAAACCGCACCAAACAAAAAAAAAAGTAATTAAAATATTTCAAATATACTAATTTAAAAAAAAACCAACAGATAAAAAAGTGACGCCTAAATTATAAAATTTACGACACCGTTAGATTATTTTATCAATATACTTCTTTCATTCCCCCACCCCAACGACGCCGAAGAGTTTTTATTTTAATGTATTTTTTGTTATTATACTTATAATAAATGACGTTATTAATAATAATTTTAATTATATAAAAAAAAAACGCTATTGATAAAAGAATAATTGAATTGTGGCGTTATTATAAAATATATGCCAATTTTATGAACCTTCCTTTTTTTACTGAAATTTCTCTGTGGTACGTTCAACAGAGTCGTTCAACGCCCCCACAGGCCCTTGTTAATATTACAATGAAAACAAATTAAAAAAAAAAAAAAAAACAAATCTAATTTAATTTATTATTCATACCTGTACAGTAAAATATGATTTTGCACAATCAATGCACATATTTTTATGAATGCAAACTTTACTCACAAAAAATTTGTCTTTATTTTCCAAACAAATTTCACATTTTTTCCATAATTTTGCTTGCGATGATGACGGTAACGATCGACTTCGTAAATCTCGTCGTCCTGTATTCACTACGGTATTCGTATAAGAAGCCATATCATTCACAAACCTCTATTTTTGTATTTACCCCAATTATTATTTATTATTAGTTAATATATTATTATATTAACTACATTAAATTGTATTTTTAATTAAATTAAATTTTGAATTTAGTCCTACAAAGAAGGATTATTTATATTTTTTTTTTAAATTAATTAAATTAATTTTGGCCAGCCATAAATAAAAAAAACGCAAATGGTAGTTGACTTGGTCACAAAACAAAAAAACACTATTAATCAACAAATCAACATGCAATGATCCAATACGATCAATACGATGGACGAAGAGTCGAAGAACGAAAGAAAAAGGAAGAAAAAATTTAAATGCAATATTAAAAACCAAAAGAATCAACACAATTCAACATAAAATAACGAACGCAAAACCAAATGAAATTGTTCTTTTTTTCCGATACGAGACGATACAATACGAATAACGAACGAAGAAACGAACGAAGAAACGAACGATTTTTCTTTTCGGTTTTATTTTCTTCCCAACTAGCAATTTTAATTTGGTATTTTTGTCACGAAATTATTTTTTGTCACAATTTTTAATACGGTGGATTTTGTCGGATATTTTGGTTCATTTTTGATTTTATGATATTTTATTTATGAAATAGTAGCGTTTCATTCGATTACCAGGAGTTAAGGTGCATTTAAACAACTCGTGTACTTGCCGAATATCCTCCATTTTTATTCGTACTCAAGTATTCGCTTAAGCCTCGATTTCTATGAAAATATTTTATATATCAAAATATGATATATGTGATATATAAAAAAAATGTGCTTTTTCTGAAATTTATTTTGCCTGGATAAAAAAACCGAAATTTAATAATATATACCAATTGCTGCTAAATAATTCCATTTTTTATTAGTTTGTAAATTAACTGGATATTTTATTATTATGAAATTAAATCATAAAAATTAAATAAAATGTAAATAAAATGAAAAATGAAGTTTGGACGACGGTCAGCCGACGGCAATAGAAGAAAAAATATCAAAGTCCGCCGTCAGTCCGCCGTCCAATATTCATAAAAAGCACCTACATTGAAATGCATGTATTTTCAATTTGACATTTGCCGTCGTCTGCCGTCGGCATTTCATAAAAAGCATTACTTAATGAAAATGTACATTTTAACTCTGTTCTAAAAATTAAATTAAAAAACGATATAACTTATCGATATTATCGATAAAAAAAATTTATTATCGATAAAAAAAAAGTGGAGTTTAAACAAAGATTAATGAAATGTGTTCGACCATAGATGTCTCTTAGTGATTGTCAAAGAAAAAATTGTTTTTATTTTTTACGCGATGCTATGCGATGTTTGTTATTTATTTATTTTACTCTTTTTTTTTTATTATTATTTTCAATTTTGGGTTAAATATTTTTTTCGAGATTTTTTTAATGTAAAATTTTTTTTTAAGTAATTTTTTTTGTTTTATTTATTTATTAAAATTATTAAAATTAGTTTAGTTATTAATTTATAAATAAATACTATACGACATTATAATTATATGGATATAAATTTTCTATATAATTAGAACAAAAAAAAACAGTTACGAATTAGAGTTGCATCTATAAAGAAACCAAAAAAACATAATTTTTTTTCCAATTGTGTGTAGGCAGTCGTGAATTTAAACTTGGAAATATTGAAATTTTTTCCGTAATAGTAAAACAAAAAACAAAAACAAAACAATGACTGTTGCAGAATTTTTTGGATGTGCATTTTTAGCATTTGGGCCACCATTAGCAATGTTTACATTTACAATTGCCCATGATCCAATACGAATTATTATATTAATAGTGGCTGCATTTTTTTGGTTAGTTTCATTGTTAATATCATCATTAATTTGGTTTGTTGTGATACCACTGCGAGATGTTTTAGTATTTGGTTTAATATTTTCCGTTATATTTCAGGTAAAAACATGAAAATGCATTTATTAAAAATATTATAAATTCACATTCAATAAATCGTTTTTTTTTATTTCGCATTTACGCAGGAAATCTTTCGTTATATCATTTATAAAGTATTACGAAAAACTGAACGTGGTTTACAAGAAATTGCTGATAATGTACGTGTAACCGAAAATAAACATATATTGGCATATGTATCAGGACTTGGTTTTGGTATAATGAGCGGTACATTTGCCATTTTAAATGTATTGGCTGATTCTGTAAGTGATGTTTGTTTTTTTTTTTTCATAATTTACGATATAAAATAAATAAGTATATAAGGAGAAAATCGATCGGGGAACAATCGAACATTTAAGAAATGATGCCCATAAACATAAAAAAAATGCACCGCAGTTCAATGATATAGAATTCGGTAGTACCAGAATTGGGTTTTTAGAATGATAACAAAACATTTCTCTGGACATTGGCAATCATTTTTATATCATGTAATCTATAGGACCCCCGCTGATAACCCGATATAAGATTTAATTTTATTTTATTTACCAGTATTATTATTATTTTTTTTTTGGTCAGGTTGGTCCAGCAACGATGGGTCTTAAAAGTGGTTCAGATATATTTTTTATAACAACAGCAGCACAAACATTATGCATGATATTATTACATACATTTTGGAGTGTAATATTTTTTAATGGTATTGATACAAATAAATATTCGCATGTTGGTTATGTCATCATAAGTCATTTATTTGTATCGACATTAACGTTATTGAATCGTCAAGAAATGTATTTTGCAACGTTATTGCCCAGTTATGTGATAACCATAGGTACAGGATATTTTGCATTTATTGTAGCCGGTGGTTCAACAATGACATTAAAACGATTTATCACATGTAAATAATAAATAATAAATAATAAATTTTAATTAGTTATACAATTTTTGATTCTCAATTTTTATTTTTTTTTTGCCAAACCAAATTTTCTTTTTTTTACTTTGTTTCCCCCCCACATTCCTTGATATAATACATTTTTTTTTATTATTATTGATCGTTTATAATTAAACGGCGAAATAACTTATTTATATTTTATAAAATAAAAATTTAATTACAAAAAAAAAAATAAAAAATCGAATATAGTTTTTAAAATAAATGTAATCTTTGAGTAATGGCTGTGGCTGCGGTGGCGGTGGTTGCTGTATGCATCATTGGACCTAATGCACTTTGTGTATGATGTGTTGAAGTACCACCACCACCACCACCAGGTAACATACATAAACCATTTGATTGTGGTGGAGATTGGAGATGTGGTAATGATAATGGTGGTAGTGGTGGTGGCGGTGGCGGCAATGGCGGTAGTGGTTGTGGTACACTTATTAAAGATGATTGTGTTCCACATAATGTTGATGACATTGAAGGATGATGATGATGATGATGATGAGGATTATGAAGATTATGAAGATGATGAGGATTATGAAGATTATGAAGATGATGATGATGAGGATTATGAAGATTATGAAGATGATGATGAGGATTAGATTGATGTTGATGTCCAGTTAATCCAATATTATTTACATTTAACGATGATGATAATTGTAATGTTGATTGTGTTGATGTTAACATACCATTATTTCCAATATTTGTTAGATTACTAACACCATGGCCAATAAGGCCACTGCCACCAACACCTCCACCACCAACAATAGCTGTCGGTTGAATTGGTACATTATTATGTTGTTGTTCGGGTTGTTGTTGTTCTTGTTGTTCTTGTTGTTGTTGTTGTTGAATATTTTCATGCGTTCGATAATGCATTGTTAAATTGATTTGAGTGGCAAATACCTTATGACATTCACGACATTTAAATTGTTCCGATTTTAAATTGGAACGTTCATTTAAATGGATTTTTTTCTTATGTGAAACCATATCACGATTACGACTAAATGATTTACCACATGCATCACAATGATGATTTTTTAAACCGGTATGCGTAATCATATGACGGGCCAAATCACCCGTTGTTATGAATCCTTTATTACACACCGGACATATTTGATCACGTACACCGCTATGAATTTTTTTATGTGCCTGAAAATTACCTAATGCCGCAAATTGTTTACTACAGATTTCACATTGAAATGGACGTTCGCCGGTATGCGTTCGTTCGTGTATCGCCAAATTATGTTTTTGGGCAAAACGACGTGCACAAAATGAACATTTATAGGGTCGTTCACCGGTATGCGTTCGTATATGCATATGCAATTGGGCGGCACACTTAAATGTTTTATTACAATCATAACATGTTTGTGACACTTTATTCACTTGCGGTTTTGGTCCACGTTTTTTTAACTCTTCCGGGCGTTTACGTTCATAACGATTACGAGATTTACTGCTGAAAAAAATATAACAGAAATTAGATACTCTAATACATTTTATTTATAATAAGATCCTATAACGAAGTAAAATTAATGCGTCTTTACCTTTTTTTAATTTTACGTTTTATTAATCCGCCATTATCATCGACATCATCGCCGCCGTCGTCATCATCGTCGTCGTCTTCATCTTCATCCACATCATCTGTTTGTTTTTCCTTTATTAAATGTATTATTGTTTCGTCTGTGTTTGTTTCATTATCACGTGTACTATATTCACGGAAATTAATTTAAAATTAAAAATAAATTGGATTAAAATTCATATTTTATCTATATATAATTAAATTACCCATAGCCTCTGTCCAATAAACCCAAATAGGTACGTAAACGATGATCAGAAGTTTCACATTGTTGTTTAAAATGAAAGGCGGTACCCAATCGATATATACAATTACTACAAATTACCGGTGGTAATTCATCATTTCTATCAACCTATATACATAAATTAAATTAATTAATTAATTTAAATTGATTTAAAATTCATAAAAGAATTTTTTTTTTTTTTTTTTTTACTTTAATTCTGGCACAAATCATTATCATTTCAGCGGGCATCATTGAAAATTCCATATTAAATATTGATGTAAGCTGTAAACTTTCTTCTAAACAAACACGACATATTTTATTTATATTTATATTATAATCCATAATAATTTATATTATTAACAAAAACATTAATTTATTTATTTATTTATTTATTTAGTAAAATAGTTAATAATAATTTAATTAATTGGGAAACAGAAAAAAAAAACAAAATTAATTAATAAAACAAAACAAAAATATTGTAAAGGTAATAAAAATGAAAAATGAAAAAAAAAAATTGTAAACAAATTTTGTGATTCGTTGATTCGTTAATTTTTGTTTATAGAAAATAAAATATAAATAAAAAAACATGTAAACAAGTGAAACAGAAAGCACTTACTATGATGACAGTAAAGTGAGGTTAAATTTCTTTTCACTAATTTATAAATTGTTATTATAAAATTATGTATCAAATAAAAATTTTTTTTTAAATTCAATGCCAAGAACAACATTGGATTTATGGTTGGGGGTTCTACATTCTACATTGGATTGAATCAGA
The DNA here is from genome assembly GCA_958336335.1 of Dilophus febrilis. Taxonomy (NCBI): domain Eukaryota; kingdom Metazoa; phylum Arthropoda; class Insecta; order Diptera; family Bibionidae; genus Dilophus; species Dilophus febrilis. The sequence goes on from OY284471.1 coordinate 34,722,115, forward strand.
AAAAGTTCCCCGGTTTATAAAATTTAGGGTGACCGCATACTTTTTATACAATAACTTTGAATAGCGGATCTTGATATTTTTGTGTTTTTTTTTTTTATATTATTATGCTAAACCCGAGGAGAACTGTTTCTAAATCCCGAAGCCCGGAAATCGTATGCTAAAACCCGGAGATTCCGGATCAAACCCGTGGACGGAGTTGATCAACGTAATAAAATTTCAAGATAATTGGGTTAAACAAAAACAGAACGAGATAATTATAAGAGAAGCTGGAAAAAGTTGTAAAAAATATGCAAGGGGTGAAAGAGATGACATGATATATCCCATCTTTAAACTTAACCAGTTCTTGTAAAAAAAAAAACCCACTTTATGTTGAAAATTTCAGGCATATCGATTAAGTAATAGCCGGAGAAAAATTGATGACAATCGAGTAAGCGCGCAAACGTTTTTATTCTATATTTTGCTGCATAAATAGTACATGCAAAAAAATGATAAAAATGTAACTGTTTTTCCCACAACATAACTATAATGTAACCAACTGAAAGTAGGCGCGCTTAAAAAAAATAATAATAATAATTTTATTTAATATTTTTGTTTTTCACGATTGGATTTCCATCTATGATTGAAAACATAGAATTTTTTATTATAACAGTGTGACACCAAAAAAATTATTACACTTTTCTCTTTTTCATTTATTTTCAATGATTAAAGTATTTCCAAAACAAATTTTTGTTCAAATCTAATCAATTTCCAGTGGATTTTTTTTTTCAATTATCATGTTTAATTGTCACAATTTATGCAAAATTCAAAAAAAAAACAAATCATCCCCCACAATGATGACGATTGATTTTTTTTTTACTCAACCATGAATAATATTTTCAAGCGAAAACATCATTAAGCTGAATAAGAAAAACTGTCAAAACGATTTTTTTTTTAATATTTTGTTTTGTTTATTGAACAATTGAACATATTTTTAAGAAAAATTGTTTTGGAAATATAATTAATAAAACATTAAACATTAATAATTTGTTAAAAATAAATAAATAAATAAATAAAATGACCGATGATGTTAAACGATATTTTAAATCTCTTTTACACAAGTAAATTGTTTTGTTTTTTTTTTTGTAATATATTTAAAAAAAAATATCAATTTTTGTTATCAATAATTTTACAATTTTAATTTTTTCCCATTTGCACACAATTTTTCATCCACCACGCCACAAAAAAAAAACCAAAAACAAAACAGAATCAATGGACTACAATGTATTGTGATAACAGATCGTGATGGTGCTCCATTAATACGTGTTGTTTCAAATGAAAAAACCCCAGATTTTACAATGAAATCAACATTTTTATCAACATTTACAATGGCCACCGATCAATCAAGTAAATTGGGCATTGGACGGAATCAAGCAATTGTATGCATTTATTCAAATTATCAGGTAAATAATTATATTTATTCTAAAAAAAAAACAAATTTAAAAAAACAAATATAATTAATGCGATTTCATTACAATTTACACACACAACACACACAATTTATAGGTAATTCAAATGAATAAATTACCATTAATTGTAACATTTATTGGTTCAGAAAATTGTAATACCGGTCATATACTATCATTAGAATCACAAATTGATGGATTTTTAGATGATGTCAAATTAGCTGTAACTGAAAATTGATAAATATAAAATGTAATACAAATAAAAAAAATTTCGTTAAAAAACAAAAATACACTTTATTTTTACTACTGTATATATATATATATAATTATATTTTTTAAAAGTAATTATATTTTTTATTATTATCTCTATATAAATAATTTAAATAATCGCTATTATTATTATTATTAATTAATTAATTAATTTAAAAAAAAAACAAAAAAATGGTGTCTATTTTATTATATTGTAAATATATTTTTTAATATCATATATATTATTTAATGTTATGAGGAAAAAATTTAGCATGTGATGAATTCTCGTAATTATAATTTGATTATATTCCGTTTTTTTTTTATATTCCGATAGATTATTAATACATTCCCAAAGTATATTATTTTCTTTACGATTTTGTCGACTTTTCTTTTAATAAATTTTACAGAATTTCCTTCAGAAAATCATATTGAAATTCCTTACACCATTTCTTATTACTTCTATAAGACATTTTACATGATATTTCCTATAGGACATTTTACAGAAATTTCCTATAGGACATTTTACAGAACTTTCCTATAGGACATTTTACAGAAATTTCCTTTAATAGGACATTTTACAGAAATTTCCTTTAATAGGACATTTTACAGAAATTTCCTTTAATAGGACATTTTACAGAAATTTCCTTTAATAGGACATTTTACAGAAATTTCCTTTAATAGGACATTTTACAGAAATTTCCTTTAATAGGACATTTTACAGAAATTTCCTTTAATAGGACATTTTACAGAAATTTCCTTTAATAGGACACCTTACAGAAATTTCCTTTAATAGGACATTTTACAGAAATTTCCTTTAATAGGACATTTTACAGAAATTTCCTTTAATAGGACATTTTACAGAAATTTCCTTTAATAGGACATTTTACAGAAATTTCCTTTAATAGGACATTTTACAGAAATTTCCTTTAATAGGACATTTTACAGAAATTTCCTTTAATAGGACACCTTACAGAAATTTCCTTTAATAGGACATTTTACAGAAATTTCCTTTAATAGGACATTTTACAGAAATTTCCTTTAATAGGACATTTTACAGAAATTTCCTTTAATAGGACATTTTACAGAAATTTCCTTTAATAGGACACCTTACAGAAATTTCCTTTAATAGGACATTTTACAGAAATTTCCTTTAATAGGACATTTTACAGAAATTTCCTTTAATAGGACATTTTACAGAAATTTCCTTTAATAGGACATTTTACAGAAATTTCCTTTAATAGGACATTTTACAGAAATTTCCTTTAATAGGACATTTTACAGAAATTTCCTTTAATAGGACATTTTACAGAAATTTCCTTTAATAGGACATTTTACAGAAATTTCCTTTAATAGGACATTTTACAGAAATTTCCTTTAATAGGACATTTTACAGAAATTTCCTTTAATAGGACATTTTACAGAAATTTCCTTTAATAGGACATTTTACAGAAATTTCCTTTAATAGGACATTTTACAGAAATTTCCTTTAATAGGACATTTTACAGAAATTTCCTTTAATAGGACATTTTACAGAAATTTCCTTTAACAGGACATTTTACAGAAATTTCCAGGACATTTTACAGAAATTTCCTTTAATAGGACATTTTACAGAAATTTCCTTTAATAGGGCATTTTACAGAAATTTCCTTTAACAGGACATTTTACAGAAATTTCCTTTAATAGGACATTTTACAGAAATTTCCTTTAATGGGACATTTTACAGAAATTTCCTTTAATAGGACATTTTACAGAAATTTCCTTTAATAGGACATTTTACAGAAATTTCCTTTAATAGGACATTTTACAGAAATTTCCTTTAATAGGACATTTTACAGAAATTTCCTTTAATAGGACATTTTACAGAAATTTCCTTTAATAGGACATTTTACAGAAATTTCCTTTAATAGGACATTTTACAGAAATTTCCTTTAATAGGACATTTTACAGAAATTTCCTTTAATAGGACATTTTACAGAAATTTCCTTTAATAGGACATTTTACAGAAATTTCCTTTAATAGGACATTTTACAGAAATTTCCTTTAATAGGACATTTTACAGAAATTTCCAATATGTATCAAAAAAGGACCAATATGTAGCCTCACTTTGAAAAAAAGTTTGAAAATCACCTCTATAATATAAGACCACCTCCTGGATCGAACCAATTTTACTCGATCCGCCAGGTGATCCAATTATGAGGTTAATCTGTACTACATATATTATGTAAGACCAAGAAAGTATTATCATAAAAAAAAAATCTTCAATTTCCAAAATTTTCCTATCCTTACTTTCCTTACAAAAAAAATTGGTTTTTTTCCCGAATACTTTACAATTTGAGCGATCGGATTGAAAATTTGCACACCTACATATATAGGTTTAAGGGACGCTTAATGGGAATATCTAAGTTTCAAATAGATTCAACCGTTATTGGTTTTTGAGTTATGATTATATATTAGATTGCAATTGGATTGCATGCGGTGCACATTCAAAATTATATTGGGTTGTGTGTAGTTTGCAATTGTTTTATCTGGATCATTCGCCCTATAACAATACCCCAAGGGTGATGAGAAAATATGTTTATTAAATAGTAATTTCATTAGTAATATTTCACCCATCCTTATTATTGATAACCTATTTTTATTAATAAGTTATTTGGTTTACAGGGTGTCCCAGCGAACTCTATCCAGCCAATATCTTCGAAACCAATGTTCAGTTAGAGGACCCCACTGGAATCAATTTGGCTACAATTGTATGTCAACCCCTTCCTAACCACGTTAACCCTTATGTGCTTAATGGTGGAAAATCAAATGTAAAACTATATTTATTTTTTTTCGCCTATTATGAATAGCGTGACGAGTAGTTAAAAACAATTTAATAACCATATGTGGGGGTCCCATGGGGAATTTTTCCACAAATGGGGATTGTCCATCTGATGGAAAATGTGCAAAAACTCGGTAAACCGCTATGAAAACATGTGTAGTAATGCATTAGAAAGTTGTACTACGTTGAAAATTAAGGGGGGTGTCCAAACTTACTTCACAAGCCCCCACGCCCACCCCCCCCCCTTTAAGGGCAAAAATCGAAATTTTAATTTTTTAATGAGATTTTTGCATGCTATCAAAAAAAAAAAATATGGTTTTAAAGGGTGATTTTTTGCCTATTATCTTTTTGGCAACACTGGTTTAAACAGCTGACGCACGTTTCGTGTTTTGTTTCACTGTCAAACATCTTCGCAGTTTGGTCTATAATTTAACCATATGAATAGTCTTACAAACGAACAACGCTTGCAAAATTATTGAATTCTATTATCAAAATGCGTGCTCTAAGCTTAAGAAAGTTCATCGCGCGCTTCTTCCACTTTATGGTTAGTTTAATCGACCCACTGAAGCGGCTATTCGGGCTATTCGGGTGACTAAATTTCGCACCAAATTTACATTGTTGGACAGTAAACCACCAACACGCTTACGTGAGAGAGAGAGAGAGAGAGAGCGAACTGAAGAAAATATCGCAGCTGTATCGGTCAGTGTTAATGATAATGACCATTAATTATCGATTCGTCGCCGCCGTCGCAGCAATTGGGCCTCTGTTACTCAACAACGTGGAAAATTTTGCGGAAGGATTTAGGTGTGATGCCTTTCAAAATACAGCTGGTGCAAGAATTGAAGCCGAACGACCTACCGCAACGTAAAATTTTTGATGAATGGGCGCTCTTGGAAAGTTGGCCGAAGATCCACTTTTTTACCGATAAATTGTGTTTAGCGACGAAGCTAATTTTTGGCTCAATTTGGGTACGTTACGTAAATAAGCAGAATTGTCAATTTTGGAGTGAATATCAGACAGCAGCATTGCTGCAAGAGCTACCAATGCATCCAGAAAAAGTCACAGTTTGGTGCGGTTTATGGGCTGGTGGCATCATATTGGACCGTACTTCTTTGCAAAGATGATGCGAATCGTAACGTAACTGTGAATGGTGCGCGCACTACCGTGAGATGATATTCAACTTTTTTTTTTTTTTTTCAATAAATTTAATAAAAAACCAACAACAACCACAATAAATAATATTAATAAATTTATTTATTTTTATTTTTATATAAAAAAAATATATATATATATATATTTATAAATGTTTTTTTTTTATTATTTTTAATTCATTTTTCATATATTTCATAAACAAAAAAAAAAAAAAGAATTTTAACAAAATTATTAATATATTTCAATACTTAAAAAAAAAAAAAAAAAGATTAGTAAACATTCCGCATCCAAATAATAATAAAAATAATAAAAATAACAAAAATACTAATAATTAATAATTTAAATTATTATAAATAAATTTGTTTTTTTTAATTTTAATTTTAAATAAATAAATGTGTAATTTTTATAATAATTATATTATAATATATTTTATTATTATTTTATTTTATATATATAAAAAAAAAACTTAATATTTATTTTTACTTTGAATTAAATTTGAAATTATTCTTAATAAAATTTTAATAAATAAATTAATAAATCTTAATAAAATTATATATATTTTTATTTTAATTTATTTTGTTTTTGTTATATACTTTTTCTTATTATTTCTCTTTTTTTTTTTTTTTTATTATTAATTTTATATTATACAATTGAAAATTTGAAATATTTAAATAATTTATAAAATATGTTTTACGTGTGTGCGATGAAATTGTTTTGGCAATGATGATCATGATCATGATCGCGATGATGCTGATGATGATGATGATGATGATGATAAATCAGAGTATAATTTTATTTTGAGGGGGTAATTACAAGAGTTCCGCCCACCGGGGAGTTGAATTTGAATCAATAACTTTAACATTTAATTTTAGTGCCGCCTTTTAATCGTTTGATGATAGAATTGAACAGCACCAGAAAAGATAAAGGCTGAAGTACAGTTTAGCGGACCTTGAGCTAGGACATTGGGGATAACTGCAATCGAAAGCCTATGTTGCACAGACAAAATAACCGTTATAATTTTTTGGCGGTCACCCCCCCCTTCCGAAGATAGGGGGGTCAAATTTTGGTTATTTTATTAGAAAATCCCGATTTGTGACGCAACCCGACGGGCGATTTTCAAAAGTAGATATTCAAAATAAAGGTATTTTTATTATCTTTCATTTAAAACAACCCCGGAATAAATCGGAACCTTTTGTGTGCGTTGCGATTTTCACTATGGATAAAAATATCGAACAAAGAGTTTGTGTGAAATTTTGTGTTTCAAACGAAATGTTCCTTCGACCTCTTCAACTGAAGAAAACGTCGACAAAATAAAGGAAATGGTGCTCGAAAATCGTCATTATAGTTTGCGAGAGATAGCCCAAGAAATGAACATGTCTCATGAGACCGCTCGTCATATTTTGGTTGATGTTTTGGGTATGCGGAAAGTCGCAGCGCGATTGGTGCCAAAATATCTGAATTTTCTTCAAAAAGTGAATCGCAGTAAGGTGGCTGAAGACATGCTTGAACGCGTAAATTCCGATCCAACGTTCATCGAACGCATCATAACTGGTGACGAGACTTTTTCCTGTTTCCGAAACTCAAATTACCACTTCGTGGAACCCGTTTTGAGAGCATTGAAGACATCAAAACTAATTCGCAACGCACACAAAAGGTTGACTTGTTCCTAACGACGCCGTAAACAAACTAAATGACACACAGCAATAACAATTGACAGAATAGTTGCTGACAGTTGTGCCAACCTGGGAAAAAAAAATATTTGAAATATTCTCAGTGGGAAAATTTAAAATGAGAATTTCCGGGTACTTATTTTACAGAATGTATGTTTGATTTAGCGACACCAATATTCTGTGTAGAGATTTTGTGCATTTATTTCCATCACAGCCAAAATATAGACGGTGTAAAGAGTGAAAGTGACGAACCCATGGCCCTTTATATTTCGTAAGTATTTGTGTTAGAATGGTGTTAGAAAGTAGTTGTTATTTGATTTAAAGAATTTTTGTAATAATTTTTTTAAGTGCTAAGTTCCATTTTTTCACAACCCGAAAAATATAATCCTTTTAAAAATGCAATTTTTTGGAATTTGGTATTTTTTTTAAATTTATAATACCCTCCCATAACCATATAGGAACCAACTTCGAAGGAAGTTGAAGTGACTAAGTCCTGAGCAAAACTTTGTGTAGCGATAACCTTTAACTATTTCCCCAATAAATTATCCTTCCCGTAGGGGAAACACGAAAAAAAAAAAACTTCACCATACAAATTTTTTGAAGCACCCCCTAAATGCCAAATGAGGTCAGGCGGTGCGCCTAGGACCAAAACAAAAAATGTCCGTACTGAACCCCTCTACCACTTCAGGTACTAAAACAAAAAATTCCCTGGGCGGAATTTTTTTTGGATTTTGAGATTTTCCAAATTTTGTTTCCCCTAGCCTGGCCAAAGGGAAGGCGGAGCCGACTAAGTCCCGAACAAAAGTTTAGATTCCCATGGTCCTTAACCTTAACTTTCCCATACAAACTTTAACCTCTTCCCCAGGCCAGAGGGGAAGAGTCCGCCACTCTAAGTCCAGAATAAAAGTTGGCCAGGATAAGAGCTGACCCTATGCTGACAAATATGCATGCTCAAAATTGAGTTTGGTTCGTTTCGTTCGTCGGTACTCTGTAGTATTACCAAAATTATGTTCATTACTCGATATTTACCAATTTATGGGTTGGAGAAACATTTTTCATTTTTCGTAATGTATTAAATGTGCGCCCTTAAGGACAAATCTGTGTTCAAAAAACATAAGAGGCATAAACAACCTTAATAAGGTTGCGACCTCTCAGTCAGGGCACATCCATTGAAAAGGCTATGAATAAAAGGCTGTGTCAAAAAAAATGTACCCCCAATTTCTACACAGGATTTTTACACAACGAAATATTAACGCTTTCAAAATATTCCTGCGTAAGTTTTATAGTAAAATATTTACAATTCTAAAAATTCTTTGTGTGAATTAGCTACACAGTGGATGTGAAATATTGTCGTGAAAATCATATAATAAAATGGTAATGGTAATTTGAAATAACATTTTAAATATAACGGGTATTCCCATCACCAACGATTTTGTAATTCCCCGGATGACAAAAAATAAAAAAAAGAACTCTAATAAAATGTATAATTTGTTGACTAGGAGGTCAAAAATGAAATACATATTGAAAAATAATGATGTGTTTTTCAAAATAGCGATTGCGTTGTCTATGCGTGTGTGTGTGTGTGTGTATGTTTAATTAAAAAATTATTTTTCTATTTAAGATTAAGTATTTATATAATATAGTAATTATATTGAGTATTTTATTTTTTTTTAAATAATTTTTTTTTGTTATGACTTAACTAAAACAATATGAATTTTATTTTATTATATTATGGTGTTTTAATAATCGTTTTTTTTTTAAAGATGAACTTTATTTGTGTTATCATCAGTACTACAAAATATATCTGTTGTGTGTGCAATATTTTAATGAAATGACCGCGGTTCAAAGAACAAAAAAAAAACGAAACAAATCCAAATCCAAAACAAAATTCTTTAGTATAATTATTATTAAAAGGAAAAACCAAAATTTAAAGTATAATATTTTTGGTTGTACCAGTACGTGTGATCTGGAAGGGGAAATTTGATCTGAGATAATTTTTTTTTTTGGTGAATTTTATGGGAAAAAAGAAATTTTCCTTTTAAAAATATATTTTATTTAATTCTATAATAGGTTTAGCATTCGATTAGAAAGAATTTTTAAAAAGAAAATTACTTTTTTCCCATAAAATTCACAAAAAAAAAAAATTATCAGATCAGATCAAATTTCCCCCCCCCCCAAATCACACGTTGTACCGGCACCATATTTTTAAATTAAACCATACGGGCGGCGAACGGAAAAGCATTATAATTTAATAGTAATTATTTTATAAATGGATTATTAATTGAATATAATAAAATTATATTATTCTTATATATAAATTTTCTTAGGTATAATATTCGAAAAATCAATCGCCGGTTAAATGAATTTTTAAGTTTTTTTTTAAATATTAACAGGGTGTTTAGCTTGTCCCTTAACCCAATCCGAATAGCAATTAATCTTGAGACTATTTCCAGGCAAATAAAAAAAAAACAATTGAAGCTGGGCTTTTTGTAACCCCTACCGAATTACAGGGTGTTAAAAAAAAAAAAAAATTAAAACATAACCTCAGTAATTACCGCATAAAATCTAAGCTATCCAACGTATAGAACATTTCGGATTTATTTGGATTGGATTTAAGTAAATTTACTTTAAAGCACTTTATTTAAAGTTAAATTAATTACATTTAATTTTGTGCTAAATTTTTTGCTAGGTTCATTCAATTTGGGGGGGGGGGGGGGGTGGGAATCTATTAATACCTTCGATGGATAAAAATGATAAAGATTGCTATAACGTTTTTTAACATTTTTCGATAAACTTTGCATATCTTCACTTAATAATTGAATAGACATGATAACGTTACAAAGTATAAAATTTATCTATAGACAATACACGGCATTATAGGGTTCAAGCCTGACACCCTATCCAGCCAATATCTTCGAAACCAGTGTAGTTCAACCATATTATTTAATAATTACACAAATATAGATATCTCTCGATATTTTTTTTCGCCTATTTTGAGGAGCGTGACGAGTAGTTACAAGAAATGTAATAATATGTGGGGGTCCCATGGGATATTTTTCAACAAATGGGGATTGTCCATCCGATGGAAAATGTGCGAAAACTCACTAAACCTCTATGAAAACATGTGCCGTGATGTATTAGAAAGTTGTTCTACGTTGAAAATTAAGGGGGGTGTCCAAACACTCCAAGCCCGGCACGCCCCCCTTTTAAGGTCAAAAATCGAAATTTTGATTTTTGAATGAGATTTTTGCATTCTATCAAAAAAATATGGTTTTATAATGCAAAAATCAATATTTCGATTTTCCCCTTAAAAACGGGGCGTGGGGGGCTTCGGGTGTTGGGACACCGCCCTTAATTTTTAACGTAGAACAACTTTCCAATACATCACAACACATGATTTCATACAGTTTTACCGAGATTTCGCACATTTTACACCAGTTGGAAAATCCCCATTTGTGGAAAAATTGCCGATGGGACCCCTCGACATATTATTATATTTTTTTCAACTACTCGTCACGATCTTCAAAATAGGCGAAAAAAAAAATATAGGTTTACATTTGATTTTCCAAAGCTGATATCAATTGGGCACATAAGGGTTAACGTGGGGAGGAAGGGGCTAACATAAAAATGTAGCCAAATGGAATCCAGTATCACTAACACTAACATCATATTAGTAATAACTACACTCGTTTCGAAGATATTGGCTGGTTAGCGTTAGCTGGGACACACTGTATATGGTTCGTTCATTAATTCCGCAAAATAATTAAACCGAATTTTATTTTTATTTTTTTTTTGGTTGGGATAGACGTAACATGAGTGTCATGACGAGGCCCTTGAAAGAAATATTAAATATTAAATTGAATTAATTAACGAAACAGATTGAATTGTTTTTGATTTTTTTTTTTTGTTTTTGTAGTTATAGTGGTTCAAAATAACAAATTAATATTACTACACTGCGGTTTACGCCGATATACTTGCAGATTCCAGAACAGAGTGAAACGGTGACATGGTGAAAGAAACACCCATAGTGAGAAGAAAATCAATTGTATATTATTATATATTATTTTTCATTTCTCACCGTGTTAAACGGTCTCACTTTGTTCTGGAATCTACCGCCTCGGATACAAAATATATACGATTTAAAGCCGAAGTAAAATTAATGAACGTTAATAAAGTAATACGGTTTTGATGATTTCCGGGGAATTAATGAACGAACCAATGAATTAAAATAATAATTCAATGCACTGATTATTAGGTGCCGATTTTTATACAGTTTAATATTTTTTATACTTTGATCAGTACGGATTTGTGACGAATTATTTAAAATTTTTTTTTTTTTAAACATTAATTCACTTATAGCAACTACACTGATATTATTAATTCATTTAATACACAGTGTATCCCAGTGTATCACCCTACAAAGCGTCGAATACCACGGATTCCTAAGAGACTATTTCCAGCAAAAAATTGTTCTGGAAGTGGGGGGGGGGGTTAACTTTAACCCCCACCGAGTTACAGGGTGTTCATTGAAAATTGTGTTCATTGAAAAATATGAATTCACTTATTAACTTATAATTTCCAAACCGTTCAAGCTAGAATAAAAAATAGATACTCTATATACAGGGTGTCCCAGTAAAGGGTGCCAACCCGAAACAGGCAGGTTCTACACCTCATTTCCAATCAAAAATTGTATGCGACCCCATGTCTATCTCGCTTGGGTTTCCAGCTAGCCCGAAAAAACGATTTCGTTGAAGTTCAAGGTAGTCCGTGAATGTTATTTACCATATCTCAGTAACCACTTATCGGAATCTAATAATTATAATCTTGTTGGAAAGGTATTTTAATTATCTTTAAATTTTTCACATTACATAAACCTCGGCGACAACCCCTTTTCGTGCTATAGCTCGTCAAACACAAGAAATTTCAACGGCTTCAAATATTTTTGTTATTTTGCAAGCCTAGAACTGTAGGACTTTTAGGTTTATTAGTGGTCGGTTTTTAGGAAAACTTCTTTGATGTTTTAGCTTTAATTTGATGTACAAACTTTTAAAATATGTCAACGCGTTCTAGAAATATAACGAAAATAATATTGAAATATGACGAAAATAATGCAAATTTTTCAAAAATTTAAAACACTTTTATTACATTGCAAAGTTCAATGTTCTGTTGTTATCCCGTTATCTAGGTAACATAACTTCAAGGGATTGCAATTAATTTAATGGTTACTTAGAAATAAAAACAGTTAAATCTATTACCGTCATAAATTCATTCAATTCTTTTGTTTTTTGTGCTACATCTCTTCGGCATTTGTATGTTACATTGTTTTACGTTTAATATTCATTAGAAAATTAAGTTTGTTTTATAAAGAATAATTCGGAAGTTTGAAACGGTAAAAAACCGTAAAAAATAAATTTCAAAAGCAGCCATCCAAATTGGTGTAAGTAAAAACTATGCTTGGCGTGCAATGAAGGCTGCTGGTTTACATCCTTATCATTTGCAAAAAATTCAAGCACTTAAAGAAATAAACTACGTCCCCCGAATAACTTTTTGTGATTGGGTGATTCGTTGTTATGAACAAGATCCCAGGATATTGAATCAAATTTTATATACGGATGAAGCAATGTTCACACGTGAAGGGATATTTAATACTAAAAATAATTATCATTGGTTAAAGGAAAACCGGCATTCAGTTCGGCAACACGCATTTCAGGAACGAATAGCAGTCAATGTATGGGCAGGAATGATTGGAAATCAATTAATTGGTCCATACTTTCTACCTGGGCGACTGGATTCAGATTCATATTTAGTTTTTTTGCGAAATAGGTTATTCGATTTATTCGATGATGTTAATTTAACTGATTTGCGATTCATTCATTTTCAACATGACGGTGCACCCCCACATTTTGCACGAAGTGTAAGAGAACACTTAAATGACACATTCGGTCAAAGATGGATTGGAAGAAATGGCCCATTAAATTGCCACCACGGTCGCCAGACCTCACACCATTAGATTTTTATCTATGGGGGGTTTGTAAAGACATGGTTTATAAAACACCAGTTCATACCAGGGAAGATTTAATGAATGGCATTAATAATGCGTTTGAAGTTTTAAAAATAATCCGAATCAAATTCGATCGGCTACTAGGGTAGTATTAAAACGGTGTCGAATATGTCGATCACATAATGGACCCCATTTTGAACAATTTTTGTAGTAAAATTTTTTGAAAAATTTGCATTATTTTCGTCATATTTCAATATTATTTTCGTCATATCTCTAAGACGAGTTGACATATTTTAAAAGTTTGTACATCAAATTAAAGCTAAAACATCAAAGAAGTTTTTCTAAAAACCGACAGCTGATAAACATAAAAGTTCTATAGTTCTCGGCTTGCAAAATAACAAAAATATTTGAGGCCGTTGAAATTTCTTGTGTTTGACCAGCTATAGCATGAAAACGGGTTGTTGCCGATGTTTGTGTTATTAGAAAGATAAAGATAGTTAAAATACCTTTCCAACAAGGTTATAATTATTGGATTCCGATAAGTGGTTACTGAGATATGGTAAATAACATCTACGTACTACCTTGAATTTCAACGAAATCGTTTTTTCGGGCTAGCTCGAAAACCAAGGCAGATAGACATGGGGTCGACTTACATTTTTTGATTGGAAATGAGGTGTAGAACCTGCCTGTTTCGGGTTGGCACCCTGTACTGGGACACCCTGTATGTAGGTAAATGAATTACCTTTAATTTTGCTCAGGATATATTTTTTGCTATCTATTTCTCGTTTGGAGTTATTGATGATCAAAGTGAAAAAATTTAATATTTTTCAATCAACTTTTTTTTCAAAAATTGATTTTTCTCAAAATTTCCCAGGGTAAAAACTTTTTTTCCTAAGTAACTTTTGTGCATAATAAAATTATGCCCCCAAAGTCCACCGGACAAAGTTAATCGCTGTGACTTATAAATTTAGAGTTATTACGTGATTTGTAACGACCAAACCGTAAAAAAAATCACGAATTGAACAATTAAAAACATATAATTTTATTAAAAGATAAGTTTTTACGTTCAAATACGTAATGAAATCTTTATTCTAACGAAATTTAATGCAAAAATGTATATTCTAAAAGTTAATATGTGAACTCACGTTTTTCATGGAACACCATTTTTGCACACCCCGTTACTCGCTAGGGGTTGTAGACCCCCTTCTTCCAAAACGTTTTTTTGTCGGAAATAGTCCCAGGAACACGTGGTATTCGACTTTGTAGGGTGGCACTGGGACCACTCTGTATAATTGTGTTAATTTTAAGATTTTAAGATTTAATTCTATAGTCGGGTTGGGCGATGGGTTACCATTTTGCAATATGTTTTAATTGGATTTGAATTGTTTGCGTATATCATTCGTAAAATATATTTTAAAAAATTAAATTTTATACAAAAGAAAAAAATAAAAAATAGGTCCTCTACTATTATAGCAATTAAAAAAAAAATAGTTGCACCATTTCATATATATATTTTGAGGGGTTTTTGTTTTAATTTCGGATAATTTTTCTGTTTTTTTTTTTTGTTAAAAATATTATCTCTATATATATATAATATAAATATATAAAATTTAGTTTGTTTTTCTGTTTTTGCTAAAAAAAAAAAAAAAATAAAAAATCAATTATTTCTATTTTCTTATGCTTTCAAAATATTTATATAGTATTTGATTTGATTATTGTCGATAATTTTTTTTTAAGTCTTTCATATTTTTTTTTTTATATATTATTTATATATAAATCATAAAAATACACACAAGAGCTATTATACAAAATAACTATTTATATATATATATATATATATTTATTTATAATAAAAGATTATCATCTCATCTGTAGTTTGTTTTTGGTAGTAAAAAATAAAATAAAATAATAATTTTTTTGTTTAAAAATAGCACTCTTAAAATCAACAAATACAATATATTAAAAATGGTGATGCTGAATTACGTTAATTACGATGTAGTGAAATAATTTTTATATATATATATATCTATATTTTTTTTTGTTTATTAACAACACAACACTTTTTATGAGCAAAAAATAAAAAAAAAAAAAATTAAAAATTAATCTGGTTTTCATCATTTTAATATATATTTTAATTTCGATTTCATTTTCATTTTCATTTTAATTTTCCATTTTTTGTTATAACAATTTTAAAAAAAAAAAAACGAAAAAATTTACTTTCGTGTTATAAATGGTAAATTTGGTGCATAAAAACATGAAACAACATATAATATTCCAAAGAAAAAATTTAATTTTGCCGTTTGTTTTGGTACACTCTGTAATGTTGTTTCATTACGAAATTGTTTTTCAATTTTAAATGCTTGCGGAAGAGTTATCAATGGCAATAAAAACCATAATGAATATTTTACACTCAATACAACAAATATACTGTATGGGGTAAATAATAATAGGGCATACAATAAATGCGATGCGGTATGTCCAATTAGAATGGCCAACGTAACGATACCGGCTCGTTTATCCGTTTCCGCATCTCTTGTATTATTACTATGTAAAATTGCTTCGGTATTCAATGCTAACGGTATCGCATAATAAATGGTCATCCATTCAATGTGTCCCGTTTGTGCCATATACGAAAATAATACCGATATTGGTCCAAATATAATCAATATCATAATGTCACCTAATGCAATATATTTTAAACCAATACCGCCCGTATACAAAAATGATGATGATAAACCACCGAAATACACTAATGCTAAATGTTCCATTTTGGCTGGACTTAATACGGCCAATAATATAAAACCACCACAACCGGCTAAATACAAGATAACACCCAGTGATACAACCTGTAATAAGTAATGTTTTTTTTTTTTTTTTCAACATACAGGCAAACAACTGTAACAAGAAGCACGTATTGGTGGCCAAGTGCGGGCTTAAATTTGTCATCATCAACATCAACTTCTCACATAAGATTTTAACATAAAATGATGTTCAAATTCATTCCACAAGAACACGATTGGAATTGGTATGGGAGCTCTTCGGTGGGATGGGATTAGGAAAAAAATTTAATGATGTAATTTTTTAGAGAATAAAAATGAAGTATACCTTGCAGAAGAAATGTTTGGCCGAAGCTATAACCATTTCCGTGTAAATTCCAACGGAATTTTAAGGGAATGGATGGAATGGGATCAGAAAACAGTTTCCGGGAATGTAATTATTTGCATTTGGTACTAAACTGCTAAATCCAAAAATTAATTTCAAGCAAATATCTTAAAAACTCATTGAGATATACAAAAAAATCGGAAAATTTGCAAGGGGCGGGGGGGATTGAAGGGAAGGGGGGATAGAAGGGAAGGGGGATAGAAGGGAAGGGGTGACATACCCCACCTTCGAACTAGTAAAAAGGTTTCGCGAAAAAAAAGGCTTATGCTGAAAATTTCAGCCAAATCGATCGGGTAGTTTCCAATAAAAAGTGGAGACAACCGAGCGAGTGAGGGAGCGAGCATACGTGCTTAAAATTGAATTGACTTAAAAAAAAATTTATTCTGTGGATTTTATATATTGATGGATGGATGATTTCAATTCATTTGATCCATTTACCGCATATATTAAAAGAAGTCTATTACTTTATTCATTGCGGAACAATCGCACTTGAAATTAACATCTAATCCGTAAAGAACCGTAGGAGGTGGCGCGAAAAACAACTGCAAGACACTGCTGGCTAGTTTCCACAGCAGTGGAAAGCAGGAAGAAGTGATAACATCAATCACCTTAGATAACACCACACCGACGGAAGGGGGGCCTACAGGAGAAGAGGTGCAAAGTCACAATACCAGGTACACATTCGAATGGCGGCATTTGACGGAGGAGGAATGGATTGCGGGGAGAGAATGTGCGACCTTTAGGGGAAGATTTCGGCGGGATTCTATTTAAACAGATCCTTGAGATAACGAATTGCTCGGAAGGTACGAAAAGGGGCGCGCTCATGTGGCCTGATTCCAAAAAAAACCGTAAATCTAAGTAGGGGTGGTTTCAGTCAGTAGGAATCTGACACAAGCCTTAAGGAATATAAATACCAACAGATATATATCCAATCGGACAGCAAAGTGGCACTCAGCTCCCGAGAAATAGATTTGAAGTTAGTACTGGACTGTCTAGGGATATTGATGATTGTGTTAAAGGTAAATAACGTTACATTAATACCTGGACATAGTGGAATGGAGGGCAACGAGTGAGCAGATGCTATCACAAGAAAGAGCTCTGTGGTTTAGCTAACGCAATGATTAAGGCAAGATTAACAGATCTGCTACTACGACCGGCCCAGGAGCATTGGAATGGAGCACCGTTAGATGTAGACACTCGATATATAAGAATTTCTGCGTATTCAAAAGGATTGACAAAAGGAAAAGGATTGAAACAAATTCTAAACCCAAACAAAACGAATACTCGCCTGGTGATCGGATCGGAGGAACTGGACACTATAATCTAGTTCGTGGTCGTGTACATAAGATGAAAATCGTAAGAGACGATAATTGTGGGATGGGACAAATGGAGGAGGAAACTGCGAAGCACATTCTATGTATATAATTCTATGTATAAGAACATTCTATGTATAAGAGCAAATATAAGAATCGGGACCATTGGCAAATTATTTCCAATGTCTGAGGAAATTTTGTTCATACCCATCATTCAATTGGCCAGGAACTTGGCAGGAGCCAGGAGCAGTGACAATTAATGTATGAATATCGAATAGATTGAGGGTATAGTACAATTTTAACTAGATATTTGGGAATCTGGAGGTTTGATCAAAAATAAGAAAAAGTTTTTACTGAATTACAGATTACCGGCAAAGTCGATAATCTGTAATTTAGACGTGCAGAGAGGATTTGTAGAGGATCCTACCCGGATCAAATTTTATTTTGAACTGTGCTGTCGACTCTTCTACTACTACGGTCAGGAGTGAAAGAATTCAAAGTTTTGTATGGGAATAATTATTTTAACTTACACCCCAACAGGGAAAATTTTGTGTGCGGAAGCGGTTAATGTGCATGGGAATCCATAATTTTTGTTTCAGTTTTAATCCGTTCAACTTCCCCTTTCGCGGTCGCAGTAGATGGTATCAAATCAAATTAGAAAATTCCAAACGTTAAGCATCCATTCAAATATCATTTTAAAAAAAGAATAACACACAATTTGTATTAACAATGAGATTTTTCAAATTTCTAGAAATTTTTGCAAACCTCCGGCGAAGCTGGCCGGGGGAGAAGTGGGAGCGAATAATTCTGCAAAATAAACTTTGTTAAGTGGTAACCTTTACACAAATGCCACCCACAATAAATTATTTGCCAGGAGGAGGGTAAATGCGAAAACGGCTGAGCACCAGGGAGGTAGACGAAGTTCAAAGTTTGTAAAGCTTTCGTCCGCGAATATGCAGTTTATCCATTAGTGCCGGCCGGGGGGCTTAACCAAACCCTGGGCTCGAAAGGGGAGATCATCCTGACCAACTTTTTTTCTACGACTTTTCGGGGAAATGACCTCTGGCGGAGATTTACATCAGAACAAATTTAATACAAGCAGCAGCGTTAGTAAGTACCTTTGATATTAACGAGTTTCAATGTTTTTAATTAATGTTTTTACTGACCCACTTTTCCCCCTTCAGATAATAAATTAAAAAATTTCTACCGGCGGTGGAAGTTTTTAGGATTTTACAAATGTTTAATCCACTCCACTGCACTCCACTGTAGGAAAGTTAGAGTGACTAACTTCCGGAATTAAAGTTTAGATTCCGCCATCGAGGGGCTCCGCCATACAAATCCAAGGGATTATTAGAGATATCTCTTTCTGTTCTGTAACCTTAAATTGACTTGAAATTTTGGATCTGGCGATTTGCGAAACATGAAAAAGCGTTCCTGGAGCTTCCGCCATACAAATCCAAGAGATTATTAGAGATATCTCTTTCTGTTCTGTAACCAATTGACATTTAGAATTAACTGGTTGGTTTTGTACCAAAAGACACAAAACTTATATTCCAGGAAATTTTATTTTATCTAAGCCAGGAGCCCCCCCCCCCCATACAAATCCAAGCGATAATTAGAGATATCTCGTCCTGTTTCTAACCGATTGACCTGCAATTTTGAATCTTTTGGGTTTGATTTGAAAAATGGATAAGCGATTAGATCGGGAAATTTGTTCTGATCCCATCTATAACCAATGGCTCCCAAAGAGATTCAAAATGAGAGAAATTTGAAAATGGAAATTTGAAGTTTAGTCATGTCAACTTGTTAGGGGTCCTATCCTGACCAACTTTTGTTCAGGACTCGGAGCCCCCACCCTCCCCTTATGAGGTAGGAGGGGAAATTAAAAATTCAAGCAAAAACCGATAGATGTCACCCTGTTCAGCATTTTTAATATTTTTCTGGACACAATAAAACAAAAGAGGGACCTATTTTGGGGCATATAACTAAAAAAAGGCCCGCCATCGGGGACCCAGGGGAGGGGTCAAAGTGTGTATTGAAAAATTTGTTTACCACCCCAGCGGAGAAATTTGTTTGTGGAAGTGATTAAGGGGTGCCCCTTTAGAAACTTTAGTTCGGGCTTAGTCCCACCCCCTACCCCAGTAGGGTAGGGGGAGCGACCAAAACTCCGCCAAATCCAGAAAAAGTAGAAAATCCTTAAACTTTCCGATTCCCAAATTTACCATTGAGTTTTTAAGGAGGGACGGGGGGGGGAGTAAAGGAGTAGCGGTAAAATATTATCATATAGATATATATATAGAAAAAACTCATTGTTAAGCATTTGGTAATATTTTACCGTAAATTTTCCCATATAAACTTTGCCCCTTCCCCCGCCCAAACCGGAGGGTTACGCAACTAAGTCCAGAGCAGGACTTGGTCAGGATAGAACCCCTAAAAAGTTGACATATACTCAGAATCAAATAATTTTACTACGTCGCTTAACTGCAGTTTTACCATATTTTTATATATTTCTATGTGGCACATCATTTTATATTAAAATTTTAAGAAGATTTGACCCCTTCATGGCCATCAGAATACGTGCTTCCAGTTCCATATGTTTGTCTAGAATGGTTTTTTTTTTTTTTGGCATTTACTTAATAAAATATACTATTGATATTATTATTATTATTATAAAACTTAATCTAGATTTAGTTTTGTTTTTCGCAAAAAAAAAAATAAAATAAAAATAAATTTGACCCACATCTAAAAGTGTTATAACACACATAACTTTTGAGATGATAACAATATGTTTAATATATTGTTTTGTTTTGTTTTTTTTTTTTTTTGTTTACACTTGAATTATTTTTAAAAATAAATATAATAATATATAATAATAGAATAAAAAAGAAGCAATTTGTTTTATAAATAAATATATTATGAATTATATTAATAATTACCTCATCTTTTGATAATATATGATCGACTAATGTACGATCATCGGATTTTCGATTATCGATTCCTTTAACAAAATCAAAATATGTATTTACAACATTTCCGGCACCATGTACACTAATTACGGTAAATATTGTTAATATAAATGATAATAAATTAAAATCATATATGCCGCCAGCTGGTGTACGAAATGCAATGGCTGATCCCAGCATTGTCGGTACAAGACTTGCCGATAATGACCATGGCCTTACAGCCAATAAATATGTTTTTATTTTCATAAATGCTGATGATGATGAAGAAGAAGAAGATGATGCGGCAATTTTGCATGTGGATGATGATGATGATGATGATGATGATGCCGCTGATGATGATGATGATAATAAATTATCCCCATTGGGTAATTTATTATTTATTGCACTATTAATATTATTATTATTTGTATTATTATTATTAATATTATTATTGATATTATTGTTAATATTTGATGATGTTGTTTTATTATTTTGTTGCGGTTCTTCATCTATAATAAACGGTGTACGTACATCTTCTTGAATATACTTTGACATTATTATTATTTAAATTATGAATTTTTATGAATTGTATTTTTCAATAAATAAACAATCGTAAAGAATTGAATACGTAATACACGCACAAATAACAATATAAATTATAAATAATTAAAAAAAAAATGTTAAAATATGTTAATGATTTCTATTGACTGCGATTGATGAATTGATGGATAGTAGATGCTGTGAACTTTGTGTGTTGTATTATTTATGATGAATGATGAATGAATGATGATATGATGATGAAAATCTTTTCACTTTAAAATATTTTTAGATTTTTTTAAAAATTGTTGTCTTTGCCCGTCCGTCGTCGCTGGTCCTTATTTTATTTTTTTTTAAATAAAATATTTAGGGTTATGTATTGTGATTTATTTTTTTTTTTTTTGTGCAGAGAAATTTTTTTTGTTTTTTTTTTTTTATTTACACATTTCACATAAATTATTACTACCGTTTAATATTAAAAAAAAAAAAACTGTTTGTGAATTAAATTCAGGTAAAAATTTACAAAAAAAAAAACAATTATACTAAAACATTTAATTATTATTTGATATTTTATAAAAATTTTGTTTGTTTATTTATTGAATAAATAAATTTTATTCTGCGATACGATTTACGATACGAGGCACTACTGCGGATTGCTGATTTCGATTTGTGAAGATGAAGATCAAGATTTTCTTTTCTTTTCTATTTTCTTTTTTGAAACTGGTTGCTGGCTGGAAACTGGAAATTTATATCTTGAGTTGGAGTTAGTGGATAGTGGCACGTCGTCATCATCTGTTTCACTTTTATACAACATAAAAGTGCGATAGAGAGAATATTACTCTTTTTTTTTATGTAACCACCCACAACAATACTCTTTTTAGTTTCGTTTAATTAATTTCGTTTAACCATTGATATATAAAATAGAGGTTAGAAAATAACAGTATCTATAAACGGAGATTATTTTTCAGACACACACAAAAATGCTCAATAAAAATCTAAATTAACCTCAACTCACTAAAGTAATGCTTTTCATGAAATGCCGACGGCAGACGACGGCAAATGTCAAATTGAAAATACATGCATTTCAATGGCGGTGCTTTTTATGAATATTGGACGGCGGACTGACGGCGGACATTGATATTTTTTCTTCTATTGCCGTCGGCTGACCGTCGTCCAAACTTCATTTTTCATTTTATTTACATTTTATTTAATTTTTATGATTTAATTTCATAATAATAAAATATCCAGTTAATTTACAAACTAATAAAAAATGGAATTATTTAACAGCAATTGGTATTTATTATTAAATTTCGGTTTTTTTATCCAAGCAAAATAAATTTCAGAAAAAGCACATTTTTTTTTATATCACAAATATCATATTTGTGATAAATAAAATATTTTCATAGAAATCGAGGCTTAACGCATTTAAATTATTAATTTTTTGTATAAATAAAATTGTGTTTGTTGATAAATCACCGATAAAGTAATGCTTTTCATGACATGCCGACGGCAGACGACGGCAAATGTCAAATTGAAAATACATGCATTTCAATGGCGGTGCTTTTTATGAATATTGGACGGCGGACTGACGGCGGACTTTGATATTTTTTCTTCTATTGCCGTCGGCTGACCGTTGTCCAATATTCATTTTTCATTTTATTTACATTTTATTTAATTTTTATGATTTAATTTCATAATAATAAATGTAAATAAAATGAAAAATGAATTTTGGACGACGGTCAGCCGACGGCAATAGAAGAGAAAATATCAATGTCCGCCGTCAGCCGTCGACATGTCCGCCGTCCAATATTCATAAAAACCACCTACATTGAAATGCATGTATTTTCAATTTGACATTTGCCGTCGTCTGCCGTCGGCATTTCATAAAAAGCATTACTTAACAAAACAACTGCATAAGAAAAATACCCGGGGAAAATACACTCGCATGTGAATCATCTGAGGGGATGTTTTTTTAATTTACACTTTACTCCCAGGAAATTTGTTCCTCACAAGAGAACCAGCCTTCATATATGAATCTGAGGATTGTTTTTTTTTTAATTTACAATTGATCCCGGGGTTTTGTTCTTCATACGAGAAAGAGCAATTACTCTATGTTTGCAAATGTAGGTTGGAAACTTTTTTCACTTTAGGTTTCGCCCTCGGTTTGGTTTGGAGGTTATACACAAATCAAATAAGTTAAAAAACAAATAAAATTAATTATTGCAAAAAATGGACATTTCTTTACCACCTGAGTTGTATACGCACATACATGAAACATAAAAGGTTAGAACCTCAATAAGATTGCGACCTCTCAGTCAGGGCACATTCATTGAAAAAGCTATAACTTTGAATATCGTAAATGTATACAAAGTATGATAGTCTCGTGGTGATGTCGGTGACAATCTTTTTGTATGAAAATGGGTGATAATTGTGAGTAAGCGCTTATTTCTATTGTCCGAACTTATATAAATAAATTACCCGCGTGGATTGTAAACCAAGTGAGGGAATAAATTAATTTTTTTTTTTTGTTTGTTTATTTATTAATTTTCCTTCGGTAGCTTAGACCATATGGAAATTATAGTTCTGGCTCTGTATGTGATATAAATCCTATCAAAGTAGGATTCGAACTCACGACTTTAGAAATTTGTCAGATTTCTTCAGTAAAATGCACGATAACCACTTGTGCCACAGAGTGAACACCAAATTAATTTAATCTTCTTATTATAATTACCATTCTTTTGTTTATGCAAATCAATCAGTAAAAAAGCAAAACAAACGCAGTTATTAAATGTGTGAAAATGATAAAAAAAATTAATATTTCTAGTCACCCTATTATTTGACAATCAACTATTTGTTTTTTCGTTAAAAATAAATAAATCTAGCGAAATCCATGGTAAGCGAAATATCGAAATGCAAGATATTAAAAAATTTGTTTACAAAAGCATAAATTATATAAGATGGAAAGAGATAAAAATAAAATTAATTAAATAAAACAACAACAACAACAACAACAAAAAAACACAGAACCCAAAAACAAAATAATTTTTTTAAAAAATAAAAAACCAGAAAAAAATAAAAGTGAAAATTTTATTATAATTTGTTATTTTTTTTATTTGTGTAATTTGTAATCAATAAATTAAACAAAACAAAAATCGGTTTTTTTAGTTTTACGGAACATTACCCCGGGTAGTTTGTAGAAAATTATAAAAAAAATTAATATTCTCATGTTTTAAAAATGAACGTTGATAATAATTTAGTGCCCGAAGAATTTATTACATTGATTAGTAGTGACGACTCGGATATCGAGCAAACCCCAACAACAACAACAACAACAACACCAACCGGAATTGATAATAACAAAAGAACTAGATCAATATCTCGTGTGTCTAGTGTTGATAATAATCCGTCAACAGTCAACAACAACAATAACGAAAATGCTCACAATAATATCAACAGATCTCGAACGACAATAATAACGGAAGATAATGATAGTAATCGACGGGTAAGTCGTCGCCGGAAAACAAAAGTTGAATATTTTGAAACAGTAACAACAAGACATGATACCAGTGAGACTAATAATATTAATTCTTCAACGATACCAACTACTATTGGCAAATCATCGAATATTTTAAATAGTACTAACAATAATAATAATACTGCAAGTGTCGTCGGTACTTCTACATTACCATCATCATCATCATCAGCAGCCACATTGTCGTCGTCGTCGTCGTTATTGTTCCCACCATTTAATACTGCCGGCGCCTCCGCCGATAATAAACGTACATCATTAGAAAATCGTACAGAAACGAGATCTAGTCGTAAAAAAGATCGTACACCAAGTCCACCAGTTCAGGGACAACAACAACAACAACAACAACAACAGCAACATCAGCAATTTAATCAACAATCGACGCAACAACAAAATAATAATAATAGTAATAAAGAACAAAATGTACGTGAACATGAAGCAAATACATATCGTGAATTATTGGTTGGTTTGGAGGGAGCTGCCTTTCAATCACGTTTACCATTTGAAAAAATGACATCCGGTGAAAATGCATGCTTTCCGGAAATTGTTAATAATGGTTTAATATCACAACGGGTGTATTTAAATATTCGTAATCGACTATTACAGATGTGGATTGAAGATCCAAAAATTCAATTAACTTATGATAATGCATTGAAAAATATTGAAAAACCCTATAACAGTGATCCGGTATTACTATTTAATATACATGCTTATTTGGAACGTCATGGTTTCATTAATTTCGGTATATTTAAACGGTTAAAATCGGTTCCGATAAAAAAATTGGCAAAAGTAATTGTGATTGGTGCGGGAATTTCGGGTTTAGCCGCCGCCCAGCAATTACTGCAATTCGGTATGGATGTTGTGGTATTGGAAGCACGTGATCGTGTCGGTGGTCGCATAGCAACATTTCGTAAAAATAATTATTTTGCCGATTTGGGAGCGATGGTCGTCACCGGCATTTACGGTAATCCAATAACGATATTGGGTCGACAAACCGGTATGGATATGGTGCCGATAAAACAAGCATGTCCATTGTATGATGCAGCCGGTAAACCAGTACCAAAGCATAAAGATGACATGGTAAGTTATCATTTTTATATTAACATTATGAAGAACTAAACGTTCAAGTTATAATCCGGTTAAGCGGTTATCTTAGGTAAGAGGAAATTCCACTTTCGGACCATGTGTTGGACTTCCGGTCTTGATGATGTGATGTGCTACTGATTAAAATCTTTTTGGGGTTAGAGGCACAGGGCCAATAAATGTATAAATATGGAATAGATTGGGGGTGTGGCGCCATGGCCTCGAGGGGTCAAGTGTTTCGGCGACTTAGCACCCAACCCAATTTATAATCTAGAGGCCCAGGAGGTACACCCTCACAATGCGACCATTATTGAACTATTGTGCTTCCTTTGCTCAAAAGTGGTGTCCATCAGAATCGTTTATGACTATCCATGTTGAAGGGTTCTTTTGTATCCGGTTTCATAAAACCACCATTCCCCCAAATATCCCTTTTCCCTTTATATCCCCGCCGTCCCTTTTCTTTTATCGGTCCAAAGATGGGGCGCAGCCTATTCTTTTCAACTTCTTTTCTTTTCTTTTCTTTTCATTGGTTGCGATCATATGTATTTGGTTTTCTCCTCGTTTACGTATAATTAATTCCAGTTCCGAACTTCACAATCCCAACAGAACAGAACGCTTAACGGCACCCATATTTCTATCCACTATGTCAATGTCATCGGCATATAGCCGAGTAATTGAGCCGATGAGGTAAAAATTGTGCGGTTGGTGTTAATGGTCGCCTGCCCTTTCTAGGGAGAAGAAATTCATTTACAGACTGTTCATTTACATTCATTTACAGATTTACAGTCACTAGGACGCCCAACCCACTAAAGCCTCTCCCTCAGGCTTGTAGTCGAAGATACCCCCCCCCCCCCCTTTTTTTTTAAAGCTCATCGCCCGCCGTCTACCCTCATGACTATTTATTATTTTGATGTTTATTTATGTGCGGATAGGTTACAGATTAATTAAATGACTAATTCCCGGTCGATCTTTTTCCATCATCCCAGAACGACGCAATACAGATACAATTCCAAGTCAATTACATTTCTATTGCCGGTTTTTTTTATTACAGGTCGAACGTGAATTCAATCGATTACTGGAATCAACCAGTTATTTATCACATCAATTAGACTTTAATTATGCTGGTAATACACCGGTTTCGTTAGGGCAGGCCCTCGAATGGGTAATAAAATTACAAGAGAAAAATGTAAAAGAACGACAAATTCAACATTTAAAACAAATTATATCAACACAACATAAAAATATAACAAATCGTAAATCAATAAATGAACAAATTACAATTGTACAAAAATTAAAAACACTGTATCGTACGCTTTGTGATCGTCGACCCACGAAAACCTCAGAAAATGATAAAAAATATATTGATCATGAATTTCAAATACGTTGTACGTTACGCGATTGGAATTTAGCATGGAAAGAATTAGAACGTATGAAATTATTACAAAAAGATTACGATATAAAATTAATCGATTTAGATGGTAATCCACCGAGTGAAGTTTATCTATCGTCAACCGATCGTCAAATTTTAGATTGGCATTTTGCCAATCTGGAATTTGCCAATGCAACACCATTAAATAATTTATCACTTAAGCATTGGGATCAAGATGATGATTTTGAATTTATCGGTAGTCATACAACGGTTAAAAATGGTTATTCATGTTTTCCGATAGCACTAACCGAAGGTCTGGACATTCGTCTAAATACAGCCGTTAAAACAATTAAATATTTTCCCGGTGGTGTTGAAATTCTAGCGGAAAATGTAAAAGGACAGAATACAACAACATCCGCAGCGGTAACATACAAAGCCGATTTAGTATTGTGTACATTAACGTTGGGCATCTTAAAGGTGGCCATATCACCGACATCCGCCAATCAAGAGAATGCCGTCCGTTTTGAACCACCATTACCTACATGGAAAAAAGAAGCCATACAACGTTTAGGTTTTGGTAATTTAAATAAAGTTGTATTGTGTTTTGATCGAATATTTTGGGATCAAAATACAAATTTATTTGGACATGTTGGTAGTACAACATCTAGTCGTGGTGAATTATTTCTATTTTGGAGTATTACACAATCACCGGTACTATTGGCATTGGTTGCCGGACAATCGGCTGCGATTATGGAAAATGTATCGGATGATGTAATTGTTGGTCGATGTATAGCCGTTCTTAAAGCAATATTTGGTAATAATGCAGTACCACAACCAAAAGAAACAGTTGTTACACGTTGGCGTGCCGATCCATGGGCACGCGGTTCATATAGTTTTGTATCTGTTGGTTCATCGGGTAGCGATTATGATTTATTAGCAGCACCCGTAACACCACCATCAATGTCAATGTCAACGGCAACGGCAACCACCAACACGACGACCAACACCAACACCCACACCATCCATCACCCAACATCGAATGCCATCGATGATGATGATAATAATAAAGAAATGCCTCGATTATTTTTTGCCGGTGAACATACAATACGTAATTATCCGGCAACTGTACACGGTGCCCTGTTAAGTGGTGTTCGTGAAGCCGGTCGTATTGCTGATTATTTTTTAGGTTTTCCAAATACATATCCAGATGAACCAAAGGCAGAATCAACGACAAACTATTAAAAAAAATAATTTAATTTTGTATAGTGGCATGCAATATTACAATATTTGTATATATTTAAATATTAATAATTTAGCATTAGATTTTTTTTTATCTATAAAATTAAACCTTAAAATACCAACCATCGTGACGACGTTTAGATTCGGGCGGGGTTTAGATTCAGTCTATGATCAATTCAGAGAGGTATAGACTCAAAAAATAAAAGAAAAACAATTTTTTATTATTTGAAAAAAAATACTGACAGAAAAGAAAAACTCACACACGAAACAAAAACTTTTGATTCCAAATCAAAAAATTGGTAAAAATTTAGTTTAATTAATTTTTAGTCAAAATGGTAAAAAAAAAATTGCCTTCTTATAAATTGTAATATAAAAAAAAATAATAATATTGTTAATTTTTTTTATTAATTTGATCTCTTAAGCTATTTTTTGTTTTTGGTTATAAGCTCTATTATATATATTTTGAAAATAATTGTATTGATTTTGATGCGGCACGGAAGGTTTTGTTTGTTTTTTTTTTTTAATTTGAATTGTAAAAAGGCGTTATGAAAAAGAATAATTGTAAAAAGAATAATTTTTAGTAAAATTTGGATTTTTATTATGTTTGATTGTTTGTTTGTTTTTATTTTGTTCACTGTGTGTTTGTGATAAATTTTTTAGCAAATTTATACCATGATTTTTGCACCCCTCTCTAATTTTTTTTTTTATTTTTGTTAACGTTCTGACTTAAATTATAAAAAAATTCACATTTCTATTGTAATAAAAAAAATCATTTGTTATATAATCATATAACATAAGATAAATATCTATAGTTAGTATAGTTGCTTTACAGGGGATCAGAAAATAGCGATTCTTCTAGAATCTAGATCCTTAAAAGAAAAAACAAAAAGTATAAACTGCCATTTTTTTTTTGAATGAAATTAAATTATAATTAAAAAGCAAAAAGAAATTCCATTAAATAAATGTATTTTAAAAAATATTTATAGTATTTTAAATTAGTAGTAGTAAAGTAAATGTCTTTTATTGTGTTTTTTTCTGTTCAAATGTAAGTTTATATTTTTACGGATTTAAGGTTACGGTGCACAATGGAATCAACGGTAACGTAAGTTGGTTACGAGTTTGGTACGTTCCTTATTATTAGTAGGAGTTTTAAGTATAGGAGTTTTAAGAAGGATCTGCTCGAGAAGTCCATGGATTATTTCCGAATATAAGAAACAATGAAAGGAAGTAATAAAAGAATTCACATACAATCTTAGATAACATTTGGATTGAGATTACGAACACCATAATATTGGAAATCATTCCGCGGGGAACTCCTTGTGGGACAGGTTATGGCATACACAGGTACACTAAAACACGTGGAACTCCAAACCTGTACTCGAATTTATCGCATTTTGTTTTCGTGTTTACGCTTAAAATAGCTTAAGGAATTAAATTTTTTAATATGCGTATTAAAAGGATTATACTTCCTTTATATACCCTCATATAACCATCAAGTAAAAACGCGTTCCCACCTTCCATTCCTGTTATTAACAAAGTTGTTTTTAGCAGGTACAAAAACCGAAAATGTGTGGATTTTGTGTATCTTTGTGTTCCAGCCTATGTATGCCTGTAAGCCTGTCCCGTGTATACACTCCAGCAGATACTCAAACCGTGGTGTCTTTCGCAACTGAACTTGGAGGCTTCCAGGGTTATCTTTTAGAATTATTGTACTGTAGTGGTGGGTCGCGTTCATCCCCTAAACACTTGACCAAGGGGAGTCATTGTGTTACTGCCCCAATTTATTCCTTATATTCATCCATTCATTGGTCCTGCCTAAAAACCTGGCCAACTTATTGATGCGTATGGACATAAACTCCTCGGAAATGATGAACCTATGATACCAAGTCTGCGCCCTTCACTTCCACAGAGAATGTGTTCCGCAATTTCCTCTTCCGTGTGGCACAGCCTATGGCACGTCTGGCAGCTTACGATTTTCATCCTGTATAGATGAGCTCTTTTGAGATTATAGTGAACGGTTTAATATTCGACTACTAATATCTATAGTATTTATTGTCTTATTTAGGCCGAGAATTTGTTCCGTCAGTCCTTGCATGAATATGCATGATGATTAAAAAGAGCTTAGAATGCCTGCAACCATCGGTGTCATTACAGTGTTTCCAGTGGGACTCCCGTAGCAGAAGTTCCTTCATCCTTGCTCTAATAGTTGGTTTTTGGCTAAACCACAAAATGGTCAAGGTTGAGTGCCCGAGTCAACAGAGCTCTTTCTAGCGATGGCATCTGCCCTCTCGTTACCCTCCATTCCACTATGTCCGCAGGTATCCATTTTAGTGTGACTTTATTTACCCTTGACACCTCTTTCACAGTATCCCTACAGACAGTCGAACACGAGCTTCGACCATATCTCTCCGGAGTTCACGGCCATAAGTGCCGCTTTGCTATCCGATAAGATATAGATCCGCTGGTCTTTATACCCCCTTATCCTTGATCCATCTGATGCAAAGTTCTATAGCATGAATTGCCACCTGGAATATGGTGCTATAGTAATCCAGAGTGGCCTCAAGTTCTATTCTTGGATTGGCCCCATATATCTCGGAGCCAGAACATAGGTTGGTCTTCCGTATCCATCCGTATAGAATTTTATGGAGTTTTCTGTGAACTTAATCTTATTCACCTATTAGGAATGACCTCTACCTGTAGCATACCGAGAATTACATCTGGTTTTAAAACGCTATAACAAGACCAATTTTGACCTATGCTTCATCAGTGTGGAGAAAAAAGGCCCAACAAAGAGGGGCACAGGTCAAATTAAACAAAAATTCAGAGATTGGCGTGTTTGGGGGTTACGGGAGCAATGCGCACCACTTCTACAACAGCGCTAGGGGCGATTTTAAATCTGTGCATCGCTGTTCATTAAGAACGATGCAAGAAAGATGGTCATCGTTCTTAATGAACGCATCTTCAATACTTGTACGCGACCACGTTTAACCTCAGCAACCCAGCAACCCAGTAGTTGTATATATCATAGATGCAAAAATGTTATTCTCGGTACTTTTTTCTGATCTCATCCCATCCCGTCGGAAGCTCTCGCATACAAATGAAAGAGATGATTAGAGATATTCGTTGTCCTAAGGAAAATATATTGAATGAATATCAGGTGGATTTCGTGGGTATTCAACTTAAGTGTGTAGTTTAAAGGGTATTTTTTTGGAGTTGAAATTAAAGGGGCGCTTGTATATGGTTTCTTCGTGGATTTAAGGGGGCTGGTTTTTGATGGTGTGCGGATAGGTATGGTAATTG
This sequence comes from Dilophus febrilis, assembly GCA_958336335.1. NCBI lineage: Eukaryota > Metazoa > Arthropoda > Insecta > Diptera > Bibionidae > Dilophus > Dilophus febrilis. Next base: position 34,753,921 of record OY284471.1, read on the forward strand.
TGGTGTAAGCTGCATGAAATGGGTGTCTCGAGAGCAAAATAGTTATGATTAAAAGGTCGAATGTATGTGTGCGGATAACAAAGCGTGCGTGTGTTGGGCGTTTGAAGGGTAACTCGAAGTATTTTTTTGTAATATAGTAATAGATACGAAGAAATTTGAATCATATGTTTTAAAAAGAATGTTGTGGCTGGATGATAGGCGCGAAGTGTGTAAAATGTGTGTGATTTTTATTTGGAACTGGGTAAGAAAACCAATTTTGGGTGCTTTGTTTTGAAATGCATATATTAGATATATCAGTATAGTATAGTAATGTTGGGAAAAACTGACAGACAGAGGGGTTAGCGCGAAAGATTTTTTGGGGAAAAAACGGTGAGAAAGAAAATGTTGAATGGGTTTGAGGTGCGGTAGCAGAGCAGAGTAGGGGAATATTAAATGAATTGGGTATCAATTGGGGGATATTGAATATTGGAGAACGATAGCGGAAGGCATGAAGGTGGAAGAAAAATGTATGAATGAGTTGATAAGTGAAGGACAGCCGAAAACAGCAGAAGTATATGATTGGGTGTATCCGCGGAGTTAGAATGGGGAAATGGAAGGCTGGAATATATGAGAGTGAATCTGGTGTTTGATGTGATGAACGTGATACTATATGCGTGTTGGGGGGAGATGCTATGGGATTTAATGCAAGGGGATGGGGTTCGGAGGACTGAACTGGATATGTAGTTTGTGTAATATCATCCAGAAACTCCCGAAGAGAACGTTTGGCATCATTTGGCGGCGGGATGTCCGATTTTGGCGAGGGTTAAGGTGAAATAGTTGAGTGTAAATGAGCGTGCAGGATGGTGAGTACGGCGACCATCTTTCCTCCGGGTTTAATTTGGCATACGATGTCCCGACCCCCCGGGATTTAGAGACAGTTCTCCGGGTTTAACAGAATATAAAAAATAAACAAAAAAATATCAAAATCGGCTATTCAAAGTTAAAGGGTGCTCTAAATTGTAAAACTTTCTTAATAGCATTCATGTGGGAAAATGCAATCTCAAACACTCCCGGTCCATTCTCCGCCCCCCCCCCCCCCTATTCTGGAATTAGTGTTAGGGAAATGTGTTTAATATAAGGATCTTACAAGCATTTTAAAATCTACGCGTTAGGCAGAATTAAAAGGTGGTCACCGTCCGTAATGGTGAGGGAGAATATAGTGAGGTGTGTATTGGAATTGAAAGTGTGTGGCGTCCCAGGATGTAATCCTGGAAACGGAAAGATATAAGATAAGATACGTTGTTGTTAGTTAGGGAGTTTTACCATTTTTTAAAACATATTACCATTTTAATTACAAAGACAATTTTCAAACACTAACATAAACGCGATTTGGGACAATAAATTGACTTTCATCGTTTACCAATCAATCGAACACAATCGAATATAATAATAATTTTGTCACTTTTATAACTTATGTAATTTGTAAATTGTTTTATTCTTTTTGAAATCTTATATACATTTTTTTTAATCATACATCAATAAATATATTGCATTATAAAATAATAAAAAAAAAAAAGAAAAACGATTTATGTAATTTTACATATACATAATTTTTTTCTATATAATTAATATATTATAATTAAGTTTAATAAAATTAAAAAAAAATTATAATAATTATAATTTTATTGTTGCAGCATTTATTTTTATTTATTTACAACCAAAAATTTTGTGGGGATGTTCAAAAATCCGTTGACATAATAATTAAATGAGATCTTAAAAAAATATGGGGGGGATAAAAAGATAAAAGTGGAAAAAAATTCGGAAAATTATTTGGTTGTTGTGTGGGTATTTTGAAAAAAAAAAAAAATACGCACGTATCTCGGAACGGTTTAGATATTCTTTAAAATGTTTTTTTTTTTTTCTGATCATGTACACGATAATCAAAAAATAAATCGCTAATCTATTTTTAATTTACTATAGATTTAATTATTATTATCATATAAACACATAAACCCTTCAATAAATAATCAAATAATATAACCTTCCTCTGTTCCTTTTTATATATAATTAATATATGTCATCATCCTATGTTGAAATTAATGAATAAATCATTCTAAAAAACAAAAAAAAAAAAGAAACAAAAAAAACATGATATTTATAAATGAAAAATGTACTTTGAGAATTATATTTTTTTTTATCTTTTCTGTATGTGCATTGTGATTAAAAAAAAAATAAATAAAACTTACCCGTAAAGATAATAGAAAAATGATAAAAGATAAACAGCTAATTTAATCCAACCTTCTCGTTGACATTTCGTTAATATATCAGAATTCATAATAGTTGTTGCATCATAAAGACCAGGGCTACTCATTACCGGACGATTTTTATACCTATAATTTATTGATTGTATTGAAAAAACAAATCAAATATCTTTTAACATGTTAAAGTTTTTAGGTATATTTTTGCTTGCGTTAAAATTGGTTTAAATTTAGACAGATTTTATACGACCATATAAAAATCCAAACTTATTTTACCCACTTGTAAATCAGACATTACGCACAATTCATCATAGGTGGATTAAGATAAGAATTATAATGTGATAGAGTAAATATACAGATTAGGCTTGCGCCGCCGCCAGACGTATGTATTTTGGTTGCGTACTGTACCGCACCGTTTTTTCTATTGGAATTAACGGAAAAATCCCTATTTTAATTAAGAAATTAAATAGGGATTTTTCCGATTTTCCGACGGAATTAAACGTATTTTTCAATTTTTATTAAATTTATTAAAAAATTTCAAAAACTTAAGTTCTCTGGGTGTTATCATGGTTGTTTGTTTTTGTTGTGAATACGGCATTAAGGATTTGGCTGAATGTGGCACCAGAAGGCCACCATTGACATGGTCACAGGAAGTTTCTGGATCTGGTCAAAGGGAACTTTACGGAACTGAACATGCCAATTAACCAGTTGAGAGTAATGATACAGGAAATGTACCATAAAACTCTCATAGATAATGGACCACTGTCTGAAGTGGGATGCGAAAACCAATGACAATATTCACGAATGGATCTATGAAAAATGACAGTTTCGGGGCGGATTTTTATTCAAAGGAGGCGCTTGTCTTGACCGGTCATATAAACATGGAGAATTACTCCTCAAAAGTCCAAGCGGTGATGATGGTCGAAATTGTATGCTTCAATGCCATCAAATGAGCGGAAAGAAAATCCTTTTACCCTTCCCTTCCCTTCCCTTCGGCAGTAGTTTATACGGTACCCTTCGACAGTAGAGAGGTGATATCGTGTGTATGAAGGCGGGACATTTGATTCATCCTTGCGGTACTAGAATGTACTAGAATAGGCTCAACGACTGTTCGACCCAGAATGCGGTCACGTTGGTGTGGGTTAAGGGGCACAATGGAATCTATGGGAACGTAGGGGAGCGGATGCTCTGACTAAAAAGTCTGTTCTTTACGTCCTTTTAGTCAGAGCGTGAGCGGTGCCAGAACCGCAATTAATAGGTTTGTGGGGCCAGAACCGTGCACTGCGTAGTAAGTGGGGGTCGAATTTCGAAGGACCTAGTCGAGAAGTGATTATTATTTCGGAAGATCAGAAACGATGGAAGGAAATAAAAGGACTCGGACAATCTAATATAACACTTGTACTAAGAGTAAGCAGAGTAACCAATAGGGATGTTCAAAGCATGCCGCGAAGCACTCTTAGAAAATTGGTGGTTTTCAGAACTGGGCATGAAGGTTTCTGGCGATATCTTCGATAGGTGGATGACTATTATCAATGATGACACGTGTAGGCTCTGTCTTGAGGGCGAAGAAACGACGGCGCGCATTATGTCAAATTTCCTGATTTAGATAGCATATAAGGATGAGGGTGACCAGTTGCCCGTTTCTTTCCAATATGAAAGATATCGATCGCATTTTTATTTCATAGATATATGCTTGAGTGAACGCGAGCAGAACACTATATTCAATGAGCAATCTGTGAGAGCTGAGTGACAAATCGAGGGTAGGTGTCAATCGGAACGTACGAATGATTCGATTCGAAAATGCCGCAATCGAAGGAGGGGTTTTAATCAGTAAGAATCTGAAACAAGCCTTTGGGTATTCTTTTGAAGATTTCCCCTTCTTCGCCCCATATCAAAAAAAAAACCCCCATATCAAAATTGGATTAAAAATCAATTGTCTAATCTATTGATGATTATCTATTGATATATGTTGATGTTGACATGTAATACAATTTTGATTATTAACGATTTTGGCGTACCAAAACGAAATCCATTCAATGGGGTTTTCTGCTATATAACATTTCATATGCTGTTATCAGGTTATAATACTGCTAAATTTCCAGAAACCAGTTACAAAACCGCCCACATTAAAATGGGATTTTCCAAAATCAATTGTCTATCCGCAGTTCTTAAGTTCTTTTTATACTCGCGGCCCAGCAAATAATGTTTCAGACTTTTTTTTAGGGCTCCCTATTATTAAATAATGCAGGCATCTTTTATGGCAATCGATTTCGTTTCTTAGTTTTTCTTAGTCCATACCATAGCTGAATTTATCCCTATTCACATAGATGTTTGTATATCTGTGTTTGTCTGATATCTTCAATTTTCTTCTTGAGTTTTATTCTGAAGAAATGGTGCACAATTTGGCGGCCCCCAAACACACGGTTATTATAAAACGACCTCCCAGGGCGAAACGGCCCATACCTGTTAAGAATCAATGGTCTAATCTCCGAGATGAGCTGTTGTGCAATGCAGATGACAAAAAAAATTGTTTTTCTATTATAATAACGAAAATTGATGATTTTTTTTTGTACCGATATTTGATTGATGAAATTGATCTGGCATGCAGACTATCATTATTACAAAAAAAAAAAAACACAATCTTTATCTTTCTTAAAAAAAAGGAAATCTCTTTACTTTACAAACACAATCAATTGATTTCCACAATATTAATTGATATAAATTGAATAATTTCCCCAAAACAGAAAAAAAAAAAAAATTGGGCAGCAAAACAAATATTAATTTTTTTTCAACTCTCACCTGTACATATGATAAGCTAGCAATGGTGCATTTAATAATAATGAAAAATATTCACCGGATAGTAAAAAAAATATATTAAATAATAAATGTAATCCATATTCGGGTAATACAAGCTATAAAAATAATAATAATAAAAATAGTTACAATTATAACAATTAAACTTTATAATAATTATTAAAAAAAAAAAAAAAAAAAACACCCCAAAAATTTATTTTAAGGTTAATATACATAAAACTTACCGGATTTAAACTATTGCATTGATCAACTGGATTTTTATAATCTGTTTTTAATTCATCGAATGCAATGACTTGAAATATTGCAAAAAATATCAGAAATGCATCTGCAATTAATGCTATTATGTAAGTTACAGCAGGAAAATTAAAAACCATAATTATTTGTATTATTATAAATAACGCAAAAAAAAAAAATAAATAAAAATAAAAATAATTTAATAATAATTTTTATTTTTTTTTTTTGTATGTTGATAAATAAATCTATTTTTTTTTCTTCTTCTTATTCGGTTCTTCTGTATACTGTGTGTGTGTGAATGGCCTTTGAATTTGTATGACACATGAATTTTGAAAACAATAAATTCACCACCATATTTGTTATTGTTTTCAATATGTTGTTGTTGTTGTTGTTGTTGGTTTTTATTCAGCATTTTTCTTCAACGTTGTTGCCTGCCATATATATTTATATGATTCATAAATAATGATTCATACGCATGCGTGTGTAGAATTAAGAAAAAAATTTACAAAAATAAAAAAAAAAAATCGAATAAAATCTATATAAATATAGGATATTTGAAATTGAATCAACAAAAATGTAATTATTTTTATGAAATGGTTGTCGTATGGGTCCTGTGGCGCAATGGATAACGCGTCTGACTACGGATCAGAAGATTCCAGGTTCGACTCCTGGCAGGATCGCAACAAAATTTTTTTCCTCATTGTTTTTTTTTTGATGTTTATTTTTTTGGTTTTATAAAAGTATAAAAACATTTTTTTTGATTGTATAACAAAATATTTGTTAAAAACAACAAAATTGAACTTTGAACAATGAATTGTATATCCCATATGGTCTAGTGGCTAGGATAGCTGGCTTTCACCCAGCAGGCCCGGGTTCGATTCCCGGTATGGGAAATTTTTTTTGTCTCTTGGGGTTTTTTAATATTTTTGTATTATGCTTATATTATTAGCTTTTATTCTTATATTACGGAACATTTGGATCTGGGAATTTGGGAATTTTTCATCTATTTTAGAATTATAGACAAACACAAATTTATGTAAGGATTTTTTTTTTTTTTTTTTTGTTCGTTACTACGGCAGAATCGGTTTAGCGCCCGTAAAACCTCGGAATTCTATTGCCGTGAGCCCGTAACGAAATCACTTAATCAGGTGATGAGCCTTAGATGCATTGAATACACTTAAGTGATTTTGGGTGGTAAATCTATTATAATATGTGGATTAATTAATGAAATTTTGAAAATAAAGCAAACATATGAGATAAAAAAAACTTTTACTAAAACATAATAAGAAAAAATCACTCATATGTTTTCAAACAATTGTCCAAGTTGCACTTTAGGTGGATTAGTTTTTAGATAAGATGAAATGTTTAATTTAAATAACTGATAATCAAAAGTAGGGGGAAATACTAGTTCAGGGAGACTATTCCATAATCTTGCTGTTCTTGGGAAAAATGAATTTCCAAATCTGTTTGTTCGCAAAAAACTAATAGATACAGAATATGAATGAGCCTTTTGTGAATTTCTCGAATTATAAGAGTAGCTAATGGGCTCAGGAATTAGCTTTGTAAGGATAAAACAGAAGATTGGATTTTTGATGATAGTCATTGAACAATTCAGTTCGTTTTTCATGCGAAAAAGAGATAATTTTGGGTCTGCTTAAAAAGGGCTTAAAGGTTTTCGCACACTTTGACGATTTTTTCCGAAATTTTTTCGCCGCGACCGTCCAATTGCATATAAAAAAAATTTCCAAAATGGAAGTGATGTTGCTCAAATTATTTTCGTTGCGATATGATTTGCTCACCGCTGCGATACTTCGCTTTCACATAACCTGATTTTAATTTTTTTTTTGTTTTGTGAATAATAAATGAATCTCTATCGCGCTGCGATAAATCGCGGTAATGTGCATATAATGGTATTTTTTGGCAGGCAAAATAGACGTTTTCGCAGCGAACAAATCATCAAAGTTTGAAAAAGCCCTAAGTGTTGGTTGGGTTTACCCTTAAAAACAATAAAAATAGTGCAAATAGGTACAAAAATAATGATATTTTTACAAAGAAATTTAAAACCTAGATGATTAAACTATACCAAAATACGAAAAATTTGCTATTCTTTTAATGTTATCTATGTTAAATAGAAAAAAAAATTCATAGATGATTTATTTTGCCCGATTTGGCCTCATTTTCTATTTTTGTCGATCAAAAAAAAAAAAATAACATATTTTTTAGTCATTATTTATATTGTTTTGAGGAACCATTTGAACATTAGCGATCAGTATAAGTACATCCCATATGGTCTAGTGGCTAGGATAGCTGGCTTTCACCCAGCAGGCCCGGGTTCGATTCCCGGTATGGGAAATTTTTTTTATTTATACTTTTACAAAATTAAGATTTACTTATCCTTTTATAACAATCCCAACTAAAGACATTGTTCCACAATGTAGTGTTGAATTCGTAGCTGTTATTTTCATCAAACCATTTCACACTTTCACCACCTACTACTGTTGTTCTTTTTGTTGTTGGTTGTGTCGATGGTGTAACTATCATACGAGTTTATTAATTTGTTTTTTTTTTTTGTATTTGGTAATGTTTATATTTTTTTTATAATTTTTATTTACAGCATTAAGCCTCGATTTCTATGAAAATATTTTATATATCAAATTATGATATATGTGATATATAAAAAAAATGTGCTTTTTCTGAAATTCATTTTGCCTGGATAAAAAAACCGAAATTTAATAATTGCTGCTAAATAATTCCATTTTTTATTAGTTTGTAAATTAACTGGCTATTTTATTATTATGAAATTAAATCATAAAAATTAAATAAAATGTAAATAAAATGAAAAATCAAGTTTGGACGACGGTCAGCCGTCGGCAATAGAAGAAAAAATATCAATGTCCGCCGTCAGTCCGCCGTCCAATATTCATAAAAAGCACCGCCATTGAAATGCATGTATTTTCAATTTGACATTTGCCGTCGTCTGCCGTCGGCATGTCATGAAAAGCATTACTTTAACAAGCATAACAAACGACTACATATCAATATTAATTTCCATATTTTATGTTCGTTTCATCCACTCACACGCGTGCCCTTGACAAAACTGACGTACCGGCGATACTTGAAAAGTGTGGTGTAACTCACTCGGTGTAGTGATGTGAAAAAGAATTTCCATTACTTTTCGTATGTATATAACAATTAATAGTAGAAACCATTTATCATGTGACATTTCATTAAATATATCCCATATGGTCTAGTGGCTAGGATAGCTGGCTTTCACCCAGCAGGCCCGGGTTCGATTCCCGGTATGGGAAATTTTTTTTGTATTTATTTAATTACATTACCATTCTGTATTTAAATAACTATATTTTTTTTGTATGGTAAGTAATTAATCTATTGAAAAACTCCTCTTTAACCGACTAAACTATCGAATAGATAAAACGATAGTGATTATAAAACAGTTTTAATTGATAAAAGAACAAAAAGTAATTACAAAATTAAAAATTCTTTACAATTATAATTGTAAAAGTTCAAAAATTGCAATTGCGCGGTTTCAATTTCAATTGCAAAGTTTCAACGGGTTTAAATCCGATTGATTTTAAATATACATATATTATTATATATTACTGTATAAAATTTATTCTTAATATTTCTCTTTTAACATTTTCATTTGTTTGCCAAATTACAGTCGATTCAAATGTACCATCCTTAAATAATAATTGTTGAAATTCCCGTATACTTCCACCGATTCCAAAATAATATGTTTTAGCAGCAAATAATGCATAACCATTTGATTTTAATTTCAATTTTAAAAGATTTAAAATTTTTAAATAATTTTTTGGATTATAAAGAGTTTCGGATGATAAAATTATATCAAATTGAATTGTTGACGAATCATTATTTGTTGTTTTATTTTCTGCATAACTATTCCAATCACCAGCATAAAATTTACATTTATCAAATATATTCTCTTGCATTGTTATGAATGCATTATCCATTTGTTCCCGGCACAATTTACCACCGTCATCATCTTTGTCTTGTTCCTTTTCATTCTCGTCTTCATCATCATCTTCATCACCATCATCATCATTTGATTTTATTTTAAAATTTAATAGTATATTTTTTATTGTTATCATTTCAAGTATTTCTTTATTCTATATGTAGTACAAGAACAAAAAATTAATAAACTATTAGCTGAGTGTTCGATTAAAGATTATAAAATTAATTAAAAAAAAAACATTTACATAATCTTGAAAATGAACAGTTTTTGAATTTAAATCAAGTGCCACAATTCCTAATATACCAGCACCGCATCCTAAATCCAAAACACATTTTTCTTTAAAATCCAATTCATCATTTTCTAATAAATAATTAGCTAAATCTTGTGTACATTCCCAAATTTTAGCACCGCCTATATATAAATAAATAAATAAATAAAATAATTACATAAATTACATTAAAGATATTATACACAATTCATATCATAATCCTGTTGATGATATTATCGCCCAATATACCTTCATATATTCCCGGTAATAGATCAGAATTTTTCAATTCAGCCATTTCAAGACCACCACCACTACTACAATTATTAATATTAGAATAATTTTCCAATGGTATTATTATTTTATCATCATAACGAATTGTATCGGCTCCTAAGTATTTTATCATCCTTTGTTTACATTTAAATATTGATATTTCAGATACATCCATTATTAAATCTCGTTCGTATTCATCTAATAAATTTTTATCTAATATTAACGCTTCACATTTTTTTTCATCTTCTTCAATGGGTGGTGGTTCTTTATCACAAATCGAATCGTTGGTGGTCGTTGGTGCCGGGGATGTTACATCTGATTTTATTCCATCTCGTTTTTGATTACTATCAATTGATTCCAATTCATCGTTAAATGGTTCAATATCAAAACTAAATTTAAACATTATTTAATTATTTTAAATTATTTATTATTAATTATTAATTATTATTTAAATATTTATGAAAATAAAATAAAAGCACCGCACTGGTTCACTAGTTGTTTTGATAAAAAAAATAAAAAACATTTCCAAATAAAATTAGGTTATGATGATTTTATAGATTTTATCTGCAAAAAATGATTGAATTGGAAAATAAATTTTTTATTTTTGGAACAAAATTATGACCAAATGACGATTTCGGCTAAATAAAATGCCTCGCGTTCAAAAATAAAAACCTCATAATCAAGTTGTTTTTATGATTAAAAAAGTATATAAAAATGAAAGCATTTTCGTACAAATACAAAAAAAAAATGGTGTATTTAATAGACCGGTGGGTGATAAATGAATGGTTTACCAGGTGAACATTAGTATATGATCAATGGGTGTACAAATAGTGGTCAGTGTCTTTTTCCCATAATACTTGACATATATTACTTGGCAAGTACACAAGCAAGATAGACGAATGGCCAAACGAACACATTTTGTATTCACTTTTTGCAATTATTCAGGTGCCAATATCCCCGCAGATAGTTTACGAGCGTATTGACGGTAAATGAACGCGGCATTACTTTTGTCAGGACAGCTGATTTTGTTTTTATTTTTAAATTATAATTTTTGTTTTGTTTTGTTTTGTATTTTTTTGTAGTGAAAATATTAAATAATTTAATTTTATTAAATGTATATCTGTATATATAATTAAAATTAATGTTTAATTTAATTTAAAATGCCTGCTTCTTGTGCGGTACTACATTGTGAACAAAAATATGTTCATTCTGTAAATATATCATTTCATAAGTAAGTTTGTTCTAAATTTCATAAAAAAAGAATGCAAAAGTTCAAAAAAACTTATTATTTTTAAGAGGATCTTGTAAATCCCGATCGTAATAACCCCATCAGAAGATTAGAATTAAAAAAAAATGTGTACTATAAAATACTTAATTTATATTCCATTCAATTGACATATATTAATTGGTTGGGACTTTGTTAAGATTTGTTAGGAGTAAATTTTCTTAAACTTACTATACAGCAGAATATTTCTTTTTATTTTATAGATTTCCATTTGAAATACCAAATGTATTAAAAGCATGGATTGCATTTTGTGAACGTGATTCAAATTGGAAACCATCACGATGGAGTACAATATGTAGCCGACATTTTATTGAAAATGATTTTCGTGGTGATGCCGCTATGCGTAAACGTTTAAATCATTTGGCCGTACCTACCATTCAAATAGATAATAATAATAATAATAATAATAGAATTGTGAATGTTCAATCGGTAATTGTAAATTCAAATATTCAATCCAATTCTTTTGTTACTGATGAAGCTACTGCTATAACTACTGCGGCGACTGCTGCTGTTTCTATTGATGATAACGATGATGATAATCTTAATGATAATAATAATGTTATTCATATGGATAATATTTTAGCAATGTCAATTATAAACGGTGACGATGATGATGATGATGATGATGACAATAACAATATAAAAAATCTATCGAAAAAGGATCAAATGGATCATATTCAAATAATAGAAAATATAAAATATGAACCGATAACAACGGCCGTCGTAACGACAACACCATTTATATCATCAATTTGTTCAATTTGTTGTGAATGCTCGTCAACGGTCAAAGACGGTCAACAATTGTCTTATAAAGTGATCGATAATAATGTTGAAATTCAAACATATATAAAAAAATCATTACCTCATCTAAAGCAAATCGCCCTGACAAATGACAAAATCGTAAATAAAATTTGTATACCATGTTATAATTTAATACGTAAATTTTCATTATTTATTGATAAAGTGAATAGAGCCCAAATAAATAAAATTAATTATGTGTGTACGTCGTTGAATGGTGATCAAATAGAAAAATCAACGCAACCGCAAAATGGCGGTAATTCAAATTCATTGATAAATGCCAAAGTGAGTGCCAAAGAAACGGAATTAAATAAAAATATTATCGAAAAAATTGAAAATGTCCAATCAATTCGTTCAACATCACGTATTCATCATAAATTGACTGTACCCGATAGAATACAAGATTCTAAACAATTGATAACGCATATAAAACAAGAACCCATTGTTCATGTTAAACAGGAATTACCCGATTCATTACAACAAATAAATTTAAAGAATGCTATTCAAATGACGGTGACGGATCAATCAAATGTTGCAGATGCTAAACTAACAATAATATCCCAACGTAATCAACAATATTCACCATCAACAACATTTGTATTTTGTGAATATTGTGAACAATTTTTTAGAAGTGAAATGATATTAAATGAGCATATTCACAGTTGTCATGGAACAGACGAACAACCACAACAACAACAACAACAGCAATTGCAACAACCAAAACATCAACAGCAATTGCAACAACATTCTGCAACTGCGCCTGCACATCAACAACAAACAACAAATCGTACGATAAAAGTTGATCGAGATGAAGCCAACGAAATTGAAGATGATGAAAATATTGATTATTCGGAAATTCTTGAAATTACCACATTAAATAATGATGAATGTGTTGATTTAGAAAATATCGATATGGATGAATCAATGAGTACATTAAATAATGATTACAATAATAATAGTAATAATAACGATGATGATGGCGATTTACCGTTACGATCTAATGAAAAACACATTTTAAAAATTGAAAACGAATCAAATCAAATAACTAATATTGTATTAATGGCATCTGCCGTTGTACATGATCATTGTTATTTTAATGGTATCAATTCGCATAACATTAAAAATGATGAAAATCAATGTATTATTATCGGAAATGATCATCAGGTAAAGAATTTTGAACCGAAGGATAACTTAAATCATAATAATTCAATACCGATAAGCAGTGATGTAGCTACAGAAATAAATACAGAAATTGTTGATATTAATAATGAAATTATTCAATTGGAAACCGATGTGAATCTAAGATCTATCAATAATAATAATAATAATAATCGTAATGATGATGATGACGGTGATGATGTTGATGATGATGATGATGATGAAGATAATGTAAATTTAATATATTCTAATTTAGAAATGAATAGTAATAATATTAATAATAATCAAATTAACGAAATCTATAAATGTAATAATGTATCAATTGGTATAGTAAGCACATCTTCTATTGATGGTGGTGGTGGTGGTGATGTTGATTTTATTGCCGAATCTGATATGCAACGTAAACGTAACGCGATGGAAAATTTAGAAAATAATGTTAAAAATACGAATCCACCAGTTGAATGTTTAAAATGTAATTCATATTTTCTAAATAAAATTGATTTAAATATTCATATTAAACGAGTACATTCAATTCAACAGAAACATTGTCCAATATGTAAATTAGAATTTAAAACATTTGGTGATTATTTAAAACATAAACATGATAAACATTTCATTAAAATGATAAAACCAAAACAGAAAAGGGATGATGATCATGATGTTGTTAATGTTGTTAATAAACAAAATTATCATCGATGGCGTACAATTAAATGTTTTGATTGTTATAAAAAATGTGCAATAAAAGAAGACGCAACTAAAAACATAAGTTTCAATAATGGACAACGACGACAAGGATTCAGAAGTCAACATTTATCGAAACACATTGATCCATTTTCACCAATACAATATAATTGTAAATGGTGTAAAAAGAAATTTAAAAAATGGATATTAATACAGCAGAGAAGGAAAAAATCTCCAGATATGAATTTATTATCTACAATTGAAACATTTTCTTCAGACCGTCAACAAAATAATTCAATTGTAGACCCAATGCTGCTGATGCCGCCGCCGCCGCCCAAACGATTTACATGTAATTTATGTAAACGAACGTATAAACAACGTTCATATTTTAATCGTCATATTGTTAAACATCGTTTGCCAACCGAATGGACATTAAAATGTAAACAATGTGGTCTATTATTTGATAAATTCTATGATTTACAACGTCATCGAATCTCACGGGATTGTGCCAATATATTGGATACATTCAATAAAAATGATATTTTGATTAGCAAACGGATAAATGGACATTTTACGTGTACCGTTTGCGGACAACAATACAAAACAAAACAAAAATTACAACATCATGAATATGTTCACAGTGGTTTGAAATTATTTAATTGTGAACAATGTGGTAAAGAATTTCGTTGTCAAAATAATTTATATCAACATAAAATTACCCATCAAACAAATCGTAATTATAAATGTACATTGTGTCCGAAGGAATTTAAACGATTGGGTGGATTAAATCAAGTAAGTGTTGTTTGTGTTTTTTTTTACTTTTTTCGTATTGGGGAATAGACCTTGCAAAAAAAGTTTATGGGAAAAAAATTCATTTAATTTCGGGTAGCGCACTTGCGCCTCCCGGATGTTTCTAACCTGAATGATTTAGAAATTATACAATAATGATTGAATGTCTTTTTCAACACCCTCTATTACTCTGTGGAGATTAAAGTTAGAGACCCCATTTCCCCATACGATGTTTTGCGCGAAATATTCCAAGTATTACGTGATATTTCGGGTTTATGGAAGGGATCAAGCGGAACACCTTGTATAATAAACCAATTTATATTAATTTTATTTTATTTCTTTCCATAATACGCAGCATGTATCTGGATTTCATTATAAAATTAAACCTCATCATTGTCCAATATGTAAATATAAATATGCATTAAAAGGTGATATGTTACGATGTAAACATTCAATATTAAAATCTAGAGATTTTATGAGATAAAAGTGAAGTTGATATTCGTTTCTGCTGTGCTGATCGACTGATTTTATGAGAATATTTTTTGTGGTAAGTTTAATTTTGATAATTTAATAATGCTAGGTTTGGTCAAAAATAAATTAAAAAAAAAATTACTTAACTTATTTATTACAATATATTATATTGGGTGAAATTAGTAATTGTTTTTAAATGATAATGATGATGTTTGATGTTTTCTTTTCAATGTACGCTATTTTATTGTTAAGATCAAGAATCAGGCTAAAAAAATCACTTCGCTTTAAATTTTTACGAAGATCCAATGAAGTTGTCAATCTGTCTGTAAATTTAGCACTGGTGTAAAGGGTATATGTAACACTCCTCTATCCTCTACAGTATAATAATTTTTACTTATTGGGGTCGGTTCTCAAATTACTGGTGCAGAACAGTTTGTGGTGACAGATTCTAAAAATATGTATTTTCGATGATCGCGGAAATAAAATAAAATCCATTGAATTTTTGGATAATTTGATCACTTATATGAATAGTATTTATTCAAAATCACTTAATTTTATTGAATGTATCACCGAGATTCGTCATGAACCGTTGTTGGACTTATAAAAGATGAGGTAAAGATGAGGCGCAGTATTTTATTATTTTGAGCCTCGTTAGCCTGTATCATGTAACACGTTTCGGCGCCGTAGGTCGCAATTGGTCGAACAAGTGTTTGATATAATCTTACTTTAAGTTTTTTACTCAATGTCTTTGAGAATACATTTCTTGCAAATCGTAAAAACCTTGTTTCCTGAAGCAATCCCAGATTCAACTTCATCAACAATATCATTTTCACTGTTTTGCACCATCCAAGCTATTAAGTAACTGTCCATCCGCCGTTTCGTAGTTATTCTGACCAATTGTTACGCTTTGATATTGTGCCATGCCTTAAACCTACTATCCTTTGGTGCAATCATACTTATATTAGGTTTTCTCCTCGTTTACGTATAATTAATCCTCACAATTTCCGGAGCTTCACGTTGCACCATAGTAAGAACGCTTCTTTTAACGGCACCCATATTGTCCTGTGGGTGGTAATGGTCGTCGTTCCATTTTTCCAAAATAACATTTAAAAATAATGTATCCAAAGGATGTCCTAGCCGAACTAAAACTTCCGTTATCCTTAATTTTAACATGGCTATCAATTTTTGTGGGAGGCCGCCAATTCCTCCATTCCGTGATTATTTATTTATTTCTCATAAAGTAACATTAAGTACTAATGTATTTACATAAATATTTTAAATAAAATATTAAATGACAATCATAAAATATAAAGACCATAATGATCAACAATTAAATATGAATGTAAGCCATCGTTAACACTATCAATATGTTGCCATATCGTCAAAACGGAAGATGATATGTAGACAAATGATTTTAAAAAATAAAAGAAAAAGTACGAACATCGTACTTAAATAACAATCATCCTTAAATTAACAACCATAGTTGATAGTGCAAACCTTGGCCAAATCATAAATATTAAAAGTATAGAATATAAATAAAATATCAATATAGTAACAATATATCGTGAATAATAAATATAGTCAAAAAGCAAGCACGGAAATATAACAAAATTTACAATATTAAAATGTGTAACTATAAAATTTTAATTTAAATTCTGAATTATTTACGTTATTGTCAAGCAAGAGATGGCTAAAGGAATTATAGGACATGAGCAAGGAGTTGAGGGGATTAAAACGACCATAATTGGTATGATGACAATCAAGGTTGAAGAATTCAACAACTCGCAAACTCCGAAAATTTAATTTGAAGGTCAATCTGCCAAGTAAAGAAATACAATCTACATTATTATTTATTAGTCCACATATTAACGACAACCCAATAAATTGTCTATGTTTTTCAAGTGTAGGCATATTCAATAATGCAAGTCTGTGCGTATAACATGGCAAAACAGATGTTTCGGACCATGGAAGGGACCGTAGCGCAAATCTAATAAATCTTCTTTGAATCGATTCAATTCTATTTTTAGCATTACAATAGTAAGGCGACCAAATTGGACAAGCATATTCTAGAGTTGATCGAACAAATGAGTAAAACAAGGTCCGGAGGCACCAGGGATCAGAAAATTCACCACCCATACGAATAATAAATCCAAGTGCCGAATTTGCCCTGTTAACCACATAATCGATATGGGGCTTAAACGTCAATTTACAATCCAAGTAAACACCCAAATCAAGAGATTTGTCAGTAATATTTAAAATGGTACCATTCAAGTAATAAGAATAAACCACAGGTTTAATTTTGTGAGTAAAATTCATAATCTTGCATTTGTCAATGCTTAATGACATACGATTACGACAACACCATTCATAAAATGAACAAAGATCAGCCTGTAATGCCAAAGCATCATCAGGCGTAACGACAGATTTGTAAATTTTAACATCATCAGCATACATTTTACAAGCAGAGTGTTTAAATACCTTAGGCAAATCATTAATAAAGAGTACGAATAAAATTGGGCCCAAATGACTACCCTGCGGAACACCAGAAGTAATATTGAAATCCCTTGATTGCACACGATTGAATAATACCCTACACGAACGATTATGCAAGTACGACCGCATCCAAGATACGAATTTGTGACTAAAGCCCATTGAAAGCAATTTAGTCAGTAGAATGCCGTGTGACATTTTGTCGAAAGCCTTGCATAAATCGGTAAAAATGCAATCGACCTGCGCGCCGACATTAAATTGTTCAAAGCAATATGTTGTGAAGTCAAGTAAATTTGTGGTTGTGGACCTACCGTGAGTAAATCCATGTTGTTCTGGGCAAATAATGGATTTAACGTTAAATGACAAGATCTTCGTAATAATGCTTTCAAAGATCTTGGGAATAATAGACAACCGGGCTATTGGACGATAATTTATTGCCAAGTTTTTTCCTCCCTTCTTGTAGAGTGGAATAATGAATGAAGTTTTCCAATGATTAGGGAAACACCCAGCATCCAAGGATTTATTGTACAAAATAGTAAGTGGCATTGAAAGAAAATCAATACATTGTTTAAGGACCACAGATGGAACACCATCCGGTCCATACGAATACTTATTTTTACAGGAATTTATTGAATCATAAACATCCGAATACGAAATTGAAAAATTTATCGCAGAGAGGTAGTCGAATGATGCAATATCACGAGTATCATATTCATCAGAATCAAACCCGACATTATCGAAGGATGATTCAAAATATTCTGCAAATAAGTTTGATATTGAATTATCATCGGTACATACAACGTTATTGTATGTAATTGAGGATGGGCAATAATTTGCCAATCGCTTGTTTTTAATAAATGCCCAAAATCCACCAGGATTACGACACATATTCGACTGAACAGATTCAATATAAGAATAGTATTTTTGTGCAATAAGAAAATTAAATTGGTCGCACGCATTACGATGCCTTATCCAATCCGATTCATTTTTAAAGATGCAATACAAATTCCAAAACTTATTTCTTAAGTTTCTTACACTTTTAAGTTCACTGTCGTACCATGGGTAGCGGGATAATGTAATATGGGATTGTTTTAATGGAATACAAGTTAAAAAATTTTCAAATAAAACATTATAAAAATAAACCAAAGCACTATCCAAAGAATAGTTATTAAGAAAATTCCAGTCAATAAATTCTAATTTATTATTTAATTTGTTGAAGTCTGCATGCCTGAAGTCAAATTCAAAAATAGTGCTATTATCAACATTAAAAGAAATATTCTTATTTGAATGTAATGTCAATAATAGCGTTGGGTGATGAACATCCTCATTAACAATGTAATTGCCTGTACGGTGTAGGTGGCAATCCAACATTTCAGACACAAATAATAAATCCAGCATTTTATCATTTAAATTTTTTATGTCATTTAGTTGTCTTAACCCTAGTGCAGACATATCATCCAAAAATAAAGCATCATTATCACCAACCACATTAAAAGGGATCATGCAATCTGTATCATCCGACATGACCCAATTAATACGAGGTAGGTTAAAATCGCCAACTATAATTAATTCATCATTCGCACCACAAATATTATTTGAAACATACCCGATATATTGTACCAAGGTATTGTACAAGGAGCTATCAGCAGCAGGCGGAATGTAGCAACAAAAAATATATATATTATTAAAATTTGAACGAATCCCAATACAAATACATTCTAAATTTGGATTAAAATGTGTCAAATTTGTAAAATCAACAAGTGTAGACGCTAACGAGGATTTAACCGCAATTAATACCCCACCACCTTTATTGGTAATAGCAGTATCATGATGGCGGTCACGTCTAAACACGCGGTAGGATGAATCAAACAATTCCGAATCAAATATACCAGTACATAACCAAGTTTCTGTTAAAGCGTAAATATCCACATCAGACGAATTTGTTATTGAATGCAGCAATAATTGTCGCGTCTTAGTTCTTAGACCACGAACGTTCTGATATAATAAATTAATATTCATATACATCAATGCAGTCGTGTCGGATGATTGAGTTCCCGATTCCGAAAATTTTGCTTATTTTTATTATTTTTTTTGTTGTGGAATTCGTGTGTTATGATACCGTCAATTTTCCAATTATTTGGGTTAGCAAACATATTGAAATGTTCAACGGGAACAAATACTTTAAAAGATGAATATCCACCGGCGTGTTTTACATTATTAATTTGTACGATGCTGATATTCTGATCATACTTCATATTTATTGTAATATGATTCTTAACCATATCCGTGGTGGAAGCAGGATGAAGCCCAGAAACAAACACACATTTATACCTTTGGGCAGCCTTTAAAATGGGTTCAACGGTGGTAAGTGCAGTAACACCGATAGTGTCGTGTTGATTTGCTGAGTGTAGTTTAAAATCAGAATTAGTGTCAGAATTAGTGTCAGTGTGACCGGATGTTTTTATTCGTTTTGCCCCTCTAGCTTTCAGAGGAACAAAGTGTCGTCCCCGTTTCCGACCACCAAGGTGGTTGTCAACATTCGGTCCACTATTGTTGGTATTATTATCAATAATTAGTTTGCTAATTTTGCTATTAGCACAATCGTTATCAATATTATTATTATTATTATCATTATTAATATTGGCATCATCATATACCATTTCACTACAATTATTATTATTGTTGTTATTAATTTGTTTGTTTTTATTAATAATATCAATATCAATTTCAATACAACTATTGTTGTTTTGGTTGCTATTGTTA
Organism: Dilophus febrilis; assembly: GCA_958336335.1. NCBI lineage: Eukaryota > Metazoa > Arthropoda > Insecta > Diptera > Bibionidae > Dilophus > Dilophus febrilis. The sequence goes on from OY284471.1 coordinate 34,774,173, forward strand.
TTGGTATTGTTATTGTCTTTTTGCATTAAATAATTATACTTGATAGTATTGATGGAATCATGTAACAATATATTTTCAGCAGCAATTTTATTCATGAGTTTATTATTTTCCATAATCATTATGTTTGCATTTTTAATTTCACAAAACAATTCATTAAATTTGCTAAAGAAGTCCATATTATCACAATCCTTACAAAACCACTTAAAATTTGCATTATCACACAATGATTTATATTCGGTTCTCGAAAGTTTAATACATTTTATGCAAAAGTACTTTTTACATATACCATCACAGCTAACAAATTCTGATGATAGCGGTAGACAACCGTTGCACTGAATACAATTTTTTGATGACATGGTTGAAAAACAAATTTTATAATAATAATAATAATAATAATATATATTTATAAAACAAATAAAGTAATTTATTAAATTAAATTAAAATAATTAAAATAATAAATAATAAATTAATTAAAATGTTTAAAATAATAAATAATAAATAAATAATTAAAACTTATAGATAAAATAAATAATTAAATAATTAAAACTTATAGTTAAAATAAATAATTATTAAAATAAAAATAAATTAAAATTAAAATTAATTAAAATAAAATCAACACTATGACTATGACTACACGACTCTCCTGTGTGATGATGATGTGTTTAATAGGCTGAACAGATGATGTGAACAGATGATCTTTCAACCCCCTACACTTTTCTATTGCTGTCGTATGTCTATCAGTTGATCAGTTGTTGAACGATCATTACGAAATCCACATATTACCAATGGCCATTCCTCAGCATATGGCAAAAGGCGCTTAAGCAAGTATTTTATATGTTCCATTTAGCAAACGATAATTCCCGATATTTGGAACATTCCATTCTGTCTCCTTTCTTGAGTTACTTTTCTTATGGGTTTTCGAAATTTTACCTTCAGACCATTTCTATACAAGTTTTTTTTTTCGTAATTAAACTTAACTTTGAACTTGAGTTTTACTTTACTACTTTACTACTCTTCGAACATCAATTTGACTGAAATTTTTCAATATTTTTTAATGTATAGATTTTGCGGTCCGAAGATGGGATTTGTCACCCACTCCCTTACACATTTTCCCAAGTTGCCGACTATTTTGTTTGTTTGTAATCCCGATGAGTCAGGAGTTGCCATACCAGGAATTGCTATGACATTTGTCAATCATATTTTAGTATACCTCAAGTTCCAATTTTTCAAACAAAGTAATAGTTTTTAATCGTGTTAAAAATATCGAATTTAGTACCAGAAAATGCGATGATTTGCGGAAAGCATTAAAGGTTTTGGTTTCATTCGGAGAAAAGTGCTGCAGAGTTGCATGGAATCGATGCATATGATAACCATGCTCTATCAGACGTAACATGCACAAAAGATGGTTTCAACGGTTCAGAGATAATTAAATTGATGTGAGAAATAAAGAACGTGGAAGATCGCACCAAACAAGTTTGAAGTTGTCGAAATTACATGAAATATTGGGGATGAAGATGACACTTTGAATCAAATACAGATTGGGGAAATGTTAAATGTTGCACAACCAACAATTTCTGATGGTTTTAAAAGCTATGGGAAAGATCCAAAAGTGTGGAAAATGGGTGCAATTTAAATTTAATGAAACAACGATTGAAAACCGATCAAATGTGAAATGCTTGTGAAATTTTGATTCAAAGGCATGTAAGAAAATCCTTTTTGCATCGAATTGAATTGCATCAACTTCGACTGCAATGGCAGATCGTTTCGACACAAGAAAACAATGCTGTGTGTGTCTGGTGGGATCAGAAAGGTGTGTTTACATCGAGCTCCTAAAACCTTGTGAAACCTTGTGTTAATATGGTGATCTCTACCGAGAACAAATGATCAAAGGTAATTTTGCTCCATGACAATTGAATGACAATTGCACACGAAACCAAAAACTTTATTAACACAAGGTTCAGGATAAAATCAAAGTACTTGACTGGAAGCTGCTATTCGCATCCGCTGTATTCACCAGACTTGGCTCATTTCGACTACGAAATTTGTTTTCATCAATGGGCAACGTATTGGCTGTGCATCACTCCGATTCCTATACGAAGAAGTCCGAAAATTTTGTGTTTGATTGGTTTGCTTCAAAAGACGAACAATTCTATTGGCGTGCGGTATCCATAAATTGCCAGAAAGCCAGAAATGGTCAAAATGCGTAGAAAGCAATGACGCCCAATAGTTTGAATAAAATGTTACCAATATATATATATAGAAACAAAATACACATTTTAATTACAATTTATAATTTTATATCTTTGCTCATTTATTTATTTATATAAAGTATAATTTATAGATTCATTTAAATAATTAAAACATTTTATAAATTTTATAAATATATTATTTAATTCCTAACATCATCAAAATATGTATAGCAAGATCATTTAATTTTTTTTTACTATATATTTTATTACATATACATAATTGTATTTCTTTTATATTTACAAATTAATATTTAAAATTGATAGATTTATTTAAAAATTAATAAAAAATACAATATGAATAATCATTTATTTATTTATTTTTTTTTATACTTATTTTTCTAATTTGACACACACATCCTTTTTATATTGAGGATGTTTTATATTGAGCATTTATTTATATCTATGTATATAGGTCCATTCACTTCGATACGAAATACCTTCGTAAATGAAATTTTCGTATTTTTTGACAGAAAATAAAATACACAACCATCGTAAATAAAAACATGTCGCGTTTATAGTTTTAATTTGAATATTAAATTATTTAAAGAAAATTTTTCGTAGATATATAAAAATATATATACTGTAGACTCGCGGTGTAAGGAACTGATTGATTTTGGGGGAGGTCGTTCCCTATTTCGGAATTTCCTTATATGCCCCTTACATACCTAGAGATATCTATCAAACGTCGGAAAAGAGGTTAAAATCAAATGATATATATATTCAATGGAAGCCATTATTACAGAACAACAATGGAAAAACAAGTGTATTATTTGGAATCTTTGAATTAGGAAATTGGGAAATCAAAAATTATGTAAAGGGTGATTTTTTAGCTATTATCTTTTTGGCAACACTGGTTTAAACAGCTGACGCACGTTTCGTGTTTTGTCAAACATCTTCAGTTTTGTTTATAACTTAACCATGAATCGTCTTACAAACGAACAACGCTTGCAAATTTTTGAATTTTATTATCAAAATGCGTGCTCTGTTAAGAAAGGTCATCGACGACGAAATTGTGTTCACCGACGAAGCTCATTTTTGGCTCAATGGGTACGTAAATAAGCAGAATTGTCGATTTTGGAATGAATTTCCGCCAGAAGCATTGCAACAGCTACCAATGCATCCAGAAAAAGTCACAGTTGGGTGCGGTTTATGGGCTGGTGGCATCATTGGACCGTACTTCTTTCTTCAAAGATGATACGAATCGTAACGTAACTGTGAATGGTGAGCGCTACCGTGAGATAATATCCAACTTTTTTTTGCCCAAAATGCAAGAGCTTGACTTGCATGACATGTGGTTTCGGTACAAGACGGTGCCACATGCCACACAGCGCGCGCAACAATGGACTTATTGAGAGGCGATTTCGGTGAACATTTTATTTCACGTTCGGGACCGGTCAATTGGTCGCCTAGATCGTGCGATTTAACGACTTTAGACTATTTTTTGTGGGGCTATGTTAAAGCTCATGTCTATACAGACAAGCCCGCATCAATTGACGCATTGGAAGACAACATTGAAGCATTTATTCGTGAGATACCGGCCGAAATGTTGGAAAGAGTATGCCAAAATTGGACTAAGCGAATGGACCATTTGAGGCGCAGTCAAGGTCAACATTTTCATTTTAGAAAAATAATTTAGTCAAAATTTGTTCAGTATAGTGTTCAGTGGGACATAAGTTAGTTGTATGTTTTGACCTTGGCTCAAGGTCAAAAAGAAGATATGACGTAAAATATCCCTTATTTAAAAAAATGGAATCCCCTATTTATCGATGCGGATTCTTATTCTACATAAAAAAAATAAGACCATTTTGTATCCGAACATTTTTTAATTGAACCTCAATTAATTTGGTTTAAAATTTGATTTAAAATTTCTTTAATTAAACAAATTGTTTATAGGTTAAAGGCCTTAACTTAAAGCCTGGCATTTATTATGTTGGACACCCGGTAATAATATAATAATAATAAAAATTGCAAATAGATAACGTTTTTTTTTTTTTACTAATGTGGACACAAAAAAAAATCGTGTTAGAAATCTAAAAGTTAACAAATATTATTTAATAAATTTTAGTATAATTAAGAAGAATTAAATTCAATATTTAATTTGGTAAGTATCACCGAAATGAGTTTTCTATGACAATATGATCTCATTAAGTAATTTAAAGCTGTCAAAACGTACGAAAATTTAATTTACGAAGGTATTTCGTATGGAAGTGAATGCGGTTCTATCTATACAATATAGTTGCGTTCTATTCAATTACCATTGGCATGGATAAGAGTAGTTCGGAGTATATAAGAGTAGTAGATTTTGTCTTATCCGAATTACTCTTTGTTTTAGTACGGAGTAGTCCGGCGTAGAAAAATTTATATTCTTTATCTCTTACCTACTCTTATCCAAAACTTCTGGTAATCAAATGGAACACAACCCAATGATTTTGATTTTTGTCATATTGATATTTTGATATATATAATATATTGATTGATTTTTTTTGTTGATAAAATTTAAAACGTTAAAACCTTTAATTAAAAAAAAAACAACGGTAACATATCATTTTAAAAAGGATAATATTAATAATAATTTTTTTGTTTTTAAATTCAAATAAATATACGTCATTAAATCATTAAATATAATATTTATTTTATTCTTTTAATATATACTTTTAACACATTAACAAAAAAACATATAAATTCATGATCAATTATTAGTTTTACTTACTTAATTAAATCATTTCCTGATCCGATCGCAATAAATGAACATTTATCCTTTATTTATTCTAATACAATAATAATAATATTAATAAATTTTTTTTTTAAATGCCAACAAAATCCATATAGTAATTAATGCAAAAAAAAAATAAAAATATAATTTAAAATTAAAACAAACTTGATAATATAATAATAATAATAATAATAAAAAAAATATCTCTTCTTAATAAATATAAATAACAAATTAAAATTTGGTCTTAATAAAATTAATTATAATAATATACAAATATATATTTATTTATATTATATATATAGTTAAAGTTAACGCACTTAACACACACACACAATCACACGCTCGCATAAACACAAACACAAAAACACATTGACCAAAAATTGATGCTAAAATACAAAAAAATTTAATTAATTTTGATGGAAAATTGCGGCACGTTCTTGAAATTGTGCTCGCCTAACAACTTTTTCTTGTTCAGCTCGTTTACGTTCTTCTTTTTCCTCAATGATTTCGTCATGGAATTTATTCGATTTCGATTGTTGTTCAATTTTAGCTTCAAAAAAATTTTTTGCACCACCAACACCAACTTCATCAACATTTATTTCCGTTAAACGGGCCAATTCGGCTAAACCCGATTCCGTTTCCAATTCACCGGCTTTTGCTTTTCTATGTGGTGAAATCACAAAAAAAAAAATTACATAAAAAAAATATTTATTTGTTATGTATCGAAAATATATAACTTTAATGTTATGGGGCAGTATGTCCCAGATTCTGACTACAAAACGACGGTTTTGGGTTCTCTCATTTGGACTCATTTGGATTCCCAAAAATGTTGATCGATTCGACTGCGTTGCGGAATTAAACGAAAAAAAAAAACAGATTTTTCGAGATTTTCATGTTTTTCGCTATTCTGGAGCACTTATCTCCATAAATGGTTATTGTAATTGAAAGATCAGATTCACAGATATTAGCATTGGCATTAAATTACCTTTAAATTAAGTTTAAAGTGATGTATAGATCGGACAACCGGTTCTCGAGATATTTAAAGAAACGTTTGTAAACTACACATATAATTTTTTGTTTTCTAAAGTTTGAGGTATCATATCTCGAAAAGATACCCTGTAAAACTTTCCCCGTCCAACATACTTAAGAATTTGCAACTTTAATTAGCTTTCAAATAATGATAAATCGTTTGTGATTATCTATGAAAAACCAGAAGAATCTGGAAGACATATTTTTGTGATTCCAAAATGGGTTATTTGGGAATATTTTGAAAACGGTTTGGGATAGAATTACCAAATGTGCGGCACTTGAAAGATACAAAGAAATAGCCAGAAAACATAATTAGCGCGGTATATTTACCCCAAGAATTAAGGAAGTTAGTTACATCATTTCATCTCTGGGTATAAATATACCGGGTTTATGCAAAAGTGTAGAATTTTTGATTATCCATTCAATTATAAAATTAGGCAACTTTTTGATGATGTTTTTATTTTTAAATTCTTCATAGAGTAGGGGGCTATCTATTAGATTAGATTACAATTATTAAGTTGTCGGTTGGAATTCCTGAAATACTGAACCTCTGGAGGTCATTGTGCTATATCCTGAATCTATTCCATATTCATATACATTTATTGGTCTTGCTCTCAGGAACCTGGCCAATGCTGAATGGTGGATATGAACACATAACTTCCTCGGACAAAGGAAATAATTAGCTAATGGTCCTGAGTCTTATATCTGCTACTGCTTCATATTCACATAGAATGTGTTCCGCAGTTTCCTTCTTCATATGGCACAACCGGCAAATATTCCACCTTTACGATTTTCATCCTATGTAGTTGAGCTCTTAGATTAAATTGATTAAATATCCGGTCACTAGTCTAATTTTCGTTTTATTTAGGCTGAGAATTTGTTTCGTCAGACCTTTTAAATAGGCAGAAATAAAGATTTTTGATTGCCCACAATAATAGCGATGTCATTCCAGTGTTTCTCCAATCTTCCTTGCTTGATTTTTAATAAATATATATATAAGAGGATGATTGAGGATGACTGCCAGAGCGACTGTAGCCGTTGTGCTCATTGCTCCTGTAATACCAAACACGTCAATCTCTGCAGTTTATTTAGTTTGCCCTGCCTTGATGGCCATCCCTTGATGGGCCGTACTGCTTCAGACTGATGAAGCTGATAGGTCAAAATGGGTCTAGTTATAATACTTGTATAACCATAACCGTACATATTCATATGACACTTGTTAATTTTAATTTCCAGTTTAGAATGGCATCCAATATTACAGCCAGATAATTAACTTCACTCAAGTTTGATGATCATTTCGTTACCCCAAATAGCATGGGTCATTTGAACCTACCGCCCCCCTGCTTAGTAAAGGAACAATAGCTTCTCAAATGGTACGTCCATAGTCCATGAACTTTCTCGAATCAACAACTTTGGTAATGCATTAAGATTTTTCAAGATTTCACATTTTCCACAAATCGTTAAGATTATGGAACAGTGTCCCAGGGTTAGTATTTCCTCCCACTCATTACAACTATTGCGATTGGTCGTACGGCAAATTAGCGACATCGAATGTGTCCTGGTTTGAAAATACCGCAATCGAGTGTTTTTCATCAATGAGAATCCAACACCATTAGATTCCCCTTCTTCGTTAACAAAACTGGTAAAAATTATGCGTAATAGTTAAATTTTTTTTAAATTTCGGTGAAATACAAGTTTTTTCACTAGACAAAAGAGTTGGTTGACAGAGCACAAAGCAATAATATCCAAAAAGCAATTCGCATTAGAACCCACATTTTGCGAAAAAATGAGGCAACTCTAAACCAAATCAATAACGACCAAAATGACCGGAATCTGTGCAATCCGTGGCTTTGGTGACTCGTGGATGGGGGATCGGTTCCGTGACGGGTCATTGCATCCACGGGTCACCACATCCACGGATTCCACAGATTTTGGATTTTATGTACGTGATAAATTCTAATTTATTAATAAAAAAAGAGTGGGGAACGTTTTGGAACTTGATGGATAATGGAAAGGAAATATTATCCTTATAAATTCATTATCCTTTGAAATATTATAATGATATTAAAAAAAAATTAAATAACATAATGTTTTTTTGTCGTAAAACCTAAAAAATGGGATACATTCATTTCAATTATATTAGGATAAATTTTGGTGTTTACCATATAAAAGTACATTTTTTAGCCGTGGATGCGTGGACCTCCGAACCTGTAAATTTCGTTAAATGAACCGTACTCTTTTAGTTTTTGGGGCTCAAAATTTCGAGGACAATTTCCGGGTGATACATCGCGTTTCTATTGCTTTACGTAACAAAACAAACATTTTCAATTTTATCATGAAATATAGAGTACCTACTATAATAATAATAAATTCCAGATGTTTATTATACGCAGTGAAGGCAGGGACGGGTTGTAAGGTACACAAAATTTGGTTTTTGTACGTGATAAAGACAAATTGGTTAATAAAACACTGGGGAATGTTTTTACTTGATGGATAATGGAAAGGAAGTATATTACTTTTAACGGGGCTATTAAAAAAATTAATTCATTACATTTTTAAGTGTAAAAGCGAACAGATAAAATCATTTGAAATATAGTATAAATTTTGGCGTTCATTGTTAGGAAAAACCCATTTGTGTACCATGCAATCGGTACTCAGGGAAGACTGGTTCTCACATGAGGGGTGACGGTGCGAATTTTTATTTTTACATGTAAAATACAACAACAAATTTGCCTGTGCGTATTTTCCCTGCGCTCTATAAAAAGCTAAATTAATTTTAATTTATTACACCTCACTAACACATTCAAATTATTCATTTTTTTTATATAAATAAAATTGTTGTTGATAAATCACCGATAACAAGACAATTACAAACAACTACACAAAATCCCTTCGTGTGTGAATCATCTCAAGGGTTTTTCTTTAAATGTTCAGTAAACCCATCAGGGATTTTGCGTTCCTCATTTGAGAACCGCCCTTGAAGCAGGAAATATTCAAATAATTTTATCATTGAAATATTTTTAAGGAAAATTGCTGTATATGCTGATAAAAGCATTTAAAAATAAAAATAAAAACCAACAATTATGAGATATAATAAGATGAGATTTACTTTGTTTTATAAATGTATTTTTTATGTTATTTTTATAATATGCCCATTTAATTGAATGATAACACAAAAAACAAAACAACAAAATTAAAACATTTAAATGTGATTAAACTAAAAAGTATGTACTAATATCATCTTTTTTTTTTATTTAAATAATGACGGTCATATACCGATAATAATTGTAATAATAATACACAGTATGAGGTGGAAATATCTATATATAGAATTTGTTTTTTTTTCGAAACATACGACTTCGTTTAAATATAGATAAATCTCTATCTATATATATTCTATATTTAGTATTAATATTAAAAATACGATGTATGGGGTATTTATTAGAATATCAAAAAAAAAAATTCTATATTTATTATATCTATATGTTATTTTTATTTTTCATTGGATTAAATTTTATTTATTATTATTACCTATAAATTAATAAGAACTCTCGAAATGATATTTTTCCATCATTATCTTCATCGATTTCGGCTATCATTTTCTTTAAACCAATGTGTGTTTGTGGTGCACCCAATTTTTCCATCATAATTTTTAATTCTGTTAAATCAAGGAATCCATCGTGTCCTACATCATATCTAAATATTGAAATGAATTGAAAATTGAAATTCATTATAAATTTATTCCAAAATATATACAATATAATAATTTTATTTATTTTGTCTTATTATTGTTGTTAAAAAAAAAATAATTGAATTAATTGACTGATGGATTTTAAAATTATAATTATATAAACACATTGCCGTTGTCCATAATTATCCATAAAAACCTGCTCAAAAACCAGTCAAAGTAATATATAGAGAAAAAATTTCACTTTTCATTATCGGCATGTTTTTTTTTGTTTTGTTTTATTATCTTTTGAACTTGTATACTTACTATACAAATTGTAATTATTATTATTATCCATTTTCAATTGAAATTAATTTATACAATATTTTTTATATAATATACATATACCGTACCTCAACTTCTTTTTGATCAAATGTTTACATGTTTTGAGATATGTTTGTCCTAACTTTGTTTGACTCTAACAATAAGTGTAGTATGTGCGTTTTGAGACCTATTTAGAAAATACATCGCCCGGATATATTACGTAATTCCACAAATTATTACCTCAGACATTAGGTAAAAAAAAAAAACAAATGTTGCATTTGATCAATTCGTTGAGTTTTATGAATTGCTCCAATAATACGGAAGGGGTAGAAATCACACAGAAAGTAGAATGACGCATGACCGCTACAGCTTATATATAAATATTTTTGAAATGAAATTGTTCATGTAAAAATGGGGCAAAACCGTTAAAAATGTTGTTTTGCTAAAAAGACAGAAAGACCAGAAAGAAGCACACGTCTGAAATATCAAAGTAATGGTTCGAAAACCAAGGATTTAGGGTTGGCCTTGATTGGCCGCCACAATACCTTCGACAACATGTAAAAACCTCATAAAAATCATGCCACGACGTATTCCGCCAACGTAAGCCGTTATCTGTAAAATCCGAGGGTGGCTATACAAAATATTAAAATATCAAAAAGCCGCTACAAAATTAAAGTCAAGTCAATTGATCAAATGCGTATTATGCGTTAAAAAAACACAAAATTTTCATGAACTATAAATTAATTACATTTTTTTTATATTTTTTTAAAATTTGTCTATCAATGAATAAAACCGAACCAAAAAAATGAATACAACCGAAAATGAAATCATGTGTCTACTTTTAATTGCCAAAACAAAAATTAAAATGTTGCCAAACAAAATGTAACAGTTGATCAAAAAGTTGAGTAACTGTACTAACTGCAGTTATAACTTCAATGTGAACACATAAACATAATAAATAATTTTCATTTTATTTATTTTATACGCTGTGTAGATGATCATTGATAAGAAATGCAGAAATAAAAATACACGGAAATTATTTAATGAAGTGAAACACACAAAAATATATACTGACTTTTCCTTTTTTATTATTACGTGTAGGAATTAAAAATGCGGATTTAGATAACAGATGGCGCAACTAGCGTTGAGTGTATCGCAACACACCGCGGCCATTTTCTTTTTTTTTTTGTCTGTCATTAGGCTATAAATTTCAGTATATGTCATTTTCTTGAAGTGTAAACAACAAAGCTTTTTTTTTGCTTCGAATATGTCGAAACACATGCCTGAAAAAGTTGTTTTGGGGGGAAGTTTAATAACTGTCTTTAATTTGAAGAAAACCGCTGCTGAAAGTTATCGTTTGTTGGTTGAAGCTTATGGTGGACATGCTCCAGCTCAAGCAACTTGTTAACGATGGTTTGTATGCTTCCCAAATGGTGATTTTGACTTGGAAGACAGCCAGGTCTTGGACTTGGAAGACAGCCAGGTCAGCCAAAAAAATTTGAAGACGAAGAATTGCAAGCGTTATTGGATGAAAATTCGTGTAGAACGCAACATGAACTTGCATTGGAGATGAATGTCGACCAAACAACCATTGGCAAACGTTTACATTTTGTTATACAAATAAATGCCATTTTCAAGCCAAAAAATCCGCATTATTAATTCCAACACCTAATATATGTAAAATATATAATTTATATAGACTTTATATAGAAAAGAAGATTTAATTCAATGAAAATGAAATGTTGTAAGATACCTATATGATGAGAATGAATGATGGATGGAATCAAATTAAATGAAATGAAAAACAAACATAGATATAATAAAATCTGTTTTATAAATCATATATGTTATACTAATATAAATATGTTACATATAAATATACGCGCAATTATTTATATATTTGCTGTTCTATAAATAACATATATATATAAAAAAAAAAACATTCATTTAATTTCATAAATTAGATATATAAATAAATAATCATATTTTGTTCTACTGTATATACGACAAATTGTATATATAGATATGATGATGAAAAAGGAAATCGCATACAGTATATAATACAACATACATATGATTATGTACACAGTGCGACAATTAATATTCCGGACTCAAACCATATCTCAATATCCAGTGGGACGATCTATGTGATGGAACATGCGTTTTGAAGCTTGATGTTTTCTCTATGGTCTGTAAAAATTCCATTACATTTGGTTGGCAAATAAAAAAGTTATGCCATTTCTTGTGAAACAATATTTTAGTTGAAGTAGAAGTTTTAACATGGAACAAAGAGCAGTCATTAAATTCAACGCAAAGCTTGGTAAATTTATGCAACAGAAACGTTCAAATCGATGCAGCAAGTTAATGGCGATAATTGAATGGGTAGAACACAAGTTTTTGAGTGGTATAAACGTTTCGTGGATGGCTAAAATACAGGCTAAAAAACAAGAAAAGTTCCATCGAAAATCAGTCAGGGGCGCATATTACATCGAATTTTTGAAGCGTTTGATGGGCATGATTCGTCGTATTCAACCTGAATATCGTGAATCAGATAGTTGGTGTTTGTTACACGATAATGGACCAAGTCACACTTCACTTATTGTTCGTCAGTTTTTGGCTCGAAATCAAGTCTGTGTGTTAAATCATCCACCGTATTCACCTGATTTAGCACCATGTGACTTCTCCTTGATCCCAAAACTTATAATGAAATTGAAAGGATGTTTTTTTGAGTATATTGAAACCATTAACATAAAACAGCATCTACACGCGCACTAGAGGCAATGCCACAAAATGAGCTGGAACACGCATTTGAATCATTATTAAATCTATGTAACAGTTGTATTGAATCAAGAGGAGAGTATTTTGAATAAATAAAAAAAAAAAATTTCCAAAAAAATCGTGTTTTATTTCTAGGACCAGTCCGGAATATTAATTGTCGCACTGTGTATATGCATTAGTAATAAAACACAATATTCTATTATTCATAAATTTTTTTTATCGTATATATGCGGTATGGTTTTTTTTGTTTGTGATAAAAATGTTTAATTTAAATGCATCATCATTTGCAATCAGTAATAGCAATCACATTATTAATATAATACATAAAATATATTTATATATATAATTATATTATATTAATAAAGCAATAATTTTTTCTTTGTCCGGCGATGAACTTGTTTTATTCATTTTTCATACAAATACTTTTAGGATCGCGTGTGATTTTCATACAATTATTATGATAATAATTCAAAATTCAGGTGTTTTTGTTTTGTTGTGTTTTGTATTCATAAAATATTAATATGAATCACCCTTGTTCTTAATATCATGTTATGATTCAGAAAATTTTATATAATATAATATATGAATTTTTAATATTTCTGAAAAAAAATCAATGCGATAATTTACTATATGCTATATAAAAAATGATTATTCAATGATTATAGAAATGTATATACGATGATCTCAATAGAATACTTAAATAGAATAATTCAACAGAAATTTTATCACATTCCTAAACAAATAAAAATGATCGAAAAAACTGGTCAACGGATAAGAAATTTACTCGATGAATGAATCGCTTCGAAAGACGACAAATTCCTCATAAACGATTACGATGTTTAATTACGATGGTAATGGAAGCGAATCGAAAAGTTATTTCTTAAATGCTACTGCCAGAAACTGGCGCAAATTTGAACAAACCCATGCAAACATGTTTTCTCTGAATCGTTTTTGGTTATCGCACTCAAATTCCTTTCATGCAATGCACTATGCAGTGTCAGTGTAATGTTTTTTGGGTGGTTGGTTTATGTATTCTGTGTAATTGTGTAGTGTGTCTTTTCTTTCATCTGGAAATCAGAATTCAAATATCATTTATTTGTTTACTCAATAATAAATAAAAATCCTGGGGTGGCATTATGGGAGTCGATACCATCGTCTATCGCCTATCGTCTGAAATTACGATACTCAATTATTTTGATATTATGGTAGTCGATTTTGTGGGTATCGATATTATTTGTATATCGTCTCCGTGGATATTGTTGTGGCAAATGATTTTCATATAGAAAAATAATAAGTTTATTAATGAATTAATGAATATTAAAATTGAATAAATGAACAAAAACAATAGAAAGCAATACAAACGACAATCGTAACGATAGCTACTACCCTATCGTCAAAAATTATCGTCTTAAACCGACGATATCGTCTGCCATAATTGCAAAAATGAAAAAATCGTATGTCTGACGACAATCGTCTATCGTAATCGAATGCGATAATTCCACCTCTGGTTAATAATAATAGAATAAACCAATAAATTAAAAGTACACGGAGTACATAAATGAACCACAAAACATCATACTGGTATACTGCCAGAGTGTATGCCAATAATTTAATTGCTCTAAGCAAAAACAATTCAGAGAAAATCGGATTGCGTCGGTTTGCGCACATTTGCGCCAGTTTCTGCTAACATTTATCTGGGACAAAACAAAGCTTTATCGTTATCATATAATATATGTTCGTGCCCTGTTCATTTGTTCAACATTTTTTTTTGCTTTTGTATTTATTTTTTTTAATTTGTGCCACACATTTTTTTGGCATTTGCCCACATTTTTATCAGATATGACATATAAATTGAAAACAATTTTCAGAGAAAACACTTCCCATTGTACCAGGTGACAACACAGACCAATCACTTATACATCACTAGTGACGGTGAGGTATCACTCCCGTATCATTTGCGAGTCACCCATCCATCCCAAATGTAGAGAAAAGTGATGCTACAGTCTCTATCATTAATTTTCTTTATATAAAACAATTTAATAAATTCTAAATAGATATTTATTATGGAATGAATGTTTTCATATACAATAAAATGTGCTGGGGAAATTCGTCTTATGGAAATTTTATTTTATATTAACTCTTAATTATCAAAAACACAGATTTCATATTTGATTTAATATGAAAAATTATATTAAATTATATAACAAATGTTGAAAGAAATTAAAAGCAAAAAAAAAAAAACGAAACCACTTTGAGATTTTTTCATCTATGAAAGTGACAAGGTATTTGTTTATGTAACTTACTATAAACAATTGCATAAATTGCATAATATATCGCATAAACTCAATATGTACTTTATGAACTTGAAATATATATATAATACTATTATATACGAACCACATACAAATAACATATTGAGTTATTATTAACAATAATTTATATTAATTATTGATTTAATATTATATATAAAAAAAAAATATTGCGTTTTTTTTTACACACAAATACCTTCCGTATACGTACTATATTACAAAACAATGGATCAATAACATATATTATACAGTAGATTCATGATTTAATGTACCCTTGAATAAGAAAAACTTCCAAATTTGGACCGTCCGCCGAAATTTTGTATTATAGTTGTTAAATAACGAACGTTAAAGTGCTCTTAATATAAAGCACAAAGGGGTATATACGCAACGTGTCTCAGTACACCCTTCAAAGTTGAACACCGAGTAAT
This sequence comes from Dilophus febrilis, assembly GCA_958336335.1. Lineage (NCBI taxonomy): Eukaryota > Metazoa > Arthropoda > Insecta > Diptera > Bibionidae > Dilophus > Dilophus febrilis. Next base: position 34,789,670 of record OY284471.1, read on the forward strand.
CCTGAGACTATTTCCAGCAAAAAATCGTTCTCCCTGGGGCGGTGGGGATTCAAACTTCAAACGCTACTAATTTACAGAGTGTAAAATAAAAAGTTTTACTAATATAGTGAAACATTAATAATTCAGTCATTATGTTCTAATTTCTAATCCACTCAAATTAGAATAATAAATTGATATTGATAAAAATGGCAACCCACAATGACTACAAAACTTTGGGGTCGAAGGTTCGATTCATTCTGAAGACTGAAGACCTAAAATCAGATGTTTTGTGCGTTTTTCAGTTATTTTTGCATCTGAATTTTCCCATGCGGTTGGTTTAATTTCCGACACCGTAGAAGCAAAAAATTAAGAAACTAACAACATAGAAGGCTGTTGTCGGATGGTAAAACCAATTGTCCGCTGCGTAATGCAAAAAAAATATGTATTATTATATATGCTGTATAGAGATATTGAAACTCTAAGTAGAAAAAACGATTACTAGTTTATCGCAAGTTTTAATTGGCAAGTTTGTTGCCTAATCCTAAATTGTGAAAAGGGAAATGGAACATTTCAAATAAGGAAATTTCTTAACATAAAGGGAACGAACACCTCTGCAATCAATTATTTCTTATATCGAGAGTCTACTGTATATTATATATACATAAAAATGTAACAATTTTTTTTACTGTATATATTTAACTATATAAATAAAGTGAACAATAGAAAAATTGTAATTTTTATTTGTGACAACGTTTTTGGTTTATTATTTTTTATTTTTTTTTAATGAGGTTAGTAAACGACAACAAGAAGTAATTATTTTGTATTTTTACTGTTCAAACAACTCATGTGTGTAAACGCATATATCTTATACTCTTATATTTTTAATTAAAACATTTATGTAATAAATAATATACTGGGTGTTCCCATCTTCGTATATATATCTGCATATGCATAATAAAATTTTTAAGACCTTTATTAATTCAAAATTGGTCTCGAGATATAGGAGAAATTATTATAGGATGAAATATTCTATAGGAAGGAGCAAAATGATCTATCTCTAACTAATTTTCGTTTACAATCGAAGATTGGTTTTAACGTTCGACAACAGTCTGCTGTTGTTGGTTTCATAATTTTTTGAGGTTTCGGTGTCGTTAATTACTTACGTACGACCAACCAATATTGGGAAAATATACAACCCGGTGTATAGAATTCCGATCTGAAAATAACGGAAAAACACAAAACATATTTTATATGTCTTCAGTATATAGACTGCTTAACCAAAACCCCAAAATTTTGTTAGAATTTTTGAAATGTGTCATTAGCGAGATGATTCCTAAGGACGAATTAGCGCATATACAATTCCCACATCCACAGATTTTGGTTTTTGTACGTGATAAAGACAAATTTGTTAATAAAAGACTGAGGAACCTTTGCACCCGATGGATAATAAAGGGGAAGTTTTATTCTTTTAATAAGCTTATTAAACAAAATCATTAATTACCTAAATTAAAAACAAGAGCGAGCCATTCATTTGAATCATAATATAAATATTTGCGTTTACGACATAAAAGCGAGGCGGTTTATTACATCTACGGGTCACCACATCCGAAGTACGTTTCACCACATCCACGGATGCCACAGTATCTACATATTTAACGAAATTTTTCACACTTTTATATGACGAACGCCTAAATGTATACGGCATTTCAAAAAATTTCATTGCATTTTTTCGGTTTTACGCTTAAAATATTTAATTTTTTTAATACGCTTATTAAGAATCCTTCCTTTCCATTATCCATCAAGAAAAATCGTTCTCCAGTCTTTTATTAATAAATTGAGTACAGGTTCGGAGTTCCACGCGTCTTGGCTAAAAAATATACTTTTGTATGATAAACGCCAAAATGTATACTATTATTGAAATGAATTTATCCCATTTTTTAGGTTTTACGACAAAAATATTACATTATTTAATTTTTTTAATATCATTATTAAAAGGATAATACTTCCTTTCAATTATCCTGCTAGTGAAAACATTCCACAGTCTTTTAAACAAATTTGTATTAAGCACGTAAAAAAACCAAAATAAAAAAACTGTTTAGCAAAGACGCGTGGAACTCCGAACCCGTGGAACTCCGAACCTGTTCCGAATAAATTAGTCTTTATCACGTATAAAAACTAACTTGGTTTTTGTCCGGGCTTAATACAAATTTGTTTAAAAGTCTGTCGAATGTATTCACTGGCAAGATAATGAAAAGGAATTATTATCCCTTTAATAATGATATTAAAAAAAATTAATTAATTTAATGGTTTATATCGTAAAAACGAAAAAAAATACGATAAAGTCACTAGAAATATAGTATAAATTTTGGCATTTATCATATAAAAGTGTTTTAACACGGACAAAAACCAAAATCCGTAGAATTCGAGGATGTAGTGTCACGTGGATCTACTGGAGAACTATGTCTCGTGTATCTGTGGATAAAAGTGTGGGCTTTGTGGATAACAATTTGGAATCCGTGGATGTGGTGCCTCATCTCAGAATGTTAGGCTTGCATTTTTATCCATAAAATGCACAACAATAAAACAGTGCAGGCTGCAAGTTTTGTAGCAAGATAGCAAGATAACAAAATGTTATTCTATGAAAATGTCTCCCGTATGATATCTAACTCTGAAAATTTTGAATTAATAAAGGTCTATAGAATGCATTAAAATGTGATACGAACACCCAGTCCATATGCGTGTATCTATAAATATACATATGGGTAAATGTAGGTAAATATAAATATTATATTACATTTACCTGTTGTGTGTGAATATGATATTATTATGTTGTTATATTTAGAATCAGTATAGACCATATACGCATGAAACATATTTTAAAAAGGTATATGTACAAGGTATTTAATTGTATCTATAATACTATAAACTTTTAATTATTTAATAATTTTTTTTTAATTTAATTTACATAAGAGAAATGTCTGTTCTATATGGTTATTTTTTTTTATAAATCGTTATCGTTATTCGTTATGTATATATATAAAATATGTTTTGTGTATATTTTATATGTAATAAAAATTTATATCACGTGCGTTCAAACAAGTAACAATGAGTGGGTAGTATAAAAAATATACAATTTTTTTTTTTTATTTCTAAAATAACTTCCTGAATGTGCGTATTTATAACTTTTGCCCATTTTTATAATATTAATAAACCTTATGTGTATAAAAATTAAAAAAGAAAACATCCGGGAAAAAATTTAAAATACAATGATTTTTATTATTATTATGATTACACTAAATAATCTGAAATAAAACAAAAAAACTAATCCAAATGTTCAACATTTTTTGATTTTGCTATATATAATTAATATCGTCCAACTACATCACATCACAGGTTATACACTCTGATGCACAGAAATCTTTACATCCTTTTTTGTTTTTAAAAACAAATCATTTGAGCGAGTATAGGTAAATTTGAAAAATAAATTGTAAACCTCTCCACAGCGTCCACATAAGAGTATAAATTTGTATCCGGTGCCAAAATGTAAGTCAATGGACCATAGGGACGTCTGCTGAAAACATTTCACGATATTCTCAAAACGATGTGATATTCCGAATGGTACTTGTATAATTTATGGCAAGTTTATGATATGATTTATGGCAAAAAAACAGATTAAAACCTACTATAGTTTTCCGGCAAATCGATTTTTTTAAATTTTGAATTTTATTAATTACCGCCATGGGATGTGTTCTTCGATTTTAATTTTCTCCCTGTAGATACACACTTTTTGGAAAATTGAATACACCGTCAGTCCCATAAGTTTGTCCGAACTAGCATCACAACGTGTTGATGCTATTGGTGTTACCTATAGTTGTGACATTGCTCTTTGTCAAAGTCATATTTCATTAATATTCTGTCAAAATTTCATGATATGGGCAATGGGAAGGTATGCAACCCTTGTGTGAAATTTCTGATTTGAAATTAACCCGAAAAAGATAAAATATATTTTATGTCTGCAGTAGGATTCGAACCAAAGATTCCAAAATTTCGTGAGAATTTTAGGATGACATTTTTAACATTTACACCACAGAGCTATATAAAGTTCCCTCTATTATACAATAATTTTTTATTAATAAGATTGTTATTGAAATGGTTATTTTCTTTTATTTATAAATAAAAATCGATAATTTAATTATCAATTGTATCTTAATTATAAACCTAATTGATTGTTAAAACTATATACATATCTTGCTTACATTACATATAATATAAGTTTTTATTATGAAATCAAAAAATTCATTTATATATAATATATCGATATAAATTCAAGTTAATTTAAAGTATAATAATAATAAAAATAAAACACCATCACACTATATGATAATATATACAATTTATATAAAAATACCAAAATGCAAATCAGTATATTGATTGCGTGATTTTGTTATTCCTATATATATTCATATACTGATTTCTGATTGTGATTGTGAGTGAAGGCTATATTATTTAAGATTTGTTTTTACCAGTTTATAAATCAGTATCTCCCCCACCCCTCCCCCAAACTTCGCACGAATATAGATTTATTATATAATATTTCCTCTATATATAATATTTATTATACACGGTGTCTTAGATCCCGATCATTGTACGATGGTTTTAGGTTCTATAACTCATTTGGAGTCGAGAACGTTCAAAAAATCGTTTACGGTGGATTCGACTTCGTTACGGAATTAAAGGAAAAAACCCGATTTTTTTAGATTTTCATGTTTTCCACCATTCTGGCCCACTTATCTCCATAACTGATTATTGTAATAAATGAAATGTACCGATACACTATTAGAATTATTGTACTGGGTTGGGTCGTCCATCCCTTAAACACTTGACCGCGGGGGGTCATGGTGTTACTGCCCTGAATTATCCCATATTCATTCATTCATTGACCCTGCCTAAAAACCTGGCCAACTTATTGATGGGTATGAATATAACTTCCTCATGCAATGGAAACGATGAACCAATGATACTAAGTCCCTGCTCCCTAATAAAGCTTCACATTCACAGAGAATGTGCTCCGTAGTTTCCTCTTCCGTGCGGCACAGCCTACACGTATCGCATCTAACGATTTTCATCCTGTATAGATGAGCTCTGTTGAGATTATAGTGAACGGTTTAATATCCGACCACTAATCTAGTATTTGTCTTATTTAGGAGGAGAATTTGTTCCGTCAGTCCTTTTGTGTATGCATGAATTAAGAGCTAAGAATGCCTGCAGCCGACACCGATTCCAATGTTTTCAGTGGGACTCCCGTATCAGTATTTCCTTCATCCTTGCTCTAATAGTTGCGACTTAGCTAAACCACAGAATGGTCTAGGTTGAGTGCCCGAGTCAGCAGAGTTCTTTCTAGCGATGACATCTGCCCTATCGTTACCCTCTATTGCACTATGTCCAGATATCCACATGAGTGGGTTTTTATTTACCCTTGACACTTCTTTCAGTATCCCTAGACAGTCGAGTACGAGCTTCGACCTTATCTATGGGGAGTTCAGGGCCATAAGTGCCGCTTTGCTATCGGATAAGATACAGATCCGTTTTTTTTTATACCCCCTATCCTTGATCCATCTGATGCAAAGTTCTATAGCATGGCCTATAACATCACTGCCTAGAATACGGTGCTATAGCAATCCAGAGTGGCCCAAGTTCCATTCGTGGATTAGCCCCATATACCCCGGCGCTACAACATAGGTTGGTCTTAGATCCATCCATTTTTTTTCAGAAACGGAATTTTCTGTGAACCTAATATTATTCCCCGTCCATGCTTCCCTATTGGGAAACACAACCGAGAAGTTTTTGGTCGAAGTCATATACGTCCTAGGAATGGCCTCTACCAGTAGCATGCCGAGTTATTCACAATTGAATAAAAATATAGAACATTTTTAATAGAAAACATATCTATCCCGGTTTAATTATCTGAAGAATTACGGAAGTTATTTAACATTGCATCTCTGCGTGCGTAAATATACCCGGTTTGGGCAAAAGTATATAGAATTTTTGTTTATGCATCCTAGGGTTAATCACTGTGAATGTATGTTTTTCAATTAACGTCAATTTTCAACGTCCTGATACTCAGCATGGAGTTGAAGTTAGATCCCCTCCAGATACCATTTTTTGCATTGAAATAATCTCATGGATTACGTGGTATGCGTTGGGACACCCACTCTATTTAGGTTTATTTGAGTAGCAATACATAATCATAAAAATAGAATTAATAAAGTTATCGATTATTATTCATACTATTCTATATACGTACATTGAAATATAGTTTATCAATGCAATAATAAAAAAAATGTAGTATTACAAATATAATAATATTGAATTAACCGAAATTTTCATTACTGAATAACTTACGATTTAATAAATCGAAATATATAAGTGTATTATATTAGCATTTATAGATTATTTAATATAATATATGAATCAATATATCAACATTTGATTCAATTATTTATTAGTATACAAATAAATAAATATCGCAAAACAAACAAAACACTTAATATACAAATATTTTTTTTAACTCACTTATCTTTAAATAATGTCATTAAAAACAGGCTTTTTTTTTACGTATAGTAATATAATTAAAACTAAACTAAACCAAAACTAAAAAAATTTCATTTAATAATTCATGGTCACCAAGAATTGTTTGCCTTTTTGTTTAATATTTTTTTTATTTCATTTCATTGACTCACTGACTGACTGACTGACTGGTTGTTTGTGATTTTTAAATAAAATAAAAACGCTATAAATACCTTAATCAGGAATCATGTACTTGTGGACAGGCGGGCGGTCGGAAAGGAGGATTAAATTTATCACCAATCATAATCTCATTATATGTAATTTGTAAAACAATGTGCCACATTAGTATATTCAAATACACATATTCCTAAAAATGCACCAATGGATCACCACCCTTGGGTGTAATTGGGATCAGAGAATATTCGCCCGATATAAAAGTTTTTGCCATGTTTCATGAAATCTTCAGATCCAAAATTTCAAGTCAATTTGTTTTGAAACTCTCATTTCCACGAATTTAGTTTTTTGATATTTGGTACCAAATACCAAAATTTAAAACACATATCTTCAAAACTCTTTGAATGGTTTCACAAAAAAACAAAAACATTCGGAAAATTTGCATGGGAGGAGATATAGTATAGGAATGGGTTGCCATACCTCATCTTCGAATTTCGAACCAAGGGTCACCCATTCCCGAAGGGTGTGAGAATGTGGGAATGCAAGATTGTGTGAAAGTGAAAAATTCGTAATGCCCTAGCAATATTGGTTTTGTGAGTAAGTGATAAAAAAAAGTTCCAAACGCATTCGCAACAAAATTTTCTTCTTAGTTATTGTTATTATTGGAACAATTGAAGGTCGAAATCACCCAAAAACGATTCTATATTTGGTAAAGAAAATAAAAATTGTTTCACAAAGGTAATGCTGACAGAGTCTGCTGAATGTTACTGAAAACGATGGTAAAAATACACGAATTGGACTTTGATTGAATTTCACATCTACCGTATACTCCGAATCTGGTCCCCATACAGTGATTATACTGGCCGTTTGCATACATCAAAGAGGAAGCTCTGACGAACAAGTAATCGTGTCGAAACTTTCAAATCGAAAATTTCAATTCAAAAGGTTCAATGAAATATCTATAATAATAATCCACTGGATTCGTATGGGTAGTGAGGGATCGTATGCAGATCAGAAAAAAATTTTTGGGAAAGTAATTTTTTGCTTTTGGTACCAAGCAAATATCTTCAAAGCTGATCGAGAACCAAAACAGTTTTGGAAATTTTTGGAAATTCGCAAGGGAGGTTGATAGAAGGGTAAATGTCTGACATACCCCGCCTTAACCAGATCTATTTTCATAAAACAAGTTTATGTTGAAAATTTCAGTCAAAATCGGTTGTAGTTGTAGTTTTCAAGAAAACCGACCGAGCGAGGGATCGAAAGTAATCTTTGTCGATAAAAATTCATAATTCCTGGTGAACAGTGAACACAAAAATCTACCTAAGAAGAGGATTCTTTAGGTTGTTCTTAGGTAGTTCCAATACGATCATAATCCATCACATACTCAAAGTATAGTACATACTAGCTAAAAAATATATAAGCTATATATGGAATTATTAATTTTTTTCTATAAATTAAATAAAAAAAAATGCAACCATAATAAAAATACGGTTTACACTAAATCTAATATACGAAATAATAAAATTGAATTGTATAAATAAATAAAATTAAGTTGTATTTAGATCCGTACGAAGTATTGTGGTGCTATAGCGTTTATGCCATAACGTTTGGATTTGGAACCTCTGACCAAAAAAGGGGAAGTTTGGCTGAGCTGAGTGGTGTGAGATGAAAAAAAAAATGTCTTTCCTCCAATCGTATTTAGTAATTCTTAACCAATCATTAAAACGTCTATTTTTTTTCTTTGCTTAATCCATTCCATTAGACCGGTTTGCCGGCCAGTAAATAACGCGCTAATTCAAAGAACTTAATGGAGTATACCAAAATTTAGATTGATCCTTGGGCTTTAAATTTATTATAAACGGCTCCAGGGGATATAAGAAATATACCCCCTGGAGCCCCAAATACATTTAAAAAAATAGAAAAAGTTAATATATGATGTATTTTTTTTTGATTGCCTAATGTTCAAGGTCAAACAATTATAGATAAAATTGCTCCTGCGCTAATACCCCCAAATTTAAGGTGAATTTGAATTCGACATCGGTTGGTTTTCCACCAAAGATTAACCACTAATCGGATTGAAATTTAGTATAGATGGGCTTTTGAGAATTAAAAATCTAAATCTGCGATTGCTGATTAAGCGTGGACTGACTTTTATTTTCATCGTGGTCCAAAATGGATTAAAGATAATGGAAAGGGCGAGTTCAAGTTTGAAAATGAGGAAAATCGGATGCAGCATCATTTTGAGAGTTATATATGGTGAATGAAGTGACTAAATGTTTTATGAAAGTTTTCATTTTGTTTATAGCTGAGCTGAGAATATAAGTGTGTATAAGCAGTTACCTATTATTGCAATTTCTACGTATAAACAATAGAGAACATTTGACGATACGAATGGATTAAGTAAAAAAACGTTTGAGAGTGTCAAACAAAAAACGGGGGAGAGTGTACTATTATTTCCTCAAAGTATTTCCATATGATACCGTTTTTTGTAAACTTTCGGTTACTTTGTACGTAGGATTTCGAAATTTGAACTTTAGGCAATTGCACAGAGGTTAAACAAAATTAAATGTATGTCAGGTATGTCAGGCCTTTTGTCAGGCAGGTTTTGTTTTTATATATACATTTTTATTTTTGTTTTGTATAATTTTTTAATTAAATTTCAAAAAATGTCCATTAAATGAATTATTTCTTAATAAAATGGATTTAGAAAATTTTGTATATTAATATAATAAAAAAAAATACCATTAATTATTGTTATTACTTAAAATGTATGGCATACGCGTATCTTGGTTTTGTTCACTCTGTTCAGTGAACCACCTGCTAAAAATATTGATAAATAATTAAGAAAATACAGATTTTAATATTTTTCTTAATTTTTGATGAATAAAATAATATTAAGTGTCCCAAAAAATTTGCAGCGCTGATTATTTATATCATTATATCAGTAAAAAATATAAGAGATAATATTCTTTATATCATATATATAAAGAAATCATATATATAAAGAAACGTCGCATAAAAGAAAAACGAAAACGAAAAAATACATACACCTTTAATCTATATATACTCTTTCTTTTGTGCATTTTTTTAATCGCACTCCCATAGTGTGCACAATTTTAAATGAACCAAAAAATATTGTTGTTATACATAGTTGTTTAATTGTATATGGCAAATACATTTATATTTTCCGAAAATGCGAGGTATACGAATATACAAATAATACAAATACTATTTTAATTTTCGTTCACTATAAATTGTGCACAATATAATACAAATGCTTGTTTCTTTTTTCTTATATATGCTGTATGGTTGTTTGTATGCTTTATTTTTTATCATTCAAATCTCGCATACTCATATACTGCCTGCTGCGGTGTATATAATCATAGAAAATATATAAATATTTTTTTTGTGTTTTTTTTTTATTTTTCTCATTTCTATATATGGCATGAATAAAAAATAGATATTATTTACTATATAAAATTATATGCGATATTTTTTCATTCTTTCGCAAATGCTTGTTATGCGTACTTCATTATTTTTCCAAACATTGTTCAATTAAATAATTTCAATTTCAATTTCAATACACATTTAAATAAATTCCGCAACTTTATAATTTGATAATTGTTTGATTCCATATTCTTTAATATAGTTTCCTGTTTTTTTTTCACATTTAATTGTAATATGAATTTTTATGAATGTAATTCAAATGATGGATGCATTATTGAACAGTTTTTAAAAACGCCTTTTTCAAGGCGAACTGTTGAAATAAAAAATATATTGGTTAAACTCGAAAGGCCACAACCGGATTTGCAAAATTTAACGAAACAATGCAAAACTCAAGGCAGAGAAGTCACTCGTCGATTTCCTGTGTCGATTTATCAAAAACATGAATGGATAACTGGTTGCAATAAGTTGAATAAAATTTTTTGTTGGCCATGTTTATTTTTTTTGCCAAATCGTGACACCATTTGGTTGAATCCTGGTTATTCAGATTTAAATCATTTAAGTGCAGCAGTTTTTAATCATGAAAAAACCATGAGTCATTTAACTGCTGTACTAGATATGAAAACTTTTGGTGATGTTCGGATTGATTTAATGTTGGATTCACAACTCAAACATTCCGTAACTACTCATAATGAAAATGTTACAAAAAATCGCTTGGTATTGAGAAGATTAATTGATATGACATGCTTCCTTGGTATGCAAGAATTGTCTTTTAGGGGACATGATTAGACTGCTGATTCGGTGAATAGAGGAAATTTCATAGAAATGATGAATGTTTTAGCCAAATATGATTCAATTCTGTCGCAACATTTAAATAATGCTGGTCAGTTTCGTGGAACCTCACCAATCATTCAAAATGATTTAATTGAATCCATTGCAAAATTAATAAATCCAAAATATGTGATTTATTGCTAACTCTGTATTACAGAGTTACATATTATTCCAGTTGGTTGTCCCCCCCCCCCCCCCCCACCCCCAAGGTGTTTAGTAGTTTTTTTTGTTCTTTACCAGTTTTTAAAGTGAACAAGTACCCTTGGAGGTCCAGATCCGCCACTGATGTATGGAATGTTTTTTATTTTGTTTGTTTGTTGTTTGTTCTATATTTTTGCCTCTTGAAAATTAACTATAAAATAGAAATAAAAATAAATACAATTTTGATGTTTTAACTGTTTTGTGTATTACTTTAACCATATATAACACACAGACACATATTAATAAATTATTATACCAAAGAAATTTTATGTAATATTTTTTTCATATTTATATCATGCAGTTCATTTAACCTGTGACAGTGGAATAAATCAAAAACGATGTGTTTTAATAGAAAAATTAATTTAGACAACAGTTGTTTAGTATAGGTATAGAGTAGAGGCATATGCCGGAGACATACGATAGTTATGTATTTTGATCTTGAGTTAAGGTCACATAGGAAATACGATGCAAAATATACTTTTTTTTTTAACAGCACCCCCTAGAATAGAATGGAATTATTGTACTGGGCTCGGTAGTCCATCCCCTATACACTTGATCCCGGGGGGTTATTGTGTTACTGCCCTGATTTATTCCATATTCATCCATTCATTAGCCCTGCCTAAAAACCTGGCCAACTTCTAATTCCCTGCTCCTTGCTAAAGCTTCACATTCACAGTGAATGTGCTCCGCAATTTCCTCTTCCGTGTGGCGCGGCCTACACGTATGGCAGCTTACGATTTTCATCCTGTATAGATGAGCTCTTTTGAGATTATAGTGACCGGTTAAATATTCGACCACTAATCTAGTATTTATTGTCTTATTTAGGAGGAGAATTTGTTCCGTCAGTCCTTTTGTGTATGCATGAATAAAGAGCTTAGAATGCCTGCAGCCATCGGTGCCATTCGAGTGTTTCTTTGACTCCCGTAGCAGTATTTCCTTCATCCTTGCTCTAATAGTTGCCTTAGCTAAACCACAGAATGATCTAGGTTGAGTGCCCGAGTCAGCAGAGCAGCACCCTCTATATATCTATGCGGACTCTAATTTTACATCAAAAAATATTGCTGCGCTATAGTTTAATGTCTTGTTCACGTGCAGCCGTAGTGCAGTGAAGCGAATTATGAAATACGTTCATTTATTTATCAGTCTTCACGTGGTACCATAGTATTGTAATACGCATAACCTTGTGTAATTTTGTGTTTAAATAAATTTTTTAATAAAATGCCTCCAAAAATAAGGGATTATTTAATAACTATGCACTACAAAATCTGTTCACGTAGTGCGTATAGTTGAAAATCCACTACGCTACGAACCTCCAAAATCAAACGTAGCTCATAATTCACTATACGCATCATGTTCACGTGGTGAATTTTGAATTACGCTACGCTACACTACGTAAGTAAGCTAATAGTGTTAAGTTTGTTATAAACTATAACGCTAGATATTGAACTCCTTATATGTTTATAATATTTAATAATTATGTATTGTAATATTTATTTAATAATCGTTATTCGAAAAAAAAAATATATTTTACGTCATATTTCCTACGTGACCTTGACTCAGGGTTAAATCAATCAACCATCATTTGTCGGTCCAGACCTACTAAATCATTTTTTTTTAAACCGCTTCGTTTTTGCGACTTGTCCCACTGTTTCGCATCTCGTCAGTTATTCCGCTGACTAACCTGGTATATAAAGTACGTATACAGGGTGTCCCACATGAGTCTATCCAGTCAATATATTCTATATTTTATAGATCATATCTCGTTTTTTTCCATCATTTTTGTGATAATTCCACTGGTTTCAAAGATATTGGCTGCATCATAGACTTATGTGGGACACCCTGTATACTATATATTCTATAGTCGAAAACCTCAAATTACATATTATTATAATTAGGAATTGTTTAAGCGACTGGAAAGTATATTACATACATATATTGATGGTATTATATTCGCAAATAAATGTTTTTTTTTATTTTAAATTCTTCTATTATTTATTCTTATTATTTATTATTATTATTTACTATATATTTAATTATATATTTATTGAAATGATTCATTATTTATTGATATCTATAATTCAACGTTGCGAGTTTGATATAATTGAAATTGAGAACTTTTCATTCAAAATAAACATATTTATTATACATTCAATTCAAGGTGGTCTTAATCATTTGAATGAATGTCATTAAATATGTTTTTTTTCTATTCAAATACTACAAAAAAGAAAAAAAAACAGAATTCACTTAAGTTGTCTTGAATCAAATGGAAAAAATTACGCGGCATTCATTAAACATTTTCATTACGTTTCCAGTGGCAATATCGAATGATCGATCGATCGGTTGTACAGATCGCAACTTATGTTAACCATATATTTCTTTTTATCTATACCGAATTGGACATGACGAAATATACATATCCGAAATCAATTACAATAACTAATTGATTTTAGTTTTTTCAAAATAAAAAAAAAACCTGTTCATCAAATCAAATTTTATTCATAGTATATTATGATATCGATTGATAATATACTATTAATTGTATGCATTGTATCGCAATTATAATTCGATGATAACAATTTTAACATGAATGAATATAAACCTTAATGAAAAAATGATGTACTACTATATGTACTATCAGTAATATTGGTACTATGTGTACCAGTATAGACAGATTAAAAATAATGATATAAATGATATAAAAGAGACGCCATATAGTATTTGTATGTACCATATCAGATATAAAATATTATAATTATATTGTTTTATCTATTAGATAATTATTGTTGTTAATTAAAATAATTTTAATTAGAAAATTTCGATATGAAAAATTATTAATATTTTACAATATTATCTAATATTCAAACAAAAAACATTTAATTGTTTTTTTGCGCGCTTACAATCGATGATTGGTTTTAGCCTCCTCCGATATAAAAGGTTTCTATTATCTTGGACAATTTCCTAAATTATGGAAAAAATCTTTCATTATTCCAATTTATAAGAAAGGTGGTAAAGATAATGTGGCAAATTATAGGCCCATTGCTAGGCTGTCATGCATTCCTAAAATCTTTGAAAATTTGATTGTGGATGTCGTTGCTTTTAACATTAAGTCCTTGAATTAGACCCGAGCAACATGGATTCATCCGTGGCCGATCCACAACTATACGAATTTGCTCGAATTCGTTATTTTTTGTTTTGACCAATTTACTCTGTGGCAATCAGGTTGATTGCATTTTTACTGACTTCAGTAAAGCATTCGACATCGAATTGTCGCATCGAATTTTACTGGCAAATTATTCCAAAATTGGTTTTGGTGTTAACGGATTGTTATTTGGCTTAGTTCTTATTTATATGGTATGGTCGTTCTTGTTATATGGTAGTTTTATTTAATAATACTATGTCAAATTACACAAAAACGTGAAGTTTCGGAAATGGGATTAAAGGTAAACGAGAGGAAACCAAGTATATGATCGCACCAACGAACAGTTATGGCACTGTTCAACGAACATATTATGGGAGTCGATACCATCGTCTATCGCCTATCGTCTAAAATTACGATACTAAATTATTTTGATATTATGGTAGTCGATTTTGTGGGTATCGATATTATTTGTATATCGTCTCGGTGGATATTGTTGTGGCAAATGATTTTCATATAGAAAAACAAAAAATTTATTATTTCTATGAGAATGAGATTGAAAGTATTATTTTTATGAGAATTGCTTTTGTGTTTTTTATGAATATTAAAATGGAATAAATGAACAAAAACAAAAGAAAGCAATACAAACGACAATCGTAACGATAGCTACTACCCTATCGTCAAAAATTATCGTCTTAAACCGACGATATCGTCTGCCATAATTGCAAAAATGAAAAAATCGTATGTTTGACGACAATCGTCTATCGTAATCGAATGCGATAATTCCACCTCTGGTTCGACTAATTGTCACCTACGGTTCTGAAATGTGGTACATGATGAACGGCGACTACTTGGGGGGGGGGGGGGGGTTCCAAAAGAAAGTGTTGCACCTCATCTTTGAACCGACAAAAGAAAGGGGACGGTGGCGTAGGCGGTACGACTACGAACTATATAAATTGTTTGGTAAAGGGCGAACCGGACATTGTTCGATTTATCAAAATTAGTCGCTTGCGGTGGTTTGGTCATGTGGTACGTATGGATGGCGATCGTATACCGTTAAAAATGCTGGCCAGCAAGCCGGGTGGATCACGGATTAAGCTAATTAGCTTAGAAAATCATAAACAAATGATAGCAGTCGTTTGAAAAATTGTCAAATCCCTGGCCCTGGATTGTATTATTAATGACAATTACAAAATTTGATATTTAAAATATTAAAAAAACACATAGTTTATTAACTTAAATATTTTTAAAACCGCCCCCTTTGACAGTCATATGCGGCTCCCCATTTTGAATATATTCTTCTGTGGCTTGCCCTCACATTATCTTGGGCTCCCTTGACTATCCATGATGCTGCCTTGACCACTGATTTTTTTAGTTATAATTTAAATATAATATATAGATCAAAAAATGTCGGTCCTCTACCACTAGATGGCGAAATATGATGGGTATGCCTCCTTCAAAAGATATCTGTCAAAATTTCATAATAATCCGATCGTTACATTTATGTACTGATGGTTTTTCCGACGGACAACAACAGAATATGAAATACATGTAAATCCAATACATGGACGTGGTTGTTATGAACATTTTGCGGTGTTGTGCGGTGAGCAGTACGACGGTGTTGAAAGATTTATTTCATAAAACGGGGTCATCACACAAGTTCAATATAAGAAATATATCAAATAATTTTGTATACATATATTTTTGACAGACACCATCAACACCGAATCATAGAAACCACTTTGCTTTGGTGATATTTCATTTGACCTATTTCTTGTCCGTTGCGGTGCGGCCCCATTTAGAAAAAACGTACCTTTAGAAATTACAATGGATTCATTGACAGTTTGTTTTTTAATTTTTAGAAAACTCGATTTGCAAGCAGTTTCGTGTGTTGATCGTATTAATAAAATGGCGAGGTTTTACGGCCGCTAAACCGATTCTGCCGTAACAAATAAAGAACAAAAAAAATCATTGATTCAAATGGAACAAAGTTTTATCGAGAAATTTTTTCTGATTGTCCATCATTTCCCCGTCCACTCCAATTATAGCCCTAAAATTTTTTTTAGAATTAATTTGAATACATTAATGTGTGGCACATAATTTTATGACGAATTTATTGGTGCGATTTTGATATATTTAACATCCCGCACTTCCTTCTCCCGTGGTCACAATTACATGCTTTCTGTTTCAGGTTTACCTTTCTGTTTACCTGGCAGCGTTTTTTTTTTATTATTATTAAGCAATATTCTCGTATTGTAAATTAACAATGATAATGAATAATGCATAAAACATTCCATACATAATATATATATTAGGAGCTATTGTATTTAAAATTATTTACACTTTTGCTTATTTGGTATTATATAAATAAAAAAAACAGTCATAAAAATTCATATCGTAAGCCATAGCATAACAAAACAATATTATTATTATTGTGTACTGGTCGGTATGCAACATATTTTTGTATTATAAAAAAAAGTGTATTAAAATGAATTTTATACTCTAGATATCCATTATTATATTATTTTATTTATGCAATGTTGATGACCGATTTTGTAATATTATTTATATGGTGTTCTTTTTATATATATTTGCAACAAATTTATACAAATTTGTTTGATAAATAAAACAGAAATAAATTAATTAAACACACATTTCTCTATTATGTACCTGTACATATTTTGTAAATATATTTATATGAAAACGTACATATTTACACGAGGGCAGTTCATTAAGTGATTTTCTGTAACGATATCTATGCTATCCCGTGGGGTATCCCGTAGATTATCCTAATGTCTAGGCTTTTTGGGTACCCCGTAGTTTATCCTAAATTCTATCCCTGGGGGTACCTTTGTCATACCATTTCAGCCACTTGGAAAACTTATGTCCTGACCTATAGTCAAATTTACCAAGTTTTTATACATGAAAACGTTATAAGAGCGGTGTGTGGCGTAATGACTCCGGACGGGATAAAGTGTCATCAACGTTGACTGATTTTGATAAAAAAAAAAACCTTTATCCTTTAATCATTACCCATATAATTTATATAAATTATGCGCCACTTTCTATAACATATAATACAAGAAACTTATCGAATTGACCTTTGTAAAAAATTGCATATTTGCATTCGTGAAATAAATATACTATATAGTACATTACATATGTATTATATATGAAAACTTATAGTCAAACTTTAATCTTTTATTATGCATGCATGCATATGGATAAAACTTATTTCGATGTGTGCTTATTTTTCAAAATAAAAATTGTCTTTTTATCATTAAATTATAAAATATGTAGGATAAAAATAAAAAAAAAACATACAAAATATTTCGCGATATACCAGGTATATGGGGGTTTGAAGTGAGCGCCAAGGTACAAATGTATATCGATAGGGAACACTTGTTGTGAACGAACATTAATTAATTTTTTGTTTCGTTGCTATGACATCTGTCAAACATATTTAGTGTATATAAAGTCCTCAACTCATTGTCCAAACAGAAAATGACGATGACGATTGACGAAAGGTTTTGTATTCATTCGGAGAACATTGTTGCAAAGTTGCATGGAATGCTTGTCGAGGCATTTGGTGCGATCATCCTGTATCAGAAGCAACATATAAAAGATAGTTTCAACGGTTCAGAGATAATCACATTATGTATGTGAAAAATAAAGAACGTGGAAGCGCACCAAAAAAGTTAAAAGACGTCGAATTACAAAGCAATATTAAAGGTGAAAATGACACTTTGAATCAAATACAAATGGGCAGAAATGTTAAATGCTGCACACCGAACAATTTCTGACCGTTTTAAAAGTATGAGAAAGATACAAAAGTGTGGAAAATGGGCGCAGGCATGAATTGAAACAATGAACAAATGGACAAATGGAAAACCGAAAAAACGCTTGTGAAATTTTGATACAAAGACACAAAAGAGAATTAGTTTTGCATCGAATTGTTACTTGCGCGATGAAAAATGGATTTATTTTAAGGATCCTTAACGGAAAAAATCATTTGATAATCCACCAGGACAATCAACAACATCGAATGCAAAGGCTGATCGTTTCAGCAAGAAGATAATGCTGTATGTGTAGTGGGACGAGAAAGGTGTGATGCACCACGAGCTCCTCAAAAACCTGGTAAAACCGTTAATATGGTGATCGCTACCAAGTGACAACAAATGATCAATTTGTATAATGCATTGATCGAAAAACGACCAAAATGGGCCAGAAGAAACGGAATGCTAATTTTGCTCCATGACAATGCACCTGCAGACCTGCACACAAAGCAAAACTGTTTCAGGATACAATCAAATCCCTTGAATGGGAAGCTGCTGTATTCACCGAACTCCTTTCGACTACCATTTGTTTTCATCATCAATGGGACCACGCTGAATAGCACTTCGATTAGCACAAACTAAAAAGTTGAAAATTGGGTGTCTGATTGGGGTTTGCTTCAAAAGACAAACAATTCTATTGGCGTGCGGTATCCAAAAATTGCCAGAAAAGTGGTCAAAATGTGTAGAAAGCAATGGTCAATAATTTAAATAAAATGTTTTTACTTTCCCATATAAAATGAGTGTTTAAAAATGGGCTCACTTCATCCCGGTATACCTGATTTTACGATCTGATATTGCATTTAGAGATTAAAGTATTTTATTCAAATGTTGTACAAAATGTGTGATTCAATTTAATATTATAATAATTATTATTGGCCACATGTATTTTTAATATTTGAAGTATGCATTAATTCGTGCGGTTTTCTAAGAGTGGGCGTTACTAGTATTATTTCGCGTCGTGTTCATCCGTGACTATATTCATTTGAAAGGTACTGTTATTGCGCGTCTTTTTCAGTGGTAAAGAATTGGATGCATTGCTTGATGAAGATGCGTGCCAAACGCAACAAGATCTTGCAAAATTATTGGGAGTTGATCAAGCAACCATTTCCAGACGTTTAAAAGCATCGGGATTCATCCAAAAGTTTAGAAATTGGGTGCCGTATGAATTAAAGCCAAGAGATATCAAACTCCGATTCTGTGTGTCGGAAATGTTGCTTCAACGCCACAAAAACAAGGCATTTTTGCATCGGATTGTCACTGGTGATGAAAAATGGATTCATTACACGATAACCCCAAGCGCAAGAAATCGTATGTGAAGCCCGGCCAATCATCAACATCCACGGTAAAGCCGAATATCGATGGTGCCAAGGCAATGCTCTGTATTTGGTGGGATCAGAAGGGTGTGTTGTATTATGAGCTGTTCAAATCGGGTCAGACGATCAAACTCTACCGAACACACAATTAATTCGTTTGAAGAGAGCGATTGCGGAAAATCGACTAGCATATGCAACCAGGCACGAATCCATAATTTTCCATCATGACAACGCTCGGCCACATGTTTAAAGACCGGTTCGAAACTATTTGGAAAACAGTAGGTAGGTGGGAAGTTCTACCGCACCCGCATTATAGCCCAGACATAGCCGCTTATGATTACTACTTGTTCAAATCAATGCAGAATGCCCTCACCGGAATACGCTTCACTTCAGAACACGGTATCAAAAATTGGCTCGATTCGTTCTTCACCACCACCAAGCCGGAGAAGTTCTTTTGGGATGGAATCCACAAACTGTCAGAAAGATGGGCAAATGTTGTAGCTTCCAATAGACAATACTTTGATCATTGATTGTATAACCATTTTTTCACAATCAAGCCTTAATTATCGGAAAAAAAACTGTATGAATTAATGCATACTCCCAATATATTATAAATTAGTTTCTTTTCAATTATTTATAAAAACAAAAATTATAATGCAATGATCAACAAAATAATTTTAATGTTGTGTATGTACTTTTATAATTTATATATAGATATAGATAGAATGTATTTATAATTATATTTTAAACCATATTTTTATATATACTTGTATTTAGAGTGAAAGTAAAAATAATTCAATTAACTTCAAATGAAAGTAATAATAATAATAATAATAATAATAATGGGTTAATTTTATTTTTTAGGTATATTTTTACTAAATATTAATTAATTAAAAAACAATATTTAGTTGTTTAAATATAAATTTGAAATGATTTTAAAATTTACTGTAGCAGAAATTATATGGAAAATTTGATTTTTTTATAAATCAAAAATGGACGTATTTATTTTTTTTTTGTGAATTATAACGAAAAATTATTTATAGGGTAGGGTGGGGCAGGTTTGGACGATTTTTTTTCCAAAAGGCTCAAGAAGGCACATTTTTTTGTTCTATTGTTTTAGGAAACTACCCCTTAAAATGAATCACCGCAATCTTTATTATTTATTGTTAATTTTATAAACAATTTTTATTGGTTTTTATTTAATTCTTTGTTTGAGATAAAATGCATTTTAAAAAAAAAAGGGATGTATTTGTTATAAACCCCATGCTGGGACCTGACACATCTTCGGCCATTTTTAAATAACAAATCCAATATAAAAAAAAAAAATTATTTATAGGAATATTACACTTCGTTTCATACCGCATATTTCATAGTAGACTAGATCAGGGTTGTGGAGTCGGCCCAATTTTCGATCGACTCCGACTCCAACTCCAACCAGAACTCATATATCGACTCCGACTCCGACTCCGACTCCACACCCCTGGACTAGATGTCGATTTCAATTTATTAATTGGAACATCTTTTTAATAGCGTTTTTCTTCAACTGGTTGTGCCGATTTGATTTGCTTTTTTTGTTAATTACGTTTCATTTCTAAAAGACATTGTAAGATAATCATAATTGTTCTAGCTGTTTGCGATTACTTAAATCGAGTACTTTTGCTCATGGCCGAAATTGCCCGCACACTAAATTGCTTGGTCGAATCGGGTTTGTTTACCTCGGTATAGGTACTGCTCAATTTTAATAAGTATTGTTTTTTAGCACGCAGGTATATCAGTTATAAAAAGACAAACGCATCAAATATTATGAATATATTCGTTAAAAGATAGATTGGCCAAAGGTGCCCCACTCTACCCTATAGGTTCATCTTATAATATAATTATAATAATTAAATATATAATAATAAAATAATCTGTTTTGTGATATTTTTTTATTATAACATATATATTTTAAATCTTTATCGTATACAAAACAAAAAATTGCTATATTAATAATTTATTATTATTCATTCGTATTTAAATTTTTGTAAAATGTTATAATAACGCAAAAATTATGATTTATAGTTGATTATTATTATTATTATTATTATATTTTGGAAAATCATACACAATTATTGTACATACACATAAAATGATAATAATTTTTATTGTGTGTTGCGTATTTTATAAATATATCATTTTATTAAGGCAATTATAATACAAAAATTACTGTACACAAGGTGTCAAAATAAGTAATTCCCGGTTTTTTAGTTGGCCTCGCTAAGGAAACATTTTTGGTTTTGACAATTTCAAAAAATAGCAATTGTGATTTGCCCTGTTTATAAATGTTTTGCATACGAAGAAATCGGAGGAGGAATATGGATAGCGGGTGATGGAATATAAGGATTTTGGCTTATGCTGATGATATTATATGTTTGGCAGATAATGTTAGGAATAGTGTGTAGGAATAGTAAAAGGTGGAAGCTCAGTATTAATATGGAAAAATCGGCAATTTAAGTATTTAAGAACGGAAGAATAGTAAGGAAAAATTAAGTGTGGCAGGTAGATGGAAAGAAGGTGGGGATGGTAAGTAGGTACAAATACCTGGGGGTGGAGGTGACAGCTGGAAGATCGTGGTCTACTCACCTGAAAAATAAGGTGTTGGAGGCAAAGGCGGGTATGTGGTGGAATTTTAACAAGGACAGGTATTGGTATGGAGCAGAAATTAAGCGTTCTGGATGGTGTATATCGGAGTATTGTTAGTTATGGTTGTCATGTATGGGGTGCGAAGAGGTGGTATGAGGAGGTAAACCGATTTGAGAGGTATGTGTTGAAGAAAATGATGTGGCCGAAAATAGCGTGCAGGGAGTGTCTGTTATATATTGGGAATTGGGAAGGGTGCGAATGTGGGTGTACCGTTTTAGGCTACATGTGAGATATATTATTGGAATGTTAGGGAAAGGGGACACAAGATTGGCGAGAAAGGTTTTATGGGAAATGGTGCAAAAGAATATGGGATGGAAGGTAGTGGAATGTGAAATGGAATGGAATTGGAAGTCAAGGGATATGGAATATTGGAGATTGAGGGCGTAGATTTAACTAAGAAAGGTAGACGAAAATTGTGTAGAAGAGATGGTAAAGGAGGGGAAAAGACAGAAGGATGATTTGGTGTATTCGGGGGTGCAATGGAGGGTGTGGGAATGCAGGAATATTTTAAGGGGAATTTGAATTAATGAAATGAGAGTGATAATGAGGGTAAGAGTGGAGATGTGATGGGACTAAATACAAAGGGATGGGGTTGTGAGGAAACGTGAATATGCACGATGTGCGAAATGAAAGTATTGGAAAGGGGGTGGTATTTTGTAGGGGAATGTCCGGTTTTATAACGCGGATGTAAGGTATAAATAGTCAGGTTTAAGGAATTTAACTATAGAAGGATTGAAAGAATTTTTATCAGGAAGGTTTTTGGGAGATAATAGTTGGCGGTTAGTCGATGGAAATGTGTAGCCGGGATAATATTGGAAATGGAGAGAGTTACAGGGAAAGTTTGGTGAGGGAATACAATGCATAGCGGAAGTAAGAAGAGCAGGAGAGAAGGGAGTTATGGTGGTGGTACGAGTGGTTTCGGATCTCTCTATTCGCATAGAGATCCGCAAGGGTGTAAATTGGGAATAAAATTACTTCGGTTCGACCATAGGTCTATCACAGTATTGAATTCGTGTGGAAATTTCGAAAATTTTGTCTCGCTGGTGGAAAGGCGTTTTCTCAACGTTTCAAAGGTCCGAGATCGCAAATGTCGCAAAAAAAAAAAAATGACGGTCTGCCCGGATATATGAATGCCCCAAAATTATCTAAAGAACCAACTGTTCCAACCGTACATAATGAAGCTACTGTACGTCTATGATCCAATAATTCAATGGAATTTGTTATAGTCTCATTGCTGATCAGTGAGAACGCATGCTTTTCAATCTGTCACTAAACTGCAGTGTAGTTATTGGTGAACCCGCCCATCTGTAAGAATTGTATTCTAGAAGTGGTCTTATAAATGATTTATAAACTAGTGCTAAATTTTCAGAATTAAGGAATCTTCTTGGATCTTCTTAAAAAACAACTTGTGTTCCATTAGAAATTCAGCAAAAAAATGGCGATACTCTTACCTATTTTATTGGACAAATAATTTAGTAGATCATCTGTCGATCTCTTGTGGCTAAAGCCATATTGGCAATTACTAATAAGTGCTTTCTCATCGAGATATTGTACAAAACCTTGACCAGTAGCGATAGCTACATTCAATGCTGAGAGCCAAGTTGATTTGGGGGGGGGGGGGGGGGGGTTGCCCGTCAAGTATTTCGGTGTCAAAACTGACAAAATGTCGGCAAGGTCAACTTGATAAAATCACATACTATTTTATTTATTATAAACTGATACATCTAACGGACCGAAGTCTTTACCACCACAGATTGCATGGTTTCCATGGGATGTTAATTTGTATATATTAGGTGTAAGAATTAATAATGCGGATTTTTCAAGCATTTTGCTTGAAAATGGCATTTATTTGTATAACAAAATGTAAACGTTTGCCAATGGTTGTTTGGTCGACATTTCTACGCTATTGCAAGTTCATGTTGCGTTCTACACGAATTTTCATCCAATAACGCTTGCAATTCTTCGTCTTCAAATTTTTTTTGGCTAACCTGGCCGTTCTTTGTCTTCCAAGTCAAAATCACCATTTCGGAAGCGTACAAACCATCGTTCATAAGTTGCTTGAGCTGGAGCACGTCCACCATAAGCGTCAACCAACAAAACGATAACTTTCAGCA
Organism: Dilophus febrilis; assembly: GCA_958336335.1. Classification (NCBI taxonomy): domain Eukaryota; kingdom Metazoa; phylum Arthropoda; class Insecta; order Diptera; family Bibionidae; genus Dilophus; species Dilophus febrilis. The sequence continues at coordinate 34,813,947 of OY284471.1, forward strand.
GCGGTTTTCTTCAAATTAAAGAAAGTTAATAAACTTCCCCCCAAAACAACTTTTTCAGGCATGCGTTTCGACATATTCGAAGCAAAAAAAAGCTGTGACGGTGTGTTGCGAGACATTCAACGCTAGTTGCGCCATCTGTTATCTAAATCCGCATTTTTAATTCCTACACGTAATATATATAGTGTAGCACGTTTTTGGGACATATTTTATATTATTTGTTTTTGGGAGCTAATTTATAAAATATGCATATATTAATGTCGTGATATATCATTTTATGAGAAATTGATACATTGTTGATACATTTATTAACCCCCCCTTTCCCCCTCTATCCACAATTACGTGTTTCCTGTTTCGGGGTTTTTTTCTCCTCTCACAGCGGTTTTGCACTCTTCGCATCGAAATAGAACACGCGAGTTCATTTTCATTTATAAAATTGAACTTTATCTCCCTCGTATATACAGGGTGTCCCAGTACAGGGTGCCAACCCGAAACAGGTAGGTTCTACACCTCATTTCCAATCAAAAATTGTATGGTGACCCCATGTCTATCTCGCTTGGGTTTCGAGCTAGCCCGAAAAAACGATTTTGTTGACGTTCAAGGTAGTACGTGAATGTTATTTATCGTATCTCAGCAACCAGATATCGGAATCCAATAATTATAAGCTTGTTGGAAAGATATTTTAACTATCTTTAAATCTTTCTCACTACATAAACCTCGGCGACAACCCCTTTTCATGCTATAGCTCGTCAAACACAAGAAATTTCAACGGCTTCAAATATTTTTGTTAATTTGCAAGGTGAGAACTGTAGGACTTTTAGGTTTATTAGTGGTCGGTTTTTAGAAAAACTTCTTTGATGTTTTAGCTTTAATTTGATGTACAAACTTTTAAAATATGTCAACGCGTTCTAGAGATATAACGAAAATAATATTGAAATATGACGAAAATAATGCAAATTTTTCAAAAATTTAAAACAGATTTATTACATTGCAAAGTTCAATGATCTGTTGTTATCGCGTTATCTAGGTAACATAAGTTCAAGGGATTGCAATTAATTCAATGGTTACTTAGAAATAAAAACAGTTAAATCTATTACCGTCATAAATTCATTCAATTCTTTTGTTTTTTATGCTACATCTCTTCGGCATTTGTACGGTACATTGTTTTACGTTTAATATTCATTAGAAAATTAAGTTTGTTTTATAAAGAATAATTTGGAAGTTTGAAACGGTGAATGAAATTTAAAGCAATATGCAGTCACTTTCAAATTGTGAATTTGGGCGACTGGATTCAGAATCATATTTAGTTTTTTTTCAAAATAGGTTATTCGATTTACTCGATTATGTTAATTTAGCTGATTTGCGATTCATTTATTTTCAACAAGACGATGCAGCCCCACATTTTGCACAAAGTGTAAGAGAAAACTTAAATGACACATTCGGTCAAAGATAGATTGGAAGAAATGGCCCATTAAATTGCCACCACGGTCGCCAGACCACACACCATTAGATTTTTATCTATGGGGGGTTTGTAAAGACCTGATTTATAAAACACCAGTTCATACCAGGGAAGATTTAATGAATGGCATTACTAATGCGTTTGAAGTTTAAAAAAATAATCCGAATCAAATGCGATCGGCTACTAGGGCAGTATTAAAACGGTGTAGAATATGTCGATCACATAATGGACACCATTTTGAACAATTTTGTTAGTAAACATTTAAATTTAATTTAATAAATGTGTTTTAAATTTTTGAAAAATTTGCATTATTTTCGTCATATTTCAATATTATTTTCGTTATATCTCTAGAACGTGATGACATGTTTTAAAAATTTGTACATCAAATTACAGCTAAAACATCAAAGAAGTTTTTCTAAAAACCGACAGCTGATAAACATAAAAGTTCTACAGTTCTCGGCTTGCAAAATTACAAAAATATTTGAGGCCGTTGAAATTTCCTGTGTTTGACCAGCTATAGCATGAAAACGGGTTGTCGCCGATGTTTATGTTATAAGAAAGAGTTGAAGACAGTTAATACCTTTCCAACAACGTTATAATTATCAGATTCCGATACCTGGTTGCTGAGATACGATAAATAACATCTACGTACTACCTTGAACTTCAACGAAATCGTTTTTTCGGGCTAGCTCGAAACCCAAGCGAGATAGACATGGGGTCACCATACATTTTTTGATTGGAAATGAGGTGTAGAACCTGCCTGTTTCGGGTTGGCACCCTGTACTGGGACACCCTGTATAATATATACGCATTGCAGGATTTCAATAAAAAAAATATATGTAATAGAGATGTAATATATATTTTGTTTGTGTATAAATCATCATACGTAATAAATTTGTATAGTATTATATAAAAGTTTTTGCAACATAAATTTCATTATATGAGAGAGATAAAATTTCCTTAAACGGACCTGATATCTGCTGATGGTCCATATTTGACCTTGAAATTTGTATTATATGTTATACGATATTCTGTGTGTTTGTGTGTATTATTGTTATATAAAAATTTGCAATGTTCTCTGATATACTGATAGAGATAAAAAAATACAAAAATCATTCCAAAAAGTGATCCAAAAATATTATTTAGCACAGTCAGACACAACAACAACATATATTCATTTATTTTTTCATGTTTTTTTGAATATACAATAATAATTAATTACCTGTTAAATGTTACTTGATATTCTTTGATTTCTTTACGTGAAAACTCATGGAATTCTGTATAAATATTAACAACTTTAAATGTATGCTTAATTTCTTGTCCATTTTCAAGGGCATCGTTAATTTGTTGACGACGATTTAATATTGAACTTAATTCAGAATCGGCTGACATTATTTTATTTAATTTTTTTGTATAACAATAATAATATAAAATATATTTAAATATATTATATATGGCAAAGTGTAAAATAACTGAATAAAATTTTTTTTTTATTTTATATATATTTTAAATTGAAAAAATTTAATCAATAAAATCACGTCGCACTAACAACTCCGCGCGTTTGGAATTAATTAAATTATATAACGCAATTATATATATATATTTTTTTATTATATATAAATAAATCTATAAGTGCGTATTATTATTTTTAGTATATATAAAAAAATATGTTGTTTTTTAATCGATTAAATTAAATTATGCTTATATTTTCATGATAACCAAATAAAAAATTATGCAAAAAAAAAAAATTGATACAATCCAAAAAAACACTATACAATTTAATTTTTTTTTCTTTCTCAAAACAAAACGGTACAATAACAGCGTCTAGACACAAAGTTCACAAACAAAATAAATAAAGTAACTGTATCTGACCGGCACTTTATAGTTTTTATTACACACCGCACAATCAATAATAATTTATATCACATCACATCACTCACTATAGTCACTATATACCAAATATATATATTATTAATATAATTCTTTCTATATACTATAAATTTTATTTTATATAATTAAAAACTATATAGATCTGTTCAATTCAACCGTTTATTTTCATATGATGAACGCAAACGTCGGAACGCAAATGATTTTTTTTCTTTCTGTTTTGTTATTATGTTAAAAATCAAATACATAAAATTGCGTATATACGAAAAATAAAAAACAGGAGATAAAAACAAAAACAAGAATAAATGAAACGGAGCCGCAGGCAAACAATATTGAAACAGGAAGTACGTACTGGGGGTTTTTTGTGTGTGAAGAAATACTATTTACATTGGTAGACATAGTGTTGGACTCGCGTTACCGAATGTAACGTCCAAAAAACTTCACTCCTCGTTTGGCGCAGGTATACCGCCCCATGTACTGTGCGACTTATCGGATCTATTATACCCTGCGATCAGCATTATTATAAAAAAATATAACTTATCGCACTACAACCAACGATCGGTTTTAACGTCCAACAACAGCCTTCTGATGTTAGTTTTTTTTAATTTGTGGCTTTTGCGGTGTCGTTAATTAGTCATACGGCCAACCGCAACGGAAAATATGCAACTTTATGTTAAAAAAACCGAAAACACAAAACATATTTTATTTATTCAGTAGGATTCGAACCCACGACCCCAAAAATGTTGTGAGAATTTTAGGTTGACATTTTTATTAATTACACCACAGAGGGATATATCGATCAGCATAATAACGAATTTAAATTTTGCGAATTTGTCTCGAAGGTATGAGAGACTGTGGGAATAGGAATGTTTTACGGTTGACCCTACTTCTGATCCCACGGGCTCAACAAACGCTGAACCGTTCGCGACCTCAGAATCAAGACCAAGCATTACGGTCTCTGACATACCAGACGCCGTGTCTGGGCTGGAACGGTAAATTCATTTGTTGTGTTTTCATTTGATGTGTGTAGAAAATCAGCAGTCTATTCGCGTTTTTGTTTTTTGTTGGATTTCATATACATTGTTAGACTTATAAATATGAAGAGTAGGCAATAGTCAGCCATAACAGAGTCTCTTGCTGTAGTAAGGCTAAATACTCTCACAGGGCGCCCGGTATCTGTGTTTCTGGAAGTTCTTAATTCATTGGTCCCCGGGAGGCCTTTCAACAGAGCCCTTCGGTTCATTGCAACCTCAATCAATGTCAAATTTTAATATACAATTATGCCATACATTATAATAAAATCAAAATGATTACTGATATAAAAGTCTTTACCGTTTTCTTCAAACATTCACATTTGGAATGTGATTTCAAGTCAATTGAGATATTATTAGGATCAAAAACGAGATATCTCTGTAAAATCATCCCGTTGGAGATGGGTGAGTGGATATACTGGAAGGGATGAGAATGGAAAAAAAATGTTCGGAAATGTAATTTTTTGCATTTTGTATCAAATACATTTTTTAGACATTTTTTTTTGTCATATCAGGGATGGGATATTTCGAAAGGCACGCACTAAAAACACATTAATTATTCAAAAAAAAAAAAAACAAAATTATCCCCGAAAATTCAATTATTGCTATATCTTTTTTGAACCGATAGGGCGTTTTCCAAATTTATGTGTTCTGTGAAATATTAAGAATTTGCTGTGTTTTTTTAAATTTGCAAAGGAAAACAAAAATCTAAGAAAACCCCGGAGTATAATTAAAAAAGTGGAAAATTTTGAAAAGTCGATTTAATTTGGAGCACCACCAAATTTATTTTTTTTATACATCAGCTAATTAGACATGTTTTGTTCAGAATATCGGTATCCACTTGGAAATCTGGTTAACAATTTCCCAGCTCAACCCTTAAAATTCGCTATATTCCAAATTTCAAGCACATATCTTCAAAACTCATTTAGTATGCGTATGCGAGAGAAAAAAAAGAAAGTCGAAAAATTCGGAAAATGTTTAATGAAAGGGGTAGAAATGGTGAAGGTGTGACGTACCCCATACCTTTCAACTTAACCTTCGATCTCTACATACATTTTAGCCAAATCGGGTTGTATTTAGTAGCAAGCTGTAGCAAGGAGATTTAGTAGCAAGCTGGAGACAACCGAGCGAGCCGAAGAAATAAACGAAAACATTTTTATTTCATTTTTCACGATAAAAAGGTCCAATTCTTGGTGATAAAAGTGATAAAAAAAAGGTACTTCATAGAAATTAATGGAAAATTTCAGCCAAATCGGCCGAGTCGCGTTTCCGGGTGGAAAGGTTTAGAAAAAAACCCCAGCGATCCAGCGAAATAAAACTAAAACATTAGATATTTAGACACAATAAAAAGTTCAAATTTGTGGAAAAAGAAAAAATTGACGAAAAAAATGTTTTTTTTTTTAATTTCAAAACGATAACTATAATACACTTTACTGAAAGTATATGTGCTAGTTTAAAAGTGAAATGGACAACCACAACAACAACAACAACAGCAAGTACGGTGCATGCGCATGCAAGTGTATTTTATATATTATATTGTTTTATGTATATTAAATAAAAAAAAAAAAAAAAAAATGTTACAGCAAAAACAAAAAAAAGGGGTTTCAAATTCGTTATTTTTTTTTTTAAACAGATTTTATATAGGTTTCTAATATAAAAAATATTTTAAATAAAACAAAACAAAACAAATTAAAAAAAAAAAAACCAGAGTACAAATTATAATTGTGGTGATAAGAAATAAATAATTATATTATAATTGAATAAATAATAATAAAAGTAGGGGAGATGTTTGTTTTTAGGTGATCTTTGCCTCGCGCAGAATCGCATGTCGCATATTTATCTACTTATCATTTTTTGATTGTATTGCATACAATTAAATACACTGCGAGAAAACTTTATTTAAATTAAATAACATTATAAAAAAATCCATTAACATTTTAAATATCATTAAAAAAAAAATGGTCATTAATTTTATTTACAACTAAAACCAATTAATTCAAATAATTAATATTTTATTATTCTATATAAATATATATATAAATATAGATATTATATTAATTTAAAATATTCCAACCGTTTATTTCTCCATGGAATTAATCTCATTGAATTCTTTATTACCGATAAAATTTTTATGCAGTTTTAGTTTTAGAGCCACTGGTGGTAATGATAAATAAAAAAAAAAATGTTGAGATCCGTGACGACACAATACAACACAACCAACACCACACACACAACATTTGTAATGTGCGTAGCGTGCTCGCGTTGCGTGTTTTTGATAAAATAAAAAATAAAAAAAAAAAAAAATGAAAGATTTTCGCATTCTTCAATAAAAATAAAATAAAAAAAATAAATATATTTTGTTTAATTTAATTAATTTTCTTTTAATTTAATTTTTTTTTTATTTTTTTTTTTTTTTTTTTTAGTTTAAAAACATACAAACAAAATATTATTAAAAGTAATAAATGTTTTAAAAATATTTTATATTTTAATGTTGTTAATGGTGAAATAATAATATTAATAATAATAATAATAATAATACTAATAAATAAAATAGACGAAAACATAAAAAAAAAATAACCAAACAACAAATAAAAAAAAATAAAAAAAGATGTCTTCAACTGTTCTACAGTTTGTGACTGGATTAAAATCCAGGCATCGTGATGCTCAAAATAAGGCGGCCCAAGATCTATTTTTATATGTTAAAACGGAATTACGTGAGATGAATTTTGAAGATCGTTCCAAGTTTTTTGATGATTTTAATCATCATATATTTAATATGGTATCCAGTCCGGATGCACATGAGAAAAAAGGCGGTGTTTTAGCAATAAGTATGTGTATATATATGAATTGCAAAAAAAAAAAAAATTTGTGAAAATATAAATAAGACGTAATTGATTTGCATCCTATTTTTTATACCATTTTTACTCCTTTCCTTTTTGGAGTTTTTGGAGTTTTTTGTATTATTGATCATCTCCTTCTTGATCCTGATCATTTTTTAAATTAATTTTTTTTCTTTTCAATTATTAAGAATGCCTTATTAGCGGTGATGCGGTCAATACAACTACAAGAATATCACGTTATTCAAATAATTTAAGAAGTCTATTACAAATGCCGCCAAGCGATGTAACAGTTACGGAAATTGCCGCAAAAACTTTAGTAAAATTAGCAATGTTACCGGGTTCAAAGGGTTCGGAATCCTTTGAATTCGATATAAAACGGGCATTTGAATGGTTAACGGAAGAACGTAATGAGGTTTGTATATATTTTGCATAGACAAAAACATTGAGCTTCTGCGCAAAGCTAATAAATATTGGAAAAATTTTAACAAAAAAAAAATGTTTAAATTATAGGGACGTCGACTGGCAGCCGTATTTGTATTACGTGAATTAGCCGTAGCAATGCCAACATATTTTTATCAACAAGTATCGGGTTTTTTCGATAATATATTTAATGCAATACGGGATGCAAAAGCAATAATTAGAGAGGGAGCCGCACAAGCGTTACGTGCTGCCCTAAATATAACCTCACAACGGGAAACATCAAAACAAATTAATAAACCATCACAATGGTATAGTAAATGTTATGATGAGGCTATGAATTGTTTTGATGATATATTAAAAGAAAAGGGTGTCTCGAAAGATGATCGAATTCATGGTGCTCTAATTGTAATAAATGAATTGCTAATATGTTCGAATGCCGTCTGGGAACGAAAATTTTTATGTTTAAAATTTTTACAACCGGATCAACAAAATAATCAATTACATGCGACCATAGTTGAGGAGACCGGTTTAATATTACCCAGATTTAAACCACCATTTTTGGATAAACAACATCATTCAAGTTCATTCATAGCCGGAGCATTTACAAATACAAATGTAAACACATCCATTTCGTCGAATACCTCCATGTCGATGAGTTCCGTTCAGTCGACATCAGCAGCAACGCCACCGCCATCGTTTAATATTGGTTGTTTTATAATGACACCCGGCAAACAAATGACAACAAATCCAACGACAATACCATCAACAGCAGCAGCAACATCAACGGTAACGGCAAACACAATCACCGGTGGTGCAGTGACAACAGTGACAAGAAATTCAAAATTATATATGGAAAGTATGACAAAGTATGGATCAAGTGTACAGGAATCGGCAACGTGTAAACAAATTATTATTGAAAATTTTGAAGATCTTTGTAAACGTATAATGGATCATCGTGGTTCAAAATCGGCAATTGTACAAAGTTCATTGTACACGTTATTACCAAGATTGGCGGCATTTAATCGTGATATTTTTGTAAAACAATATTTAAAGGATACCATTAACATTCTATTGAATACCCTGAAGGGTAAAGAAAAAGATCGTAATCAGGCGTACGTTACATTGGGTTATATTGCGGTGGCCGTTGAAAATGACATTAATAAGTATTTACCGCGAATAATGGAAGCGATCCGGATTGCATTGCCACCGAAAGATATACCGGCAAAAAAGCGACAACCCGTTGATCCGTCGGTATTCATGTGTATCAGTTTAATTAGTCATGCGGTTAAAAGTGGAGTGTCTCAGGATATAAACGATTTATTGGAACAAATGATGGCAACCGGATTAAATCCCGCATTAACTATATGTTTTCGTGAAATATCGGAAAATGTACCGGTTGTTAAAAAGAGAATATCCGAAGGTTTATTAAAAATGTTGTCGCAGGTGTTGTTGGGTAAACCGGGTGGTCAACAGCAACAGCAGCAAACGGGAACACCTAAACATCATTTAAGCGTTCAATTGCCATCATTTTCTACGGCCACCGTTGAGGCGGTACCGGATGTCGCCACAATTGTATTGGCCTTAAACACCTTGGGTACATTCAATTTTGAAGATCAAAGTCTATTGCAATTTGTTCAACGGTGTGCCGATCAATTTTTGACGAATGAACAACCGGAAATACGTTTGGAGGCGGTTCAAACGTGTTCGCGACTATTAAAGGTTGCCATACAAACGGCAGAAAATGTTGGTGTTTCGATTACATTAAAAGAAACGATATCGAATGTATTGGAAAAATTATTAATTGTCGGTATAACCGATTTGGATGCAAATGTACGTTTACGTGTTTTACGATCGTTAGACGAAACATTTGACGATCAATTGGCAAAACCGGAAGCGTTAAGTGCATTACTGGTCACGCTAAACGATGAAATATTTGAAATACGTGAATTGGCAATAATGACAATTGGTCGATTGTCGGCCATGAATCCCGCTTATGTAATGCCAAGTTTACGAAAAACATTAGTACAATTACTATCGGAATTAGAACATTCGGGTATGAGCCGAAATAAAGAACAAAGTGCCCGAATGTTAGATCATTTAATTGTAAGTACACCACGATTAATATCATCGTATATGTCAACGATTTTGCATATACTAATACCGAAATTACGTGAAAGTGAATCGAATCCGGGTGTAGTGTTGAATGTATTACGTGCTATTGGTGATTTGGCCGAAGTGAACAGTGGCAGTAATGAAATGGAACAGTGGGCCGATGAATTGCTGGAAATTTTGCTAGAAATGCTTGGCGATGCCGGTTCATCGGAAAAACGTAGTGTTGCTCTGTGGACACTCGGACAATTGGTTGGTGCTACCGGTCGTGTTGTAACGCCATACCATAAATATCCATTTTTAATTGATATTTTAATAAATTTTTTGAAAACCGAACAACAACGGACGATACGACGTGAAACGATACGGGTGCTGGGTCTATTGGGTGCTCTCGATCCATACAAACATAAAATGAATAAAGGTATCATTGACAATACCAAGGATAATATTTTAATATCAATATCGGATTTGCGTAATGATGAACATTTGGATTTGTCAACGGCTGAAATGTTAGTGAATATGGGCAATTTACTCGATGAATATTATCCGGCCATTGCAATTTCAACGTTAATGCGAATATTACGAGATCCAACATTATCACAACATCATACAAGTGTTGTGCAGGCGGTCACCTTTATATTTCAATGTTTGGGTATAAAATGTGTTCCGTATTTACCGCAAGTGTTACCAAATCTATTGGAGAATGTACGAACGGCCGACATGAATTTACGTGAATTTCTTTTTCAGCAATTGTCGGTACTCATTGAAATTGTAAAACAACATATTATTTGCTATATGGATGACATTTTCAAATTGATACGTGAATTTTGGACAATTAATACACCGTTACAGGCAACGCTAATAAATTTAATTGAAAAAATTGCCATTGCATTGGGTTGTGAATTTAAAGTGTATTTATCACAATTGATACCGCAAATGTTACGTGTTCTGTATCATGACATTTCAAAGGATCGAATTATAACGATAAAATTACTGCAAGCTCTACAAAAATTCGGAAATAATTTAAAGGAATATTTACATTTTGTAATACCACCGATTGTTAAACTCTTTGAACCGATTGATATACCTATACCGGTGTGTATGGCCGCATTAGAAACAATTAGTATATTAGCGGAAATGTTAGATTTTACCGATTTTATATCACGTATTATGCATCCATTGATACGGGTACTGGAAACAAGTCCTGAATTACGAATAATTGCAATGCAAACGCTATGCTCAATGGTTATCCAATTGGGACGTAAATGTTTGGTATTTATACCGGCTGTAAATCGTGTCCGCACTAAACATCGAATAAATTGTGTTGAATTGAGTAAATTATTGGAGAAAATTCAGAGTTCAACGACACTGTGCTTGGACGATGAATTTAAAAGTCGTCAATCAAAGTATAAAAATCGTGATGTTGTATTGAGTTCGGGCGATACAAATACAATGAAAAAATTAGGTGTGTCCGCTGGTGATATACAATTTGTGTGTCAAGATAGTCGACGTGTATCGAAAGACGATTGGTTGGAATGGTTACGACGATTGAATATCGGAGTGTTAAAGGAATCACCGAGTCCAGCATTGCGGGCATGTCGTGCTCTAGCCCAAAATTATACAAAATTATTACGAGATTTATTTAATGCAGCATTTGTTTCGTGTTGGGCTGAACTGTCGGAGACCATGCGACTTGAATTGGCCTGTAGTTTGGAAAGGGCATTAGAAGTTCAAGATATGCCCGAATTAACACAAACCATTTTAAATTTAGCCGAATTTATGGATCATTGTGATAAAGATCCGTTGCCGATTGATCCACGTCTATTGGGTAATAAAGCCATGGAATGTAGAGCGTAAGTTAACATTTACAATTTATTATTATTATTATTATTATTGTAAAAAAAAAATTCATTATTTATATGCAGATATGCAAAAGCACTTCATTACAAGGAAGAAGAATTTTATCGTGATAAAAATCCACAAGTTTGTGAAGCGTTAATTTTAATCAATAATAAATTACAACAAAAAGAGGCAGCTGAAGGTTTATTAGAGTTTTTCAATGAAAATCGTACGTCTAGTGAAGAGATTCAGGTAAATTATAAATAATAATAATAATAAATGTTTATAGATTTTTTTCACGTGTCTTTTTTTTTTCTTTCAACAGGTACAAGTTCGTTGGTATGAAAAATTACATAGTTGGGATAAGGCAATGTCATTGTACAATGAAAGATTGTATTATAATGCAAATGATCTGGAGGCTAGACTTGGTCAAATGCGATGTTTAGAGGCGTTAGGTGATTGGTCGGAATTGGGTTATGTGGCAAAAGATCGATGGGAACATTTGGGTGTTCAGGGACGATGCCGTGCCGGTCGATTGGCGGCCGTCGCCGCCTGGGGTCTACAAGATTGGGAACAAATGCAGGAATATGTTAAGTGTATACCGGAAGATACACAAGATGGTTCATTTTATCGGGCCGTACTTTGTGTGCATCGCGGTGATTTTGATACGGCGCAGCGGTTGATCGACGAAACGCGTGATTTATTGGACACCGAATTAACGGCAATGGCCGGTGAATCATATGAACGGGCATACGGCGCTATGGTATGCGTTCAAATGTTGGCCGAAGTGGAAGAAGTCATACAATATAAATTGATACCGGAACGTCGTGAAACAATACGTAAAATGTGGTGGAAACGTTTGCAAGGCGGTCAACGATTAGTTGAGGATTGGCAACGAATCATACAGGTGCATTCATTGGTGATAACACCACAAGAGGATGTACACACTTGGTTAAAATATGCATCGTTATGCCGTAAAAGTGGGCAATTGAAATTATCCCATAAAACGTTAGTGATGCTGTTGGGCGTTGATCCATCGACTAATCAAAATTTACCGTTACCGGCCAATCAACCACAGGTTACCTTTGGCTACACAAAACATTTATGGATGACGGGTGCCCGTGAACGGGCTTTCATTCAACTGGATCGATTTGTGAACACGTTCAGTTTACAAACGTATACCCAATCGGAAATACAAAAAGATGATTATCGTCGTTTATTGTCCCGATGTTATATGCGTTTAGGTTTATGGCAAAGTACCTTACAAGGTATAACCGATCATTCGGTTAAGGGTATACTGAGTTGTTATGAAAAGGCTACAAAACACGATGAACATTGGTATAAGGCATGGCATAGCTGGGCATTTATGAATTTCAAAGTTGTACAAACACAAAAACAACAAATGCAAGATGCATGTACGACGACAACGACGACGACGGCGACCACCACCGATTCAAAAATGGCCGATATGAATGTAAAATTACAAAAAGAAAAATTGATGATTGTTCAGTATGTGGTGCCGGCCGTTCGTGCCTTCTTCAAATCAATAAGTTTATTACAGGAGAATTCATTACAAGATACATTACGTTTATTAACGTTATGGTTTGATTATGGACAATATTTGGAGGTGTACGATGCATTGGTTGCCGGTATGTCAATCATCGAAATAAATACATGGTTGCAGGTGATACCGCAATTGATAGCGCGTATCGATACCCATCGAACGTTAGTCGGTCAATTAATACATCAATTGTTGATTGACATCGGGAAAACACATCCACAGGCGTTAGTGTATCCGTTAACGGTAGCCTCCAAATCGGCATCAATTCAACGGAAAAAAGCGGCCAATAAAATTTTACATACAATGTCCGATCATACACCGAATTTGGTAAAACAATCGGTAATGTGCAGTGAAGAATTGATACGCGTTGCTATTCTTTGGCATGAACAATGGCATGAGGGTTTAGAGGAGGCCTCTCGGTTATACTTTGGTGATCGTAATATTAATGGTATGTTTGCCACATTGGAACCGTTACATGCAATGCTCGAACGTGGTCCACAAACGCTAAAAGAAACATCATTCACACAGGCATATGGACGTGATTTAAGGGAAGCCTTAGATTGGTGTCAACATTATAAGGTTGGAGATCTATTTTTAATTGTTCTATTATGAAATTTTATCATTATTTTTTTTATTCATCATTTTAGATATCGGGTAATGGTAGAAATTTAAATCAAGCATGGGATTTATATTATCATGTATTTCGGCGTATATCCAGACAACTTCCACAATTAACCTCATTAGAATTACAATATGTTAGTCCAAAATTATTGGCTTGTAAAGATTTAGAGTTAGCAGTTCCTGGTAGTTATGTTCCTGGTCAAGATTTAATACGGATTTCTAGTATACATGCAAATTTACAGGTAATAATATTTTATGTTTTTTTTTTTGTTATTTTAAGCAGGTACTACTTTTTAAGTATCGTTTCCTGGAAACAAAAATCACTTTAACTAATTTTTAACTTTAAATGATCGACAAAAATGGTATAAGAATATTTGCCGTTTTCTTTCTGGGTTTTTCTCTCGTTCGGTTATCTTCACATTCTCCACACTCTTAAAGTATTTGATCGATTTGGATGAAATTTTTCAATACTAGCTGATTTTTCTGATAGACAACGCGACTGTTTTTTGATTTTTTACGAAGGAGGGGAAATTTTCACCAAAAACCTACCAGAAGGCTTGTGTCAGATTCCTGGTGAACCCCTCCTTCGATTGCGGTATTTTCGAATCGGGCCACATGTTGGCCACTTTTCGTACCTTCCAAGTAACTCGTTATCTCAAGCATCTCTTTGAAGGGAATCCGGGCGAACTCTTCTCCAGAAAGATCCGGGCGACCGGTTACTCTCATCCTTATGCTCTAGAATTCCGGACATTTGCATACAATGTGCGCAACCTGAATAAATCATGTCCTCAGCAGTCGAATCAAATGCCCCGCCTTTCATACACACGATATCACCTCTCTGCTTTGCTGCCGAGAACTTTATTGATATGCTTTGCGCTCACTCGACTGCATTGAATGTGGTCTAGTCCATGAATTAGCACAAATTATTATCTCCAGTCTGGTTTCATGGTTTTCCCACGTGGTTTGCGGTATTGGTTTGTTAGACCGTAAAGGTCCCACATTCTCTCCCCGCAATCCCTCCAACCTCCGTCCGGTCCGGCCCAGTCATTCGAAGGTGTACCTGCTACCTTTCACCCATTTTCCTGTAGGCCTCCTTCCGGTTCTCCTGTACGGTTTGGAGTTATCTGCAGTGATTGATGTTATCATTTCGTCCTGCTGCTTTCCACTGCGCTCTCTCCAGCAGCAGCGTCTTGTAGTCGTTTTCACGCCCTCCTCTTTGACGCTCTAGCCCGGTTTTACGGATTAGATGTCAATTCGGATTGCGGTGCGTCCGCATTTTCATAACCTCCAACGAAAGTGATAGAGTGAGCCACCCCCCTCCCCTTCCTGGCGTCCGTGGAGCATGCCTCCGAAGTGGTGGACTTCCAGACAAAATCTGGTTTCCACCTACCTGGGGCATTAAATCCTAAGATTTTGTTCTCCATTACTTTTTGGTTTTCTAGGATGCATTCCCCTTTGGCCACCACGTGTTGAGGTGTAACTAACACTTGAGGATTGAGGATGAATGAGAATTGCCATGACCTCGACCATGACCTTAACTCTTTCTAGCTTACCCCTAGTAACCCTAGAGCCCCGGTTGCGGTTCTATTTTATTATTCCCTCCCTACCAAATTTTCCGAATTTTTTAGTCTCTTGTATTCCACTCAACTCAATGTGTTTTAAAGATATTTGCTTGAAATTTGGTGCTTCATACAAAATTTTTGATAACATTTTTATTTATTAATTTTTCATTTTTTGGTTAATTACCATTATTGTGCGATAACAATAAAAAAATTTAGGTAATAACATCAAAACAACGACCCCGTAAATTATGTATACGCGGATCAAATGGAAAAGATTATATGTTTTTGTTAAAGGGTCACGAGGATTTACGACAAGATGAACGTGTTATGCAATTATTCGGTTTAGTTAATACACTGTTGTTGAACGATCCGGATACATTCCGTAGAAATTTAACGATACAACGGTATGCGGTCATACCGTTAAGCACGAATTCCGGTTTAATTGGATGGGTGCCACATTGTGATACATTACACACCCTGATCCGTGATTATCGTGATAAAAAGAAAATTATGCTAAATATTGAACATCGAATAATGATTCGTATGGCATCCGATTATGATCATTTATCGTTAATGCAAAAAGTTGAAGTATTTGAACATGCATTGGAAAATACAAAAGGTGATGATTTAGCAAAATTGCTATGGTTAAAAAGTCCATCGGCTGAGGTGTGGTTTGATCGTCGTACAAATTATACCCGCTCATTGGCCGTTATGTCAATGGTTGGTTATATTTTGGGATTGGGCGATCGTCATCCATCGAATTTAATGTTGGATCGTTTAAGTGGTAAAATTTTACATATTGATTTTGGTGATTGTTTTGAGGTGGCCATGACACGTGAAAAATTCCCCGAAAAAATACCATTCCGTTTAACACGAATGCTAATTAATGCAATGGAAGTGACCGGTATCAAAGGTACATACCGTCGTACATGTGAAAGTGTTATGTGTGTATTACGACGGAATAAAGATAGTTTAATGGCCGTTTTAGAGGCATTCGTATACGATCCATTACTTAATTGGCGTCTATTGGATGCCGCCGAAAAGAATCGTCGTTCAAAAAATGATGGTGTAAATAATAATAATAATAATAATAATAACAATCTTCTTCCGATAAACAACAATGGTGTTGGTGGCAATGGTAATGGTAATGGTAATGGCAATGGTAATGGTGATGGTGGTAGCTTAGGAAATAATCTTAGTGGTGATGATGCCGCTGATATATTATCAATGGTTAGTAGTCGTAAGCATAATAATCATATTGGTGGTGGTGGTGGTGGTACTACAACAACAACAAATATTGATGGTAATCAAAATGGCATTGATGGTGGTGGTGGTGGTGGTAATGGAGGTATGCATAATTCAACGGAAGTAACAAATAAAAAAGCACGAACAATTGTTGATCGTGTTAAACAAAAATTAACCGGTAATGATTTTAATAGACAAACAGAAATTAGTGTTGAACAACAAGTTGGTTTATTAATACAACAATCTACAAATAATGAAAATTTATGTCAATGTTATATTGGATGGTGTCCATTTTGGTAATGTGTTCACAAGTGTCAAGTTTCGGCCAATATGACCATAGTATATTGTAACAACGATTTATACGTTTTTTTATTGATGTATTGGTGAAGTAATGGAGCATGAACAAGAATGGAGTAAAACAAACTAAAAAAAAAAATATATATATATATCTATATATAATTATAAAAAAAAAAAAAAATAATCAGGTGCCTATTACAATAAATATTAATTAGAAAAAAAAAACATTTTATATATAAAATATATATATATATATATACAGGGTGTCCCGTTTGATCTCCTATAACAAGCCGCGCATACCACCACGTAATCCTGAGACTATTTCTAGCAAAAAATCGTTCTATTCGAAGGAAGGGGGGTTCTAACCGTTTTTGCGAATTACAAGGAATATTAAATAGAATATCTAATTTTTTTTCAAGCTGCAACGGTTTGGAAATTATAAGTTAATAACCATGTTGTGCACCCATGTTTTTCAATGAACACAAATTTTTCAACACCCTGTAATTCCGGAGGGGTTTGAAATTAAACCCTCCATCCCCTTCCAGAACGATTTTTTCCTGGAAATAGTCTCATCAGGATTACGTGGGCGGCTTGTTGTATAAGACCAAGCGGAACACTCTGTATATATATAGACAACATTAAGTTAAGTAACATTTAATATTTGAGTTAGCTATATCTTCTTGTCTATTAGATAAATATAATATACGAGTTTTTTTTTTTTTACTTATTTTGTTAAAATTAAAATAATTTATCAACCTAAATCTAAATATAATATAAATCCACCAAATAAATGCCTTATTACTTTTTTCAAAGCTATAACAAACTATAAAAAAAAAAAGAAAGGTGATTTTGAGGTAGACAAAATCAAAAAAAAAAAAAAAAAAAACGCCATAAAACCATAAATATTTTGATTAAGCAAATCAAATATCAATCAATCAATCAATCAATCAATGATTCAATCACATAAGAAATAAGAAATACCCCCAGTATATTGTATTCAATCGCGTGTGTTAAAATAACAAAATAATAATATAATTTTTTTTTTTTTTTATTTAATAAAATAAGTTACTAAAAAATTATTTTTTAATTAAAAAACAAAAAATATAAATAAAATATTAAGAGAGTATTTTTTTTTTTTTTTTTAAACCAAAAAATATATGTAATAAAAAAAAAAGAAGAAAAATAAAAAAAAAAACACATTTAATTTTAAGAGAGGAGTTTAAAAAAAAATAATAGATTTATTTAAATAATAATTTTAAGACATATTAATAATAATAATAATAATAATATAATGTACTGTAAATAATATATTTTTTTGGTTTTGTAAATTTGTGTATAAAAAAAAAAAAAACAGAAAAAGAAGAAAATTAAATTGATTATTTATTAAATATTAAAAATATTATTATACGATAGATGATTGATTTAAAAAAAAAAAAAAAAAAAAGATTATTTAAATTTAATAGATAATAAAATAAAGAATTATTTTTATTTTTTTTTTTTATTGACAAATAACTACACAATTTTTTTTTTTGTAAAAATATAAAATGCTTTTTTTTTTTTTTTTTTTGAATAATACAAAATATACGAGAAGATCAAAGAGCTTTAAATAATTGATTTTTTTTTTTTTTTATTTCATTTTATTTAAATAATATATAATTATAATAATAATAATAATAATATAAATTTAAATTATGTATAAATGCTAAATAATAATATAATTATATAAAAAATAATAAAATTTGTTTATTATCTAGATTTAGATTATATTTTTATTTTTATGGGATAAGGAAAACATTTAATGATACAATTTTGTAGAGAATAAAAATGAAGCATACCTTGTAGAAGAAATGTATATGGGCTAACTATAACCATTTCCGAGTAAATTGCAACGGAGTTAATGGGAAGGGATGAGAAAATTTTGCGTTAATTTTGCATCAAACCTCCAGATCCGGACAATTTCTATAGTCAATTAGTTAGAAACAGAACGAGAAATCTCTGTTATAATCCCTTGGATTTGTATGGGAGCCACTGGATTGGATCGGATCAGAGGAAAAATTTCCGTTAATGTAATATTATTTGCATTTGGTACCAACCCCCCCCCCTCTCCCAAATCCCAAATTTCAAGAAAATATCTTCAAAACTCATCGAGATATACAAAAAACGCAAAAAAATTCGGAAAATTTGCAAGAGATGACGGGGTAGAAGAAAAGGGGTGACGTACCCCATCTTCGAACTTGTAAATATTTTCGCTAAAAAAAACCTTTTTTAAATTTTCAGCGAACTCCGTCTCGAAAATTTCAGCGAAATCCGTCACGGATAGTTTTCCGTCGGAAAAAGTGGAGACAACTGAGTGAGCGAACGACATTTTTATCGATAAAAAGTTCCAATTCGTGGAACAAAAAGTGATTTTGGAAAACGTATTATGATCGTTTGCAACGATTTGAAATATACGTGCTTAAAATCCAAACAATTGAATCCCTTTTGACAAAAAATTAAAAAAACCATCGAAAATGTTTCATATATTCCTGAATAATAATAATAATGTGGATATAAACGCATATAAAGAAATATTAGGTTGTCGAAAAAGTATTGTTAATTTTTATAAATAGATGTCATTATAATTGAATATTTCAAGTAGTACTAATCTGATCAGGTAACACTAACATAACATATGTTCGAAAGATGACATTTCGTAGATAAAAAAAAAAAAAAAAAAACTAAATTTGTTTAGTCATTTAAAAGTTGTAGTGCATTAAAGATGAGCGAAATTAGTGAAAAAATTCGATACATTTTACAATTTTATTATGAAAAAGGTGAAAATGCAACGCAGGCACATGAACAAATTTGTGCAGTTTACGGTGAAGGAACTTTATCAAAATTAACAGCCTATAGATGGTTTGCTCGATTTCGTTCCGGTAATTTTGATGTCAAAGATGCACCTCGTTCTGGTCGACCAATCACTGAAAAAGTCGATGAAATCATATCAAAAATTGAAGAAAATCGACACACGTAAGCAGTCATGATATCGCTAAAGAACTAAACATCCATCACCAAACAGTTTTAAACCATTTGACAAAGGCTGGATACAAGAAAAAGCTCGATGTTTGGGTACCACATGAATTAACACAAAACAATTTATTGAACCGAATTTCCATTTGCGAAACGCTGTTTAAAAGGAACGAAATCGAATCATTTTTAAAGCGAATGATTACAGGTGATGAAAAATGGATCACATGCGATAATAATGTACGAAAAAGATCGTGGTCCAAGAAGGGTGAAGCTCCTAAAACAGTAGCAAAACCTGGATTAACACCAAGAAAGGTAATGCTGTCTGTTTGGTGGGATTGGAAAGGAATCGTTCATTATGAATTACTAGCACCCGGTCAAACCATTGATTCCGATCTCTATTGTCAACAATTAACAAGATTGAAGCACGAGATTAAAAAAAAACGCCCAGAATTAATCAATCGAAGGGGTGTTGTGTTCCATCATGACAACGCCAGACGACACACATCTTTGATGACTCGGCAGAAACTGAGAGAGTTTGGCTGGGAAGTTTTAATGCATCCACCATATAGCCCGGACCTTGCACCTTCAGATTATCATTTGTTCCGGTCTCTGCAGAACTCCCTTAATGGTTTAAAATTAATTTCCACAGAGGACTGCAAAATGCACTTGGATCAGTTTTTTGCCCAGAAAACACAGAAGTTCTACAGTGATGGGATAATGTCTTTACCAGAAAAAAGGCAAAGGGTCATCGATCAAAACGGCGCATATTTGGTTTAATAAAGTTCATTTGAAATATATAAAAAAATCGTTTGAATTTTGTAAAAAAAATTAACGATACTTTATAGACAACCTAATACATCGTTAAAGGTATTTGATATTTTACGATTATATACAGGGTGTTCTGCTTGAGGCCTATTACAACCCGAATACCTTCCTTTTTTTTTTGGTCTACTTTAACGCGACTACAACCTACAATTGATTTTGGCGTCCATCAACAGCCTTCACCCATCCGGGCCTATTCACCACCAAAGTCCGCCAGGCGGAAACTCCTAAAACACCTGAAGATTTGCTACAACTTCATGTTTTAGAGGTCTACCAACACTCAACATTCATCCGCCCCGTTTTGCCGTCAAAAATTGTTGACCACATGACCAAACCACCGTAAGCGATCAATCTCGATAAGCCGAACAATGTTTATATATTTCATGGTCCTATCGCTTTTTCTGTACCCGTACCTTTTCTTTTGTTCGTTCACAGATGTGGCGTAGTATTTTGATTTTCGAACTGCCCAACGTTCTTTAGCTTGTGTTACGTACCACATTTCGGAACCGTATATGTGGTACGTAACACAATCTAAAGTATTTCATTCAATGTTTTCGAGAAGAATATTTTTTCCGTAAAAGCTTTGTGTCCCGAAGCAATCCTTCATCAACTTCATCTTCATCATATCATTTTCACTATTTGTTCGGCATCCACTTATGGTTTTCTCCTCGTTTATCTTGAATTTTGTGCCATTTCCGAAGCTTCAGGTTCCAACAAAGCAGAAAATTGATTCTTTAACGGCTCCGATATTTCTATCCACAGCGTAAATGTCATCCGCATAGCCGAGTATTTAAAAAAAAAAAAATTGTGCTGCTGGTATTAATGTTCGTTCGACCTTACATATTTTTCCAATTTAAAATTGAAAAATAATAATGTATCCAAAGGATCCCCTTGCAAAGGACCTCCGTCCATGATTTCAAACGCATCCGATTTGACACTCCTTATTTTGGCACAATTACAGAAAAACTCCCACTCAACTGGCTCGACTTTATAGTTCCACACATGTCCCAATTTGCTCGTGTAAAACATTCCACAATACATCCCCACAACATTTTAAGAGTTCACCACGTACGCCGTCAGATTCGTCAGATTCCGAATGTCTTCTCTGGTTTCCTCAAATGATGATGGTTTCGGTGGCTTTGCTGTTTGGTATACGAAAGTTCATTTACTTCATTTCTATCACTTGGATTGCTGTAAGTATAATCCTTAAAATATTCGATCGAACTTGCAATGGCACTTTCTTCATCTGCCACAATCTCGATGTTGATATATCCTTACAAAGAAGGGGTTGTTGTATAATTCCGCTACTTACAGATCTTATTTTCCAGTACAAATTTTTACTGTCATTCATGCCAAATTTTTACTGTCTATATCCCACAAAACATCCTGCTCATGACACATTTTCCTTGTTTCGGAATAATTTGAGTTCAATGGATCTTTTGTTTCGGTTTCGGTCATCCATGGCAGTTCGTGTCCCGCGTTGAAGATATTTTAAACGCGCGTTCTTTTCTTTTCGGACTGCGCCAGATTTCTTACCGTCTTCGGTGCCGCCGTTTTCAGTTAGAATTACGTAATCGATTCCACATATCATTACACATGTATTGTTGTTGATCCACCGCCACACCTGTTCGAACAATTAACTCCACCAATTTATCCTCGTACTATTGTTTTATTTTGTTATTTTTGAGTCATTTTCAAATTGAATCCTCTCGCAATAACTGTTTGACGATTTACATAAGAATAAGGCATCTGAACAGAGCGGTTATGAGATAATGAACAGAATCAATATGTTACCTTATGTAACCCCGCACCAGTTCGAAATTACTCTTAAATGAGGGTATAACAGGTAAACTCGCACAAATTAAATTATTATTTTAAGTGCAAATAAGCTTGTAGATTGCTATGCAAATAATGGGTTTTTTGGTTTGATTTCAGTTGTGCGGGTATGATTTTGAGTATATGTGAGTATTTTGACAAGGGCGGTCCATGAAAAAATTTCAGGATATCGTCAAATCGAGGTGATATTCCGTAAGGCACATCTACAATTAGCGAATTTATGGAAAAAAATCTAATAAATTTTCCGGAAAATCGCTCCAAATGTTCAAATTTTGATTTTTCTCCAAATATTGATTTTTTCAAATTACAATCATAGTTTTTCTTTCAATTTTATCACTTTCTTTGCATGAATTGACAATTCAATCAATTTCTCATGTCTCATAAAAGATAATTTTCAGATCGCGTCCCATTTATGGTTCCAAAGATATAGCCGATTTTCCGAAAAGTGTACCTAAAATGTTATCCCATTATTGACTATCCCTACACCTTCGCGAGTAGTGGGACCGGATCGTGCGAGTATTATTTTCTATGTGCAAATTTGAATCTAGGTGTGGAAATGATCGTGCGACTATGGTTTTCTGTTTGCGAGTATGATTTTTAGTGTGCGAATAGTAGGAAATGATTCAAGTTCGCAAATTTTTCCTTTTGTTAATGAGTCAATTGAAATGATTTTATCAATCGTCCAAGGACAATAATTGATTGATCATATTTCAATTATTTATTTATGGTTTCACTGACACAGGGCTGATGAATCTCGGACCGCATAGCCATTTTGATGGGTGTGAGATTCACCCCATTCGTTGAAAATGTCAACGAAATTGTTCGAAAAGTTTTTGGCGATTTTAATCGAATTGATGCGGTGCGGTAGTTAAAAGGTTAATCACAATTTTTTGTTTGTTTCTTTATTGCCATTCAAGTCTTTCTCCGAATTCATTAAAATGAAAAATCAATTACTTGTTTTAATTAACATAACACTTCGTTCAATAATGTGTGTGACTGACACATAGATGGCGTCCCTAGAACTAAATCAATATTTTTTTTCGCATTTGGCAACCTTTTTAGGCTTACTGTCAACATCATATGTTAATCAGATCATTTGTTTACAAGTTACAGTGCTATAAGTGACGCTATTTTTGTGTTTTAAAAAAAAATGAATTCAAAGCAATTCCGTGTGCTGATTTATCATTGTTTTTTAATGAAAAAAAATACTGTTCAATGCCAGGAATGGCTTGAAAAACATTACTCGGACTCTGCTCCATCAAAAAGAAGCATTTGTTATTGGTATGCCGAATTCAAACGTGGTCGTACAGACACCGATGACATTCCATCTACTGGAAGGCCAAATGACGCTGTTATTCCGGAAAACGTTGAAAAAACACTGAAAATCATTATGTCCAACCGTAAAGTGAAAGTGAGGGAGATTGCTGACATTCTGGAGATATCAGCAGGCAGTGTACAAACCATAATACACGAACATTTGGGTATGAAAAAGGTGTGTTCCAAATGGGTGCCGCGTTTGCTCACACCGGAGCAAAAACAACAACGAACCGATGATTCAAAGAGCTGTTTGGACATGTTTACGCGCAATAAGTCGGAGTTTTTGCGACGGTACATCACAATGGATGAAACATGGATCCACCATTTCACTCCAGAGTCAAATCGGCAGTCTGCTGAGTGGCATGCAGCCGGCGAAAGCCGCCCAAAGCGACCAAAGACGCAGCAGTTGGCTGGCAAGGTTATGGCGTCTGTATTTTGGGATGCGCATGGAATAATATTCATCGACTATCTCCAGAAGGGGCAGACCATCAACAGCGACTATTATATAGCGTTATTGGAGCGTTTGAAAGTCGAAATCGCAAAGAAACGGCCTCATATGGCGAAGAAAAAAGTGTTGTTCCACCAAGACAATGCACCGTGTCACAAATCAATGAAAACGATGGCAAAATTGAACGAATTGGGCTTTGAATTGCTTCCCCATCCACCGTATTCTCCAGATTTAGCCCCCAGCGACTACTGGCTCTTCGCAGACCTCAAAAGGATGCTCCGTGGTAAGAGATTTGGCTCAAATGATGAAGTAATCGCCGAAACTAACGCCTATTTTGAAGGCAAAGAAAAATCGTTTTACAAAGGCGGTATCAAAAGATTGGAAAAGCGTTGGAATGATTGTATCTCCCTAAAAGGGGACTATCTTGATGAATAAAAACGAATTTTGGCAAAAAAATGTGTTTTAATTAATTAGTCACACACATTATTGAACGAAGTGTTATAAGTTAATATACTTTAATAGCCATATAAATGGTTGTTGACCAAATAATATATAAAATTTATTTATTTTTTTTGTGTATATTCCCTACAAAAAACCATTATTTATTTTTTAACATATGATTAGAACGTGTTTTTATATAAATCTGTTTTTTTTTTTTGAATTTTGCTTATAAGTATATACCGATGATGACCTATGTAATGTGTTAATTAATTGCTAAATATTTAAACAACTTCATTTCCATATTAACATATATCGCTTATAATTGTTATATTATTTATCAGATTTTAAGTGTTTAAATTGTAAATATATTAACTTTCCACTTTTATTCGCATCATTTAAAATTGTAAATACAAAAGATTTTTTTTGTTTTTAAGATTCAAAAATAAATAAATTAATATACATTAAGTGCGTGATATTAAAGCGATGGTATAATGAATGAAATACAAATGATAAATATTATCTCTTTGTTAATATTTGGTTATTAATTTTGTCTATCGTCCGTCGGTTTGTCTGTTGGTTTATTTATGTTTTTATTTATATATGGTTATATAAATAAAGGTGAGGGGCGAACAGGCGCATCACATTGCATATATAATTTTTGGGTAAAAATCCCTGTCGCCAAATTAACCTGGTCGGTCCCCAATTGATCTTCTATTTACTGATTTACAATGGAATCACCTACAATGTACCCTCTCGATTTGGCTGAATTTTTGATGTTGTAGTGCTCGAAAAATAAACAGACCAATATTTTTTTTGTTTCCTTAATTTCAGTTTTAGGGGGAAACCAGTAACCACCAGAAAAAAAAGAAAAAAATTGAAACCACCAGAAAATATCCGAACCTGTTCGAAATCGGACTAAAAAAAATGTTTCGAGTACTACAATATATCAAAAATTCAACCAAATCGGAAGGGTACACTTCCGGTGGTTCCATTGTTAGCGTAATTAGACAATTTACACAAAACACATTACACAAAATAAAATTAAATTAACATCCCGGGCAAACCATGCAAGCCATGCTGGTGAAGAATTCAGTCCGTTGGATGTGTCAGTTTATAGTATAATAAATAAAACAGTATTTGATTTTATCAAACCGAACTTGCCGACATTTTGTCAGCTTTGACACCGAAATACTTGAAGGACAAACCCCGAAATCAACTGGTGTCCCAGCATTGAATGTAGCTATCGACTGGTGTAAAATAATAATAATTTTCTAAAAATCGAACTGTTGGATCAACCGGAGATAATTCTCGGACATCCGTATGGACAGACCGACATTTTTTTTGCAAATTCGTGATCTGGGACCCCCGAAACGCCTAGAAAACGCATTTCCAGCGAGACAAAATTTTTGGAAATTTCCTCACGAATTCAAGACTTTGATCCTCCTATCCTCCTATATACTATTTGTAATGAAAAGCGGGATCTTTCATAACTTGAACAAGGTGTAAAAATAGCAAGAAACCGGGACTGCGTATACAAATAATTGTAATAATTCTAATTCTAATCATAATTATAAACTTATGTTGCCCGGTTCATAAACGATTTGTGCGAGCAAATTTTAAGAGGAATATGCGGGATGGGTGGACAGAGTGTGAGGATTTTGGCGTACGTCGATGATATTATATATATGTTTGGTTGATAATGTGAGGAATATGGAAGGAATGATAAACCGGTTGGATGCATATCGTAGAAGAATCTCAGTATTCAGTACATGGAATACTCGAAAATGATGGTATTTAGGAGAATTTAGGGGAAGAGTAAGGAAAAATGAAGTGTGGCAAATGGATGGAAAGAAAGGGGAGGTGTTAAGAAGATAGAAATACCTGTGGGTGGGGGTGTCAGGTGGTGAATCGTGGAGGGGTAACCTGAAAAATAAGGTGTTGGAGGCAAAGGTGGATGTTGTGGAATTTTAACAATTATTGGTGTGTAGCAGAAGTTAAGAGTGCTGAATGGGGTAATTCGGAGTATTGTGAGTTATGGGGTACTTAGGAATGGGATGTGAAACGGTAGATAGATTCGAGAGATATGTCTTGAAGAAAATGATGTTGTTTAATATGGTATGCATTGAGAGCGTTTTATATTTGAAATCGAGAAGGGCAGGGCCGATTAGAGTGTTGCACCTTAGATATATTATTGGAATGTTAGGTAAAGGGTTTAGCGAGAAAGGTTTTATATGGGAAATGGTGAAAAAGAATGTAGGATGGATAAATGAATTGAAGAAGAAAGTACTGGAATATGAAGGAATTAGAAGTCAAGAGATATGGAATATTGAAGATTGAGGACGATTGGAGTTACAACGGGTTACAGTGGGAATGCAGTAATATTTTAAGAGGAATTTGAAGTGTAATGAGATTATAGTGGTAATGAGGGTTAGGTAAGATGTGATGGGACTCAATGAATGAAAAGGGTTCGTTGAAAAGGGTTGTGAGAAAAGACTCAATGAATGAAAAGGGTTCGATGAAAAGGGTTGTGAGAAAAGAGGTATGTACGTAAGTTATGTGATATGAGAGTAAGGGAATCAGGATGGAATTTTGTAGTAGAGTCCGGTCCGGTTTGAGGAGATGTTAGGTGTAAATGGTTGCGTTTGCGTTTTTTTCGCAAACGGCTGGGATGGGTTTTTTTGGAATTTGGAAACCGTGGAATTTAATTATATAGGGGTGTATGGCAACAACAACAACAACACTGAAATGGGGTTTAAACCCGTTTGTTATAAATGGTCAAATATCGCTTGTTTTGTTCTGTGAATGCCAAATACAAGTTGGTTTTAAAGGTGGCTTAACAAGTGGGGAATCGTACAAATATTTGATTTTTCTAATAAACATTTTGTCGGGTTTTCTGTTAGCACTCGACCGCGATTTGGCTGAAATTTTCTACATATGCCTATCATTTTTGTAGAGCTGGTTAAGTTCAAAAATGGGGTACCCCCGCACTTGCCGTTTTATATGAATTTTCCAACGTTTTTGTTTTTCGTATCTCGTATATATATACATACATCAATGAGTTTTGCAGATATTTATCTGAAATTTTAAGTGTTTGGTACCAAATGTAAAAAATTCCATAACCGAAAGCCGATTTTTTCTGATCCTATCCTATCACTGAGCTCCAATTCAAATTCAACCAATTTGAACTAGACATTTTGAATCTCGAATTTTGATGGAATATTAAAAAAAATTTATATTTGGGAACTTTCACTGATACCATAGCATCCAGGAGCGTCTATAAAATTCCATGGGTTAATTAGAGATATTTCGTTCTGTATCTAACGATGAATTGGCTTGAAATGTTGAATGCACTGCGGATTTGTAACAAACGCAAGAAATTCAATTTCTGAATTTTTTTTTTTCGGATCCCATCTCATCCCACCCTGGAGCTCTCATACAAATTCATGGGGATATCTAATTAGAGATATCTCATTCTGTTTCTAAAAAAATTCGATTGAAACTGCATGTATGGACTGTTTCTATATTTTGGAGGTCGTTGTGTGAGGATGGACCGGATGTGCCCGCTGAGTATATTGTTGTAGTAGTGGATGTAGTTGGATTGCTTATATTAGGTAGTGTTAGTGTTGATGCGGATGGGGTTTTAAATAAAACTTAACCAACACTTTTATGCGCTAAATACGTTTAATTTACTAAACATTTTATTTTTTTTAAATTATTTCTTAAAGTTATTTCTAAATTTTTACAACATTTACGATTTGTTTAGTTAATAATAATTCATAATATTTTTAATTAATTTTACTTATAGGCTATACTCTTTTCCACCAAATAATTATTTAATTACTTATATTGATTTATTCTATTAATTCCCGCGTACGACTGTTTTATTCTGCGTAGTTGAGATGTGTTTGTTTATGTAACTATATGGTTCGCCACTTAAGTGTAAGTTTGTAATGTCCGTTAAACAGTGAGTATATATTTGTACGGGGGAATGCGATGTTTTTGCGTAATGTGGTGTTTGTGAAGTGTGTTGTTCAGGATTTCCACAGTGCCAAATGCAAAAAAATTACATTCCCGCGAATTGTTTTCAGAATTCTATTCGATCTAGGAGCTTCCAATCAAATGGTAATGAAATTGAATACATTTGTGTGCAGCACAAATCATTTTATATTAAAATTTTATTAACAGTTGGTTGACGATGAAGATAAATTTGAAGCCTCCTTTACCCTGGCTGGCTAACAGTATACGCACATTCAGGCGTTACAGGCGTTAACCCGGAAGCATTTTTTATTATTTGAGTTAGTCATCGCATACCAATATATAATTAATAAAAGATATTATATGGTTATTTTTCTTGATTTTAGTTTTACCTAAATAAAAACGCATTTCTAATCGCATTATTTTTTTTTTTTTTTCATTTTTTGTTTGTGTCAAAATTTGAATTCAATTTGGAATATTACAATAAAAACCATAATTAATTATTGTAATTTGTAATAATTGCAATTTTTATAATAATAATTTCCCTCTCTTTGTTTAAATTTTGATATCCCATAAATTTTAAAAATGGAAATATACAAATTTGTTTAATGGAATTTCAAACGTCAATGGAAATTTTTAAAAAAAAATTAATTTTTAACAAACACACCCTGTAATAATCCCTGTATATTAATATTTGCAAATTACAATATATATATATATTGTGTGTGTGTGTTTTTGCGTTTATTAAATACACATGTATGTTTTTATAAAAATGTAAATGAATTAAATTCATATATAATAATAACAATAAATATATAATGGCATTAAAATTAAAAATTAAAAACAGTTTAACTTGGTTTGTGACTGGGAATAGACGATACGAAGCAAAAAAAAAAAAAATGGGTTCAACAAAATTCATATTTTTCTTTACAATTTTATTTGTTATATTTATTAATGAAATAAAAAGTGATAGTACTGGTAAAGTAGTGTGTTATTATAATAGTCAAGCGGGTTTAAGAGAAGGTAAAATTAAATATAAATAATAAAATTATACTACAAAAATATTTTTTTATACTACTTACATATTAAAAACTTTAATTGTTATAACGAAATGTTTTCAAAAATGTTAATTATATATACATTTCTTATCAAATTTGATTCATTTTATCACAAAATAATTTTAAAAATTTTCTCTATGTGTATTTGCCTAATTATAATTTAATCACATAATATATTTAAAATATAATTAAATTTCATCATCGCAAAAGGTCATCGAGAAGGCATATTAATATCGCGGGGAATTTTTCGTTTCTTTTAATTTGGCATTTATATATTATATTGTTGTTAAGTTATAACTCTATATATATATTTAGAATAAAGTTTATGTGATTTAAAAATAAGTAATTAAAATTTTCCTTATAAAAGTGCGATTATAATTTAATAATTTTTTTTGTTTGCCTTCATTACATTTATAATAACTGGTCTGGAAAAAAAAGATCTAAAAGAAACATAAATTTGATACATTATTATATAAATAATAAGATTATAATAATAATAATATTCATTTCATCATATATGTTAATGTACGGACGGGTTTATTTTTTTATTAAATATATTTTTGGTCACATTTATTTTTTTAATTACTATTCATTAATTATGTTTGTTTAAATATACTCACAGAGTGCGCCGCCGTTTTGATCCTCGACAACCCGAATACCGAACGTAAATCCTTTGACTATTTCCGAAAAAAAAATTGTCTAGAAGTGCGAAACTTTAACCCTTGCTTATCGAGTCATAAAGGTTTTGAAAAAATTGAAATATACACTCGCATAACTTCTAAATTATATATAATCTATATAGAATAATAACCACAGGAAGGCATTTGATTTATAGCTAACTACGTTTAATTAAATTTTTAATATCATTTTTTCGCTAGATCCGTTTTGATATTTAAGGTCAAAACAGCGCGAAAACTTTTCCAATAACTACCGGAAAAATAAAGGTAATTGCGATTTACAAATATATATATGAACTGACTTCTTCCGCGTTTATTTATAATACAAATGTTCGTTACTTGGCTATTCTGTTCGCACTCGATCTCGGCCGCATGAATTTATTTTAACTTTTTGCTTGAACCTCACACATTCAGTTCAACAAACTATAGGGACGAAGCATGAAAAAAGTTCGTTAAATTTTCCAAAACAATAGCGTTTTCAAAAAAAAGGCACATGCGTAATTAGTTGATTTATGGAAAAAAAAAATTGGTTTGTGTGCGCATGTGATTAAATTTTTGTAAGAAACATTGATTTTTCTAAATCTTTTATTTTTTACACGACGTATTTCTTTAAATGTTTATTTTTTTACAGATAATTTGAAAATTCAATCAATTGCTAATGTTTCATTTAAGAAAATTTGAAAATCGCTCCATTTTGGTTCAAAAGAAACAGCAAATTTTCCAAAATTTTCCTATATCTTTTCAAGCATTTGGGCGCGATTTGCTTCTATGAAAGATTAGAAATTCATTCCAAATTTCCAAATGATTCGAGGTAAATAAAAATTGGATATAAAATCGAGGATAGTAATTCGGAAACTAGGAAATTTAGATAAATGAATTCTGCGGAAAATTTAGTTAGTTGAACGCCCAATTTTGTTTTCCATAAATAAGCTAACGCCTTTCGAAATATTGTCTATTGTTTGAATAATTTGACCGAATATTTCAGGTTTTGTTCCTGCGCCTACATAAAATAAAATGTAAATCGAATGTGTAGGAAATTACATTGGACACCGGTCAATTTCCCTTGAGTTGCAAATCCATCTTAAATGCCTACTTTAAAACAATATAACTATCGGTAGCAACAATATTTTCCTTGAATTGAATTATTAATGTTTAATATTCGGGTTGTATGTATAGGGGATCAAATACAAGAACACCTTGTAAAATTTGAACGGCGACACCACATTGAAGAAAAAAAAAGCAAACAAGCCAAAAAAAAATCAAATTGAATGACATTAAATAAAATTTAATTCAATCAGAAAAAAAATATCATTTTAACAAAAAAAAAAAAATTAACATATTTTAAGATTCATATACTTTTTAATAAAAAAAGTTTAAAATAATCAAATTTATGAATTCACAAATAAAAAAAAATAAATATAATAAATACATTTATCACAATAACTCGCAGATATAAATATTAAAATTAATAATAAATAAATAAAAAATGTATTATTATTATTTTTTTTCTTGTTGTATGACTAAACCAAATTTAAAAAGAAAAAATTAACTATATATTATAATACATACACAGTGCGACACTGAATATTCCGGACTGGTCCTAGGAAATACATTAAAAACACGATTTTTGAAATTATTTTTTTTTTATTTATTCAAAATATTCTCCTACTGCATTCAATACAACTGTTACATCGATTTAATAATGATTCAAATGCGTGTTCCAGCTCATTTTGTGGTATTGTCTCTAGTGCGCGTGTAGATGCCGTTTGAATGGTTTCAATATATCCTAAAAAAAAACATCCTTTCAATTTCATTTTAAGTTTTGGGAACTCACATGGTGCTAAATCAGGTAAAATACGGTGGATGATTTAACACACATACTTGATCTCGAGCCAAAAACTGACGAACAATAAGTGAAGTGTGACTTGGTCCATTATCGTGTAACAAGCACCAACTATCTGATTCACGATGTTCAAGTCGAATACGACGAATCATGCCCATCAAACGCTTCAAAACTTCGATATAATATGCGGCGCCACTGACCAGTTGTTTGACCAGTTGGAACGAATTCTTTATGGATAATTCCCTTGTTACCGAAGAATGTTTGTCTATAGCATTGTCTTGATTTTCGATGGAACTTTTCTTATTTTTTTAGCCTGCGTTTTAGCCGCCGACGAAACATTTATACCACTCAAAAACTTGTGTTCTACCCATACAATTATCGTCATTAACTTGCTGCATCGATTTGAATGTTTCTGTTGCATAAATTTACCAAGCTTTGCGTTGAATTTAATGACTGCTCTTTGTTCCATGTTAAAATTTCTACTTCAACTAAAATATTGTTTCAAAAGAAATGTCATAACTTTTTTATTTGTCAACCAAATGCAATGAAATTTTATGAACAGACGATTGAGAAAATATCGCAGGCTTCAAAACGCTTGTTCCATCACATAGATCGTCGTCCCACTGGTTATTGAGATATGGTTTGAGTCCGGAATATTAATTGTCGCATTGTGTATATTATTATTATATTAATGTTTTTTTTTTCTTTCTGATTTTTGATTATATGTTAATTTTTTATTTAAATAATTTTTATTTTAATTTAGCACGCATACACAAAAAAGTTTATTCATTTTTGCATTTTAATATTTATATATTTTATAATCACAAACATCTATCTATATGTCTATCTATAGTTTAGTTATATTTAAATGATTTTTATTGTTAAAAAAAACACCCCGCGTGTATAATAAATATTATTATTATTATTATATAGTAATAATCATGAGATTCAGAAAAATTAAATCGTGATTGGAATTAAAATATTTTATATTAAGTATATATAACATATAGAAAAATTCAAATACGGTCATCATATAATAACACTTTATATATATTATATATTTTTCTGTAACTATATATAAATAATATTGATGATCTTTCTGTTCAATAACCCCCCTCGGATAATAATTTTTATCTTTAAACAAGTCGAAATTTTCCATCATTAATATTTACCTTTAATGTACTGAAATTTATCAAAAAATTAAGACAACCAATTTAAAATTGTATGCGAAAGTAACTCATTCACCTTCTTCGGAAAATCTTCGAAGCTAAAGTTCAATATTCTGTAGTCCTGCAGTGTAGGGATAATCGAATTATTAATATAATATTATTTGTAAAACACTTTTGCATAAAATTGATAAATGGTTTTATTTGCATAATATATAGAACTTATATTATAAAATTATCATTCCGGCTAAACCATGCGAGCTATATGGTGGTAAAGAAATTTCGGTCCGTTGGATGTATATATCAGTTTATAATTAATAAAATATAGTATATGATATTATCTATATATAGGCAATTTGTTACCGACATTTTGTCAGTTTTGACACCGAAATACTTGACGGACAAACCCCATAAATCTCAAATCTGGGCTCTCGGCATTAAATGAAGCTATCGCGACTGGTAAAAGAATTTTTAAAATCGAACTGATAGATGTCGTTAAAATCTAGATAAAATCGAACGGAGTGGCCTAATAAATATATGAACATTGTACTGAATAATTCCTATACATTTACATGAAAATTTAATGTCTAAATTATTTCATATTTGTGTCCATTCTAACCACTCAGTATCCTACATCGTGCTTTGATCGTTCGACTTTTAGTCCTGTAAAAATAAGAACATTTTTCGCAATAAAACAAACTATGTTCTACCGTAATCCGATATTAAACTATACTATATATATATATATATAGCGATCGCTACTCTAGATCTAAATAACCATATTAATTATATTGCTTTTCATGTAATATTTTATTCCTTGTCGTTGTCGTTTCCAAAATACTGTTCCACAACAATGCTGTTTCATTTAACTGAAAATTTCAATGCTAATTTTTGCTTCTTCGTTTGCTTTAATGCAACCATCATATATATATATATATATATATTGCTTGATCTTAGGTCGAGAAAAATATATTTGATCTAGTATCAATACCGATATATCTTAAAATGAATTTAAATTAAATTATAACATATTAATGCGACTAACATCGCGGGGAGAGTCGACTATATTGAGAAATAAGTCGCGTCACGTCATTCGCCTTCACAATAATCACACAACTTTATATTGTAAGATTGTATGCAAATTCATTCATCACATCACATTCATCTCTCTAAAGCAATTTCAAAAAAAAAGTTTTGTTTACCGGGACCCGGGATATATATTTTGAGTAGATGATGAAGGATAAGACAGTGATGAATTAATAAATTGTAGAAGTGCTCTGTGTGCCAAAAGGCATTGTACCATCGTTCTGAACTAGTGTGGTAATCTAGTGAATATAAGGGGGCAACATCTATAGTGAATATGGCGGCTCAGGTCACGCATCCCATCGGAGTGCTGCTTCCAATGTTCCTTTTACCGGTTTTGCGACATGTGGACGAGCAATGTCGTACAATTAAATCACTTTTTCATGTCTGCGTTGTTTGGCCGTTTTTCTCTCAATGTTCCATTCAATTCAACCAATTGTTGTTGTTTGTATAGCGCTCACCAGTATAATAGTTTGACAAGGTTTCACCAACTCATAATATAGGACGCCCTTCTCGTCCCACCAAATACATACAGAGTAAAACCTTCTTCCCATGTGGATATTGTGTTTTGCTGTCAATTTTACTGGTTGACCTGGATCCAATGTCCAAAGTTCGGATCGATCCTTTTCCGTTCGTTTAGGATTATCAAAATAAATCCATTTTTCATCACCACAGCAGTGACAACTCGATGCCGAAAACACGACTTCCTTTGCTCTGTCTTTGAATCAAAATTTCACACATGGTTTTACGCTTTTCTTCTTGCTTCTTTCAGTCAATGCATATTATTGAACCCATTTTCCTTCCTTTTGGATCTTACCCATTTTGTTTAAACGATTAAAGAAATGGTTTGGTGACATAAATAATAATAAATTTTTCGCTATACAACCAACAATCTGGTTTTAGCGTCCAACAACAGCCTTCTTTTGTTAGTTACTTAATTTGTGGATTTTACGGTGTCGGTAATTAGCCGTACGACCAACCGCAAGCGGAATATACAACTCTGTGTTAAAATTCAGATTCGAAAAATAACCGAAAACACAAAACATATTTTATGCATTCAGTAGGATTCGAACCCACGACCCCAAAATTTCGTTAGAATTTTAGGTTGGCATTTTTAACATTTACACCACAGAGTTATATGGTTTGGTGACATACATTTAAAGAATCTACCAGTTGTTGTTCATACTTGCAATAATACTTGCAATTCCGCATCAAAATTCAAATTTTGTTTTGTTGGGTTTGGGTCCACTTTCTTTGCACATCCAGATCAAAATCACCACTTTTGAATCGTACAAAAACCACGTTCTGCACTGACTTTCATAGGGCGAGCCGTACAAAAAATAATTGAATTAATAAATCTTTAACTTTATAGATAGAGGGAAATCTTTTAAAAATCCCTAATTGATATTCAGTTGGCAATAAAGCATATATATATATTTTAAATTGGGGGGTTGGGGGATATTTATTTTATAATAATTTCGTTATATAAGCGTTAATTATATATATATATATATATAATATAATTAACCACCAGACGTCATAATTTATTTAGTATATATATTATACAATTGGATGGATTATTATATTATCATAATCGGAATCTATATATGGATAAATATTTGCAATAAAATTGCAACTTATTGGAAAAATAAAACAAATTTTTATTATATACCTGTATCAATATTTAATAAAAAAAAAAATATGTATAATTATTATTGATCACCACACAATCAATAGCTATATTATGTGAATATAATAAATAAATATACGCATTTTATATAATTGTTTAATATTTTAAAAGAAAACCATTTAAAAAAAAAAATATCATTCGTTTTAAAAGATAATTTATCTAAAGTTTATTTACTTAAAAAAACAATAATATTTATTGTTTAATGAATAATATCCGTTAAAATAAACAACACTATTTAGTATTTTTTTCCAGTCATAAGATAAATATAGCTGCTATATTATAAAAAAGACAATTTTTCGTCTATATATAAATTGAAAAAAATTAAATATTATGATGATTATGTAACTAAACAATATAATATACTGCGATATATATTACATATAAATCGCTATATTTTGCATATCGCAGTACATCAGAAATAATAAGATATATAATAATTGAATGTGTCTATATACGTTTTTGAAATAATTATTATAATTATTTGCAGCAAAAATTTGTAATGCAAGTGTTTTTTGTTATATTTTTATGATAAATATTATAAAATATATGTAAATTTATAAAGTAAACGATTTTATGTATACGTATGAATGACGTGTATAATTGCGCGATCTCTCTGTGCGATAATTCAAAAAAACTCAATAAACCTACAAAATTTTATGATCAGGTAAAATTCTTTTTTCGGGTCCTAAAATCCATAATAATAAGACAACTCTATACAACTAAATATATTCATAAATGTTAATTCAATAATTATGAATTTAATACTCTGTTATTCCACAATCTAAGGACGTATTAAATTTGGAAATCTCTTTGTCAAATAATTTTACATGAAACAATAATATATTTAATGCAGCTAAAAACGCATTGGGTTTTTAAGAAGAACTCATGAATTCCTTAATTCGGATAACTTATTAGCACTGGTTTATAAAGCATATTTATAAGACCACGTCTAAAGAATAATTCTTATATATGGGCCGGTTCACCAATTGCTACATTACACACTGTTTTGTGACAGGATCAAAGAACATGTGTTTTGTCCCACGATAGGATCAGAAACAAAAAAAAAATAAAAAAATTCCATTGAATTATTGGATTGGATAGAGGATCCAAGTTGTGGTCATTATGCACATTATATAAAGTTTACCGCACCATGAATACTCTAATCTAATCACCATGAAATTTTCAAATTAATTATTCCTGTGGGCCTATTATAACTTCTCTTATAATTCAATAAATTCCCCTGAACTGATTCTGACGACCATTCTGGCGGATTCTGACGTTAAACCGGTCCTGCCGGAATAACGAACACAAAAAAAAAATAACACCCTGACAAGATATCACACTCGCAGAAATTGAAAAATAAAAAACTATAATGAATTTGGAACAAATTGTTAAATTTTCAAGTCAATATTGGTTATGTACAACTCTGTATGTATACAACTCTGTGGTGTAAATGTTAAAAATGCCAACCTAAAATTCTAACGAAATTTTGGGGTCGTGGGTTCGAATCCTACTGAATGCATAAAATATGTTTTGTGTTTTCGGTTATTTTTCGAATCTGAATTTTAACACAGGGTTGTATATTCCGCTTGCGGTTGGTCGTACGGCTAATTACCGACACCGTAAAACCCACAAATTAAGTAACTAATAACAGAAGGCTGTTGTTGGACGCTAAAACCAGATTGTTGGTTGTATAGCGAAAAATTTATTTTATTTTTATTGGTTATGTATAGAAATCGAAAGAGCTGTACATCGGATGTAATAATCCATTGGATTTTTATTCGCGAGATGGGGGCGGTGGTAGTGATATTATCAAAAATTTCCTTGATAATTGAGACATTTCCTTGTCTCAATCGCATCCTTGACCGGTATTATGGTATGTGCGTGATAGCATATTTTCATAAGTTGGGTTTTTTTGGGTTGTTATTCATTAAGTCGCAGGGTGCTTGCGATGCTTGAAAAAATTTCGCAACATTGTCAAAACGAAGTGATATTCTGAAAGGCACAAATGTATAATTAACTAATTTATGGAAACGGCAAATCGATTACTTAAAATTTAACCCGTGGTTTTGCAAACTGCGTATAATATTTCTTTTTTTTTTTTACGTTCTGTGGAATATCAGATATTGATTAAATGTGGAATATCAGATATTGATTAAATTTTCAAATATCATTGGAAAAATCAAAATTGAAAGACAAAATCAGGACTGTAATTAAAAAAAAATCCAAATTTATATAAATTGATTTTCCGGAAAATTTTGTATGTATTTTTTAATGGATTATTGCCCTTACGTTTGAAACATTTAAAAATGTGTGAACATAGTAGTTGGTGGCGAAGGCAAAGGAGCGGCTTTAAGATGGGGTTTTTGGATGAAAAAAATGTTTATCTGGACGTCGGATACAGATAATGTTATGGTTGTATGCTGGGGTTTTCTTGATAAAATTCAGGAACTTGGATTTTTTGTCCGAAAGATAATCGATAATGTGCGAGTGCCTGCCCGAAGATGAGCAAAACCGTTCAAGCGGTTTGTGAGTTATGATCAAAAGAGTGAATGCATCCAAACGTTAATACATTTCGGTTACTTCGTACGGGCATAAAACTTTTTGGTGAAGTCATAATGTGACAATGAATTTTAAAGATATTTGCTTGAAATTAGGTTTATAGCCGGAGTTTGGTACCAAATGGAAAAATTACATTCCCTGAATTTTTTTCTTATCGCTATCCCATTCAGGAGCTCTCATATACAAATCCATAATTGTGTTCTTGGGAACGAATTTGTATATATATATATGTTATATTAGTGTGGCACATGTTTTTATATTAAAATTTTATGAGGAGTAGTTAATTAGTGATAATTTTTGATTTGTAGACAAATTAATTTGTTTTTATGCATGAAATCCATTCGAAATACCCTATCCTTTTGGAACTATGGCAATCAAAATTTCCCGCCCCCAGTAATATATAATATGTGGATGATTTTAGTGTTTTTAATTTAATATCGCATGTATTCAAATTCTAAATTAATTTAATTGTGAACTCTTTTATGCTATATATATAGATTTTATTTTAATTTGTAAATCAGAGTTCTTTTTTAAAGTGATTTTAAACATTTTTTGAACATAATTTATAATATTATATTAATTTTACGCACGAAAGATTTTTTATAATAAAATTTACCATATTATATGTATATAGAGATTATATATTCTTTTCTTATAAAATTTCACGCCGATACTAAAAACTGTATCTATATACTTAATCTGTATATTCTGTACACTACTATTTTTTTTTTATCCATTACCCTTCAAATTAAAATAAAAAAAAAATCACTTAAAAACGGTGGCACGTAAAATCATCGTAAAATATAATACACAATAAAAATTAAATAAAATTAAAATTCTTGGAAATTGAATTAAATTAAAATAGAGTTTTTTTTTTTTATTGTTGTTGCTTTTTGTGTTCATTCTATCTATAAATAAGATATATTGCGAATTTATGTATATAGAGTTAACAAAAAAAATAAATAAATAAACAATTAACTTTTAACAATAATTATATTATATATTATTAATTGTATATACGCGCAGGTCCGTTTTAGGCTATTTATGAGCCTGGATCAAATAATAAAATATAGTGCCCCAAAAATATGATGCGTAAAGTACGTATATTTTTCAATACATGCTACTTATTATGATCGTTTTCCAAAAAAACAATTTTGACCCCCATTTTTTATCTCTTTTCTCCACGAATTGGCACTTTTTCTTGGAAACTACCCCGGACCCATTTGGTTGAAATTTTCAGCATAAGCTATTTTTTGCAAAAAATTTTACAAGTTCGAAGATGGGGTATTCCACCCCTTCCCTTCTACCACCCCCCCCCCCCATGCAAATTATCTGAATTATCCGACTTTTTTGTTTTTTGTATATCTCAATGAGTTTTGAAGATATTGGCTTGAAATTTTGGATTCAGAGGTTTGGTATCAATTGGAAATAATTACAGTCCCGGAAATTTTTTCTGATCCCATCCCATCCAGTGGCTCCCATACAAATCCAAGGGATTATAAGAGATATCTCGTTCTGTTTCTAACCAATTGACTAGACATTGTCCGGATCTGGAGGTTTAATGCAAAATTGTGGAATTTTATCTCATCCCATCCAATCCATTCCAATAAATTCCGTTGAGGTTTACTCGGAAATGGTTGTTGTTAGCCCGAAAATTTCTTCTACAAGGTACGCTTCATTTTTATTCTCTACAAAATTGCATCATTAAATGTTTTCTAATCCCAACCAACCGAGGAGCTCCCATACAAATCCAATCGTGTTCTCGGGAATGAATTTGAACATTATTTTATGTTAAAATCTTATGAGGAATTGAATGATGATAAACTTAAGCCCCCTTACCACCTGGCCACCACAATACGTACTTCTTTTTACAGGTGTTTGCCTGGACGCGTATTTTGTTAGTTTTATTATTTAAAATATATTGTATAGAAAAGGATCAAATGGCCAATTGGAGTTGTAGAACAAGTTCTATAGTAAAAATGAATAAGTTTGAAAAATTGTCAATTTTTACCCACCAAGGACATTTTTTGCAAGGACACCCCCAATATTTTTGGACATTCGGAAAATTCAGTTCATTTTACTTAAGATCTTAAAAATTTTCCGCTCCGGCGTTTTTATTCGTCTCTAATGAAATTAGTAGAGTGAGTGCTAACTTGAAAATTTTATAAGGGCCCGAGCAGAATTAAAATACGTAGACGTACGCCTGCGTACGCGTACGCAGAATTTAAAATAGTGAACACAATAGATTGTCTGTTTTGCGTTTTTTGACAATACAAACTAAATAAATATAAATATAAACAGATAAATATAAATTGATTTTTAAACTATTTTTTTTATTTCGATTTTTTTTATTTCAACGATTAATTTTATTTCATTTTTTTTCTTGTTTATTTTTATTTATTTTGAAATTCAATGAACAGTAGATAAAATATTTGTCAAAATACGCCGCCCGTACGTAGAAGATAAAATTTGGTCAACTTCGGCGTACGTGTACGCAGGCGTGCGTCTACGTTTTTATTGTGTTCATTCTTATTTAATTTGCAGTGTTTAACTTCGGCGTACGCAGGCGTACGTCTACGTATTTTAATTCTGCTCGGGCCCTAAAGAATAGAAATTTTATATACATTATATTAAAATATCTAATCGTTTTCAGCGCCCCTAGACAACGACGTACGTCCGGTTAGTTCACACCAATATCTTGTATATGTAGTGACGGCCCTGATTCTATCTATACATGTACATATAATATATGATCCGAAGACCTTGATTTTATTTATTATTAAATATATATTACATTTTTTTTATAAGATAAACTAAATTAAAAACTTATTAAAAATGCGTGAAAATAATAAAAAAAATTTACTTTGAATTATTATATTAAAATATATATATATATATATTGTTAATTCTTTTTGTATTATAAAATAGGTCTTGGAAAATTCACATCATTCGATCTTGAACAGGCACTTCCATTTTGTACGCATATGGTATATGCAAATGCGGCCGGTATAAATGCAGATACAAATAAAATTACATTTTCTGAAGAAATTAAAGATGATCGTAGATTTGCTGAATTTAAACGTAAAAATCCAAGTTTAAAAATTTTACTATCGGTTGGCGGTCAATCGGACAGCGAAAATAAAGAAAAATATTTATCATTATTGGAATCGAGTGTTGGCCGTATATCATTTATTAATAGCGCCTATACAGTTGTTAAAAATAATGGATTTGATGGTTTAGATTTATCATGGAATTTCCCCGAAAATAAACCGAAAAAAATCCGTGGATCAATCAGTAATAATAAATTAATAATAATAATAATAATTTATTAGATTTTAAAATTTTCATGGCATTATTTTATTTACAAAAATAATGTTTTTCTTTTATTTTTTGCGTTTTATTTTTCTAGAGGGATTTTTCCATAAAATAAAAGAGGCCGTTGGTATTTCAAGTGATCCAGTTGATCCAAATTTAGCTGAACATACTGAACAATATACAACGGTTATTAGAGAATTACGAAATGCATTCCGTCATGATAATTTTATGTTAACAGCAACTCTTTTACCAAATGTAAATTCATGTATGTTTTATTTTGATATCTATCTATCGTCTATTATATTTAGTTGAATTCAAAAAATTATGAATTATTATGAAACAATAATTAATTTTCATTATTTCTAAACACACACACACACACACACACACACAGCATATTTTGATGTACAAGCTGTTATAAATAATTTAGATTTTGTTGTACTTTCGGCATTCGATTTTCAAACACCCGAACGTAATCGTAAAGAAGCTGATTATCCAGCACCATTGAATGAACTCAATGAACGTTTACCGGAAAATAATGTAAATGCAGTTGTTCAATATTGGTTAGGTAAACGTGCACCGGCTTCAAAATTAATATTAGGTACACCAACATTTTCACGTGCATGGAAATTGGAAGCCGATGCAACACAAACTGGTGTTCCACCAATTCAAGAGGTAAATATACATGAAATATTTTATTTTATTTATGTGTTCTTTATAGATTGGTTTGGTTCTTTATATTGGTTGGTTTAAGCAAAAACATTAACAGTTTATCAATTTTTCCATAGTTGAAATTTTTTAAATACTGCGTTAAATCCAAAAATACCTTACCAAATAACAAATAACAAAACAAAATGAACTCGAATATAGGAGCACTTGGTCACAATTGAAGGTTGCCATGATGTAGTTGCCCCGTTTTTTTTTACTTCGCATTTTCTTAAGGCTCCGCCTCCGCAAGAAGAGCATTACCTCCGAATCTGAATCGAGAGTCTTTTTCTTTTTCACCATTTCCCATATAGAATCATGCTTGTTAGCGCTAAACTCGTCTCCCATATTTACGCAACATTCCAATTATAAATCTAACGTACAAACCGAAACAATAATAAAACCACATATCGGAACCCTTTATCAATTCTAAAAAAAATAACGCAATCTCTGCATGCCCCTTTCAGTCACATCATTTTCTTTAAAACATATCTATCGATGACTCTATTCACCTCATTGAATACCTCTTCATCACCCATTACA
The DNA here is from genome assembly GCA_958336335.1 of Dilophus febrilis. Taxonomy (NCBI): domain Eukaryota; kingdom Metazoa; phylum Arthropoda; class Insecta; order Diptera; family Bibionidae; genus Dilophus; species Dilophus febrilis. Next base: position 34,857,305 of record OY284471.1, read on the forward strand.
GACATCCATGCGGCTTACAATACTCCTGATCACCCCCATCCAGCACACCACATCAATATATCCGTTCTTGTTAAAACGACACCCTTTACCTTATTCGCACACGTCTTCCAACTTCCAACACCGTTCAGGTGACTTCTCTACGATTCTTCATTTGTTTACGTCCTCCTCCAGGTATTTATATATCGGTCTACCGCAACTCCATACTTTGTTTTCATCCATTTGCCAAACTTCATCTTCCTTACTTCAGTTGAGTTTGCCAATGTCATAGAAAAATCTTACAAAATTTTGTTCCATTTTTGACAGACTGTAAAAATAAAAAGAAGAATTCTATTCAGTTATTGTTATCGTAAATGGGATCTGCAATATATTTTTTGAATCAATTGTCGGGGTTGGTCTCGTTTTGACAATATCGTGAAATTTTTTTTTCCCCGAACCGAACCCTGAACAAACATATGCGTTTATTTATCGTATATAATATGATTTCATTTTGTTTATTTTAGCTAAAAGAAGCAGCACCCGAAGGTCCTTTAACAAAAAAGGCAGGATTTTTAAGTTGGCCCGAAGTATGCACAAAATTACCAAATCCAAATAATTTAAATTTAAAGGGTGAGAATGCTCCATTATCGCGAGTTAATGATCCGGCAAAGAAGAAAGGTTCATATGCGTATCGTTTACCCGATGAAAATGGTGAACATGGTATTTGGATTGCCTATGAAGATCCAGATTCAGCTGTAAATAAAGCAACGTATGTACAAACAAAGGGATTAGGCGGTATGGCTGTTTTTGATATAACAACCGATGATTTTAAGGGAACTTGCGCCGGTGAAAAATTCCCAATTTTAAGAGCTATTAAATATCGTTTTTAAAAAAAAATTAATTGTTAAATATATCACATCGTACAGTTAAAAATTAATTAAAATAAAAATTCAGATAAATTAATTATATATATTTTTACAAACAGAGATTCTTATTATGTTATATAATTTTACATCCTGATCGCATTTGCGCATTAAAAACTGTGTTGTTGTTTTATTTTTTTATAGTTTTTGATTTTACAAAAAGTTATTATATTATATTTTAATTTAAATTTGTTAATTTTACATTGCTCATAATTAATATACATTAAAATAAAATTTTGTTTTTCTGTTTCTATATACAAAAGATTAAATTGTTTTTAATTAATTAATATTATATTAATATATAAGAAGATCATATATATGGTTCATGATGAACTCGATGAAGTTCAAGAAACAGACGAGATAATATATCAGGCGGGTTGAAAAGTTCGTAGGATGTCACATAAATGGCGCCACGCAAGCATATGATTTTTAGTTATCCCTAAACTTCAAAAGATACGCGTATGAATTAGATCGCTGTCGAACTATTACTTTATGAGATATAGCATTTTGAGTGAAGCAACGTTTAAAAAAAATGGATAAAAGGGAATTTGGTGTGATAATCAAGCATTGCTTTTTGGCGAAAAAAAAAAATACTGTCTAAAAAATACCAAGGCTTGGCTTGATAAATGTTATTCGGACTCTGTACCAAGAAAATCAACCGTTGAAAATGTGGTTTGCTAAGTTTAAACGAGGCGAAATCAGATATAGATATTGTTACCGACAAAAACATTAACAAAAAAGTTCACAAAATAATTTCCGATAATCGTAAAGTGAAGTTGATCGAGATATCTGATCAACTCTAAAGATATCCAAAGAACGTGTTGAGCATATTGTGAATGAATACTTGGGTATGCGAAAGTTCTGTACAAAGTGGATGCAGCGCGAGCTTACAATCGACCAAATAAACAACAATGAAAAACCGATGACAAAATTGCAGGGCTTCGAATTGCTTCCACATCTACTGTTTTCTCCAGATCTGGCCATCAGCGACCGGTTTTCTCTTCGGTTTTTCTGTTGTTCTCTGGAAAGAAATTTAGCAAATAAGATGATTTCTTCTATATTAACATAGATTTAGAATCAATATCTAATTGGGGAAGGATAAAATTAGTAGAATTTAATCCATCTAAAACAACGCGGGATGTTCGTTCTAAAACAAAAGATCCATAAAATGTTGACCCAATCAATATGAATAATACTCTGTTATTCCACAATCTAATGACCTATTGGAATTTTGGAATGTCTTTGTCAAACAACGTTACAGGGAATAATAATATAATTATTGCAGCTAAAAAGTCGGCTACAGTGATACTCAAAGATCAATGATACCCAAACAGCCAATTATTACTTAGGTAATAAAATTACCGACTGCGATTTTCCAATTTAGGGTACCGCAGTAGTGTTTTTATTACTGATAATATTAGTACCATATTTTGAATGTTTAAAGTCATTAAATTACCGATTTATAACCAGATTTAGGCAAGATTTACGTATTCGTATGGTAATATAAGTACTCTTTTAATTTTAGACGTAACCAAGTAGTAACAAAATAACCGTCATATTCTGGTAATATTCTTACCGTTGTCTCTTTTTATATATAAAAGTCGTAACAAAATTAACATTCTTTAATTGTTCAAACATGTCTCTGTATTATAAAATCAACAAATGTATGTCGATCTACGCTATTTTTTCGATGATTGTGGGTCAACCCATTCCACGTGCTTTTTTTTATAATTGATTATACAAAATAATAGTTAAGGCACATCATTCTTTGAAAAGTATTACATTTTGTTACAAACATTGCACATGCATTCGCATATATGATAAATAATTATTGGATGATTTCAGAAATGAAGGGACAATTGGACGCAATACGATATATAAGGAACCATTTTTTCGGTGTGTCCGTTCCTTATTTCGATAATTAGCTGTTGTGTCGGTAATAAGCGTGTGAAATTCAGATTCGAAAGTAATAGAAAAAATAAAAAATAAATAATAAAAATAAAAATAAAAATAAAAATAAAAATAAGAAATAAGAAATAAGAAATAAGAAATAAGAAATAAGAAATAAGAAATAAGAAATAAGAAATAAGAAATAAGAAATAAGAAATAAGAAATAAGAAATAAGAAATAAGAAATAAGAAATAAGAAATAAGAAATAAGAAATAAGATATAAGAAATAAGAAATAAGAAATAAGAAATAAGAAATAAGAAATAAGAAATAAGAAATAAGAAATAAGAAATAAGAAATAAGAAATAAGAAATAAGAAATAAGAAATAAGAAATAGAAATGTGCTTATTAGATGGCTTATTTTTTTCTTATTTCTTATTTCTTATTTCTTATTCTTATTATTTCTTATTTCTTATTTCTTATTTCTTATTTCTTATTTCTTATTTCTTATTTCTTATTTCTTATTTCTTATTCTTATTATTTCTTATTTCTTATTTCTTTCTTATCATCACCTGATTAAAGTAATGCTTTTCATGAAATGCCGACGGCAGACGACGGCAAATGTCAAATTGAAAATACATGCATTTCAATGGCGGTGCTTTTTATGATTATTGGACGGCGGACTGACGGCGGACATTGATATTTTTTCTTCTATTGCCGTCGGCTGACCGTCGTCCAAACTTCATTTTATTTACATTTTATTTAATTTTTATGATTTAATTTCATAATAATAAAATATCCAGTTAATTTACAAACTAATAAAAAATGGAATTATTTAACAGCAATTGGTATTTATTATTAAATTTCGGTTTTTTTATCCAGGCAAAATAGATTTCAGAAAAAGCACATTTTTTTTTATATCACAAATATCATATTTGTGATAAATAAAATATTTTCATAGAAATCGAGGCTTAAGTGATTTCGTTAAGCTTTGCGTTCTCTGAAAAATATTGCAAAGCAAACACGTAAAGTAGTAAACTGTGTGCGTCCTCTGAAAATTTTTCACATGAAAGAGGTAAACTTCAAACGATAAAATACAAAAAAAAATGTTGTTGTTTATGTTTTGTTTATAGTGTATTAGTTATTTTTATTTTTATTAATAATTGAAAATAATATCAAAATAATAAATATAAGTATATATTTATACAGTATTATAACACCTCACCAAAATATATATTATTAATATACATATATATTAAATTAATTTATAATAACAAAAAACAAAATTTGTATTATTTGTATTATTGTATAATTATTTTGGTTTGAATTAAAGCCTCGATTTCTATGAAAATATTTTATTTATCACAAATATGATATTTGTGATATAAAAAAAAATGTGCTTTTTCTGAAATTTATTTTGCCTGGATAAAAAAACCGAAATTTAATAATAAATACCAATTGCTGTTAAATAATTCCATTTTTTATTAGTTTGTAAATTAACTGGATATTTTATTATTATGAAATTAAATCATAAAAATTAAATAAAATGTAAATAAAATGAAAAATGAAGTTTGGACGACGGTCAGCCGACGGCAATAGAAGAAAAAATATCAATGTCCGCCGTCAGTCCGCCGTCCAATATTCATAAAAAGCACCGCCATTGAAATGCATGTATTTTCAATTTGACATTTGCCGTCGTCTGCCGTCGGCATTTCATGAAAAGCATTACTTAAAATATTCAATATTAATAAAATGAAATAATATTTTACAACAACAATATTATTAATTTGACGTTTCATCTACACTTTCATCTGCAATTTAGAAGATTTAAAGCTTTGCGTTCTCTGAAAAATATTGCAAAGCAAACACGTAAAGTAGTAAACTGTGTGCGTCCTCTGAAAATTTTTCACATGAAAGAGGTAAACTTCAAACGATAAAATACAAAAAAAAATGTTGTTGTTTATGTTTTGTTTATAGTGTATTAGTTATTTTTATTTTTATTAATAATTGAAAATAATATCAAAATAATAAATATAAGTATATATTTATACAGTATTATAACACCTCACCAAAATATATATTATTAATATACATATATATTAAATTAATTTATAATAACAAAAAACAAAATTTGTATTATTTGTATTATTGTATAATTATTTTGGTTTGAATTAAAGCCTCGATTTCTATGAAAATATTTTATTTATCACAAATATGATATTTGTGATATAAAAAAAAATGTGCTTTTTCTGAAATTTATTTTGCCTGGATAAAAAAACCGAAATTTAATAATAAATACCAATTGCTGTTAAATAATTCCATTTTTTATTAGTTTGTAAATTAACTGGATATTTTATTATTATGAAATTAAATCATAAAAATTAAATAAAATGTAAATAAAATGAAAAATGAAGTTTGGACGACGGTCAGCCGACGGCAATAGAAGAAAAAATATCAATGTCCGCCGTCAGTCCGCCGTCCAATATTCATAAAAAGCACCGCCATTGAAATGCATGTATTTTCAATTTGACATTTGCCGTCGTCTGCCGTCGGCATTTCATGAAAAGCATTACTTAAAATATTCAATATTAATAAAATGAAATAATATTTTACAACAACAATATTATTAATTTGACGTTTCATCTACACTTTCATCTGCAATTTAGAAGATTTAACTACAAAATGCAGATGAAACTCTAGATGAAACGCAAACACATATTCAGAGAATGCACGATCATTTAAATCAATGCATTTTATATTGACGTTTACGTGTTTGCTTTGCAATATTTTTCAGAGAACGCAAAGCTTTAAGCTTTGCGTTCTCTGAAAAATATTGCAAAGCAAACACGTAAAGTAGTAAACTGTGTGCGTCCTCTGAAAATTTTTCACATGAAAGAGGTAAACTTCAAACGATAAAATACAAAAAAAAATGTTGTTGTTTATGTTTTGTTTATAGTGTATTAGTTATTTTTATTTTTATTAATAATTGAAAATAATATCAAAATAATAAATATAAGTATATATTTATACAGTATTATAACACCTCACCAAAATATATATTATTAATATACATATATATTAAATTAATTTATAATAACAAAAAACAAAATTTGTATTATTTGTATTATTGTATAATTATTTTGGTTTGAATTAAAGCCTCGATTTCTATGAAAATATTTTATTTATCACAAATATGATATTTGTGATATAAAAAAAAATGTGCTTTTTCTGAAATTTATTTTGCCTGGATAAAAAAACCGAAATTTAATAATAAATACCAATTGCTGTTAAATAATTCCATTTTTTATTAGTTTGTAAATTAACTGGATATTTTATTATTATGAAATTAAATCATAAAAATTAAATAAAATGTAAATAAAATGAAAAATGAAGTTTGGACGACGGTCAGCCGACGGCAATAGAAGAAAAAATATCAATGTCCGCCGTCAGTCCGCCGTCCAATATTCATAAAAAGCACCGCCATTGAAATGCATGTATTTTCAATTTGACATTTGCCGTCGTCTGCCGTCGGCATTTCATGAAAAGCATTACTTAAAATATTCAATATTAATAAAATGAAATAATATTTTACAACAACAATATTATTAATTTGACGTTTCATCTACACTTTCATCTGCAATTTAGAAGATTTAAAGCTTTGCGTTCTCTGAAAAATATTGCAAAGCAAACACGTAAAGTAGTAAACTGTGTGCGTCCTCTGAAAATTTTTCACATGAAAGAGGTAAACTTCAAACGATAAAATACAAAAAAAAATGTTGTTGTTTATGTTTTGTTTATAGTGTATTAGTTATTTTTATTTTTATTAATAATTGAAAATAATATCAAAATAATAAATATAAGTATATATTTATACAGTATTATAACACCTCACCAAAATATATATTATTAATATACATATATATTAAATTAATTTATAATAACAAAAAACAAAATTTGTATTATTTGTATTATTGTATAATTATTTTGGTTTGAATTAAAGCCTCGATTTCTATGAAAATATTTTATTTATCACAAATATGATATTTGTGATATAAAAAAAAATGTGCTTTTTCTGAAATTTATTTTGCCTGGATAAAAAAACCGAAATTTAATAATAAATACCAATTGCTGTTAAATAATTCCATTTTTTATTAGTTTGTAAATTAACTGGATATTTTATTATTATGAAATTAAATCATAAAAATTAAATAAAATGTAAATAAAATGAAAAATGAAGTTTGGACGACGGTCAGCCGACGGCAATAGAAGAAAAAATATCAATGTCCGCCGTCAGTCCGCCGTCCAATATTCATAAAAAGCACCGCCATTGAAATGCATGTATTTTCAATTTGACATTTGCCGTCGTCTGCCGTCGGCATTTCATGAAAAGCATTACTTAAAATATTCAATATTAATAAAATGAAATAATATTTTACAACAACAATATTATTAATTTGACGTTTCATCTACACTTTCATCTGCAATTTAGAAGATTTAACTACAAAATGCAGATGAAACTCTAGATGAAACGCAAACACATATTCAGAGAATGCACGATCATTTAAATCAATGCATTTTATATTGACGTTTACGTGTTTGCTTTGCAATATTTTTCAGAGAACGCAAAGCTTAACTACAAAATGCAGATGAAACTCTAGATGAAACGCAAACACATATTCAGAGAATGCACGATCATTTAAATCAATGCATTTTATATTGACGTTTACGTGTTTGCTTTGCAATATTTTTCAGAGAACGCAAAGCTTTAATCGATTATGCCGTCCAAGTAACGACCAAGAACAAATAGTTGAGTTTATGTGCGGACTTATTGTGTCCGGACAATATATGCCGATTTTTTTTGTATGTAATTTATGTGCCCAAAATTATTTTATGGACTAAATTGTATGTTATTTATGTGCTAAATTTTTTTCGACGAAAGCATAACCTTCATTTTTATTGTTGTTTTGTGTTTATCGCGTTTTTTTTAGTGTTGGTCGTTTATCATTATTTTTTAAATACATTTATTCATTTAATGTCAAGATAAAATTTTTAATTTAATAATTTAATTTATTAATTTTGGATTTAATAATATAAATTCTATATCAGAATGTGAATGAGGTTATGTTTTAGTCACAAAAGTGGTTGTTTGCATTTATGTGTGTAAAAAAATGGACTTAATAAGTCCGGACTTGAAAAAACCATCTTTTTTTCTGGTTTTCTTTAGTCGACAGAAAAGTTAAAAAACTTTATTTATGTGCGTTATGTCGGACAATTTCAGTCGATTTTTTGGGTCCGACATAACATTTTTTTAGGCACATAAACTCAACTAATAATAAACAAATACTAAAATAATAAATATATTTTTGAATTTCAACAGAATTTATTGCAAAATTTCACCAAAAATTATAGTAAAATTAATAAAATATAAATCCACATTATCGATATTTCAATAATTTTGTATGATTTTATGGCATCGGCTAAAAATGAATTATGGGGCAACGGCGAAAAACAGAACAATGATGATGATGATGATGATGATTTTGCGCAGAAAAGGGAAAAAAATATTATTATTTTTGTTTTTGTTTTTGTTTTATGTTGTTTTTTGTTTATTGTTGAATTTGAAGTTTATTTAATAAAAAAAAAAAAATAAAGAAGCAAAATAAAATAATTTTTTTTTTTTGCATTTATTAAATACATTTTTAATTAGTTTTTTTAAAGTTTTATCATTAAATTATAAAAATTACTAATATTTTTATTGTTATTTATTTAATATTTTTTTAATTATTAATAATAAGAATATAATAAATTTTAAATATTCCAATACATACACAAATATTTTCTACAAGGCATCATCATAACAACAACAACAAAATAAAAATATAAATAACATTCAGGTAAGAAATTAATCATTCATAATCATTGGGGAATAATTAATTAGTTAGAATAAATTATTATCTTTTTTTATTTGATATTTTAATTAAATCCAGTTTAATTGGTTTTTTTTTTTTAATTTGAATAATATTTATAGATATGAGTTTTGAACCGCGTAAAAATACTGCAATTGCTCGATTAAAAATGGATTATATGCGATTGAAACGTGATGGACTTCCATATATTGAAGCTGAACCTTTACCACAAAATTTTTTAGAATGGTATGTCGTTCTTACTCAAAATTATTAATATTTTAATTTACCACAGACATGGAAAATAAAAAGGAATTTGAATTTATTTGATGAATGGAATAATTGCGATGTTGAAAATATGGGGGTTTTTTTTGGTTGTTTGTACAAGAAAATTGACTAAAAAAAAAAAAAACAACAAAATGATCAATTGTTATATAGCCCATATATAATTGTGATGTATTACACAAAATTTCTAAATTAAAATTAAATACGTTTTCCCTTTGTTAACTTTCATCACACAATAATATAAATATTTATTTATTTATTTTTTTTTTACATTTAAAAAATGATTTTTGTACGCAAATATTATTGTACCTTGTAGATTATTTACATATTATATTCCGATCAAATAATATAAAACATTTTGTAACTCTAAAGATCATGGAACCAATTTAAATATATTTATATTCCATTCATTGAGAATAACATAAACATAATCAACATTGATTAATCTCAATGGTCGATTAGATTAGCAGGTCAATGTATTATGGTCATATGATATTTAAATGCGTGATCCCCAAAGATCAAAAAGGGGAGTATAAATATTTTATAATATTACCATAAAGAAATTGAACAATTTTTTGTTCAAAGTACGTAAACAAAAAATTAGTATACATAAAAAAAAAAAAAAATAGACTCATTAATCAACAAGCAATTGCTTAACACTTTCAATTGATATTAAAAGAAAATATAATTTCATTAATATTAATCATGGTAATTATAATTATATACGACGTAATTAATGTGATTAATCATCCGGCATATCTAAATTACAAATAATTTAATAATCAAATACATCACATGATAAAAAAAAAAAAAAAAAAACGTTATTGATAAATTATTTTAATATATTTTGGAATAATATGAACCGGGATTGATATGTAAAAGATATGTTTATTTGAGTCTGACTGAGCATTTTTGTTTTTTAAATGATTTGTATTTTAAGATATGGTATTGAATGAGGATGAGCGATTGTGAATAGCGGTTGAAAATTTCTTATCTTATCGCATAGGATTTTAGGCTTCGCCGATAACGCCCATAATTATCGCCTTGGCAAAAAACTAATTGGCGGTTGTTGATGAGGCATTGTTGATAGGGGTGATATTGTTTGATGGGTTTGTTCCTCACATTGAGTAGATTACAAGTCTTACTCTTAGCTGGGATCTATAAAGCGGTGTTGTAGGGAATTTTCGGACCCCTAATTTGTTTTTTTTTCGTTATTACGGCAGAATCGGTTTAGCGCACGTAAAACCTCGGAATTCTATTGCCGTGAGCCCGTAACGAAACACTTAATCAGGTGATGAACCTATATAATGCGTTGAATGCATTTAAGTGATTTTCTGTGGTCAAACTTTAATAATATGTAGATTAATTTATGAAATTTTGAAAATAAAAACAAACATATGACAGAGAAAAAAAGATTGAAATATAAGTGTCATCTGTGTGGTGTGGAATCCACATTATGTACATGTACATTCCAAATTAATTGAATCGGTTCAAAAAAAAAAAAATGTTTTGCAGTTTGCTCTTCGCACATTCCGTTGGTTTCGAAGGTTTCGTGCTTCCGCCGTATATGTCAACTTATCAATATGCAATTAACATTACGTCACACACGTGAAATTTCATGCGTAATGTTTGTGTTTTTTTATCGGCTGACAAATAGGATTGATGCGCCACGTTTGTTATCTGAAATTGATTTTAACGTGTATTCCAGGCGTAACGGTAATCCGGAATTCTTGCACTTGCGTTTCTTGCACCGGACTTAGAATTATGGTAAGCATGTCATATTTATTGGTATGTCGCGGTAGTTTAACGATTATGCTGTTGATTTTGATTTTCATATTTCCGGAGGTACCTTTCTGGGGTATCTGAGGGAGAGATATTTGCCTCGGAATTGGTGATACTAGACGGGTGGTTCGGGTTGTTGACTTGCACTCACTCGCGTTTCTATGTGAAGCTCCAATTGTCATTCAAATCACGATTCAATTCATCATAATATTACGTGCGTCAATTCGTGCTATTGTATTGTAATGTTTTATAACACATTTATGTATTATTATACGTATATGTTTTAGCCCTAGGGTATATATCCGTCCCGCTGCGTTGTTATAAGTAAATAAATAAATAAAATATGAGATTGGATTGGATGAATGCCGAATGATATAGTACGTGAGCCGGGCGGATAATGTGCGAGAGATACAAGGTTAATGATTAGTAGATTATGAAATATACTACGTGAAATACAAAAATGTACAATTAAATTTTTGGGATCGTGGATTCGAATTCTACTGAAGACAGAAAATACGATTGTTTTACTATGACTTTCGGTTATTTTCGAATCTGAATATTCACACATAGTTAAGTATTTACCACCCATGTGTGGTGGTCGTTCGCGACTAATACCGACTACCGACACCCTAAAGAGCAACAAAATTATATGAAACAAACCAACAACAAAAAATACTGTTACTGTCCCCAAATAAAACCAATCGTCCGCAAAAGGAAGCAAAAATAAGAAAAAGAAGGAAAAGAAGAAGAAGAAATGGAAAAAAAAAAAAAATTAAACCAAACTGGTCCCAAACTGGAGTGGTGGGGAAATTTAAAATTTCTCCATGCAAACTTTGACCACCTCCCTCCCATTGGCCAAATTGAAAGAGCACTCCATTAAGTCCAGAATAGAGGTTGGTCAGGATACTACCCTCTACAAATGTGCATACTCAAAATTTGAATTTGGGCTTTGTTTGGCACGGATAAGTGTAATTTTACCGATATGCTCTACAAAATTGCATCCTTAAAATTTTTTCTAATCCCATCCAACCGCGGGGAGCGCCCATACAAATCCGCAATCGTGTTCTTGGGAATGAATTTGAACATCATCATTTTATGTTAAAATCTTATGAGGAGTTGAATTTAGGAGATAAATTTAAGCCCAATTTACCTGGCCCTGGCCACCAATACGTCCTTCTTGTTATGCAGGTGTTTGCCTGACAGCAACTATATTATTTAGGCCTGTGTTTTTTGTTCTTCATAATCATATTCGTACATTCGAATTCAATGTTTTTTTAAATAAATAATAAATAAATAAATAGGAGGTGGTTGAGTGTGGCGAGTGAGGACGGAGCGAATTAGAGGAAAGAAATTTGAACGGCTAGAGGTCTAATGGACATTATATTTATGCGTATTTCGGTATGCATGATTTTAGGTTAACAAGTGTAATACAAGTGTAAAAAATGTGAATTTTGAATAAATCTGAATTTAAAATATAACAATTTCAATACAAAAAAAAAACATTAGGATTTTATTTCAGTTTATTTTAAAAAAAAAAAAGCAATTCAATTTTTACATTTTTTTTTACCCATATCAAGGCATTACGTTGTACGTGGCCCCGAAGATAGTCCATATTTTGGTGGTTATTTTCATGGTACCTTAATGTTTCCACGTGATTATCCATTTAAACCGCCAGCAATTTATATGAATACACCAAATGGTCGATTTAAAACCGGTACCCGATTATGTTTAAGTATGTCTGATTTTCATCCGGATACATGGAATCCAGCATGGTCGGTACCCACCATCCTAACGGGCCTATTAAGTTTTATGTTGGAAAAAACACCGACGCTCGGCTCAACCGAAACGTCAGCACTCGAAAAAGAACGTTTAGCCCGTGAATCATTAAAATACAATTTAAAAAATGAAAAATTTTGTGAATTATTTCCCGAAATGGTTGATGAAATCAATAAAAAAATACATGACCTAGAAGAAGCACAAATTCGTAATGCCAAATTAATGGAACAAAACGGTGGACATAAATCAAATAATAATGAAAATAATAATCGACTTAATAATAATTATAATGTTAATGATAATAATACCTATAATAATAATAATAATAATGGAAGAGCTTGGTATACTTTACTATCAAATGTAATTGTAATCGTAGGATTTGGTGCTTTTGCATTCATTGTAAATCAAGTTATAAGAACATTGAATACAGATTAAGATGAAAAATAAATATCTTTTAAGGATATTCTAATATATATGATATATAATATACAATTTGGTATAATTTAAGAGAGAAAAAAAACAGGAAAATTTGATACTAACATGTTAATAAAAAAATAAAATAAATATAAATATAATTCACATTAAAATCATCGGCGGTGCGTGAAAAAATTTCATAAAATTGTCTAGATAATAGGATATATGTAGGCGGAAAGGCGCATGCGTAATTAGCGGAACAGGTTCGGAGTTCCACGGGTTCGGAGTTCCACGCGTCTTTGCTAAACAGTTTTTTTATTTTGGTTTTTTTACGTGCTTAATACAAATTTGTTTAAAAGACTGTGGAATGTTTTCTCTAGCAGGACAATTGAAAGGAAGTATTATCCTTTTAATAATGATATTAAAAAAATTAAATAATGTAATATTTTTGTCGTAAAACCTAAAAAATGGGATAAATTCATGTTAATAATAGTATACATTTTGGCGTTTATCATACAAAAGTATATTTTTTGAGTACAGGTTGCAAGGTACACAAATCGGTTGTTGCTAACAATGAATACGCCAAAATTTATACTATATTTTAAATTACGTTATCGCATTTCCCCGCTTTTACGCTTAAAAATGTAATTAATTAATTTTTTTAATATCCTTATTAAAAGGATTATACTTCCTTTCCATTATCCATCAAGTAAAAACGTTACCCAGTGTTTTCATGAACTATTTTTTCTTTATCACGTACAAAAACCAAATTTGTGTACCTTGCAACCCGTGTACGTTCGAACCCCTCCCGTATTTTTTAGCCAAGACGCGTGGAACTCCGAACCTGTACTCGTAATTAGTTGATTTGTAGAGAAAAAATTTCACGATATTGTCAAAACGATGGGGTGATATTCCCATCTATTATAAGCTAATTTATGGAAAACAGATCTAGGGAAGAGCAACTTTTTACAAAACTAAGTTTTTTTTTTAATTACCTGGTCCTGGTTTTTCTTTACTACACTTTTGATTTTCTCAATGGCATACGGAAAATTCAATCAATTTTTATGATATTTCATAAAAGAAAATTGTTTTTGAAATTGCAGAAATCGAAAGTGGTTTAAAAAAATTTAACCGATTTCCGACAAAAAGTATCCCATTTTTTCCTAAAGTGCCAAAGAGATAGGAAAAAAAAAAAAAAACGGGAACCTACGCGGAACACAGACACACGCCACGCATATAGGCAGAAATAAAAAGGAGGTGAACGTTACAATATAGTTACGTTCCATTAGATTACCACGAAAAATAGGTTACCAGGAGTAAGTAAGATCAGAAAACGGTTGATTTTTTCCACTCTGAACTACTCTTTTCTATAATATACGGCGTAGTTCGCCCTAAAAAAATCTATTCTTTTCTACTTTTACCTACCCAAAACCCAAAACTCCTGGTAATAATCGAATGGAACGCAGCTAATTTGAACACAAAAAAAAGGCAAATCAAAATTGAAGAAAAATCAGAGGTGGAATTATCGCATTCGATTACGATAGACGATTGTCGTCAAACATACGATTTTTTCATTTTTGCAATTATGGCAGACGATATCGTCGGTTTAAGACGATAATTTTTGACGATAGGGTAGTAGCTATCGTTACGATTGTCGTTTGTATTGCTTTCTTTTGTTTTTGTTCATTTATTCAATTTTAATATTCATATAAGTACAAAAGCAATTCTCATAAAAATAATACTTTCAATCTCATTCTCATAGAAATAATAAACTTTTTGTTTTTCTATATGAAAATCATTTGCCACAACAATATCCACGGAGACGATATACAAATAATATCGATACCCACAAAATCGACTACTATAATATCAAAATAATTGATTATCGTAATTTTAGACGATAGGCGATAGACGATGGTATCGACTCCCATAATGCCACCCCAGGATCGTAATTCAAAATTTAGTTTAAAAGAAATTGCTCTTCCCTCGATTTTTTCATTAATTTAGCTAATTATTATAAATCCATTTGGCAATATTTAGGAGTCGCTTTGACCGTATCGTGAAATCGTTTTACGGGCAGTGAGCGAGCCCCCCTTGCAGTGAGCGTTTAAAAGAACTAAATTTTTTACGGAAAATCGATTTTTACAAAATTTTTTAAAGGAAATCGGGACAATGTTTTACAGCATCAAAAATTTCTTTTTAATTTTCAACTGACAAAATGACCGACTATGATTTTTTTATTTTTTTAACAAATTGGACGATTTTCAAATTTTCTTGTACACAAAAATAATATTCAGAAATTGATTGATCTTTCAAATTATTCGTAGAAAAATAAAATAAAAATTTGGAACATCCGAAAAAATTAAAGTAAAAATCGATTTGCCAAGAAAATTTAATTCTTTTTTTTTAACGCTCAATGGAAGGGGCGGTCCGTGAAAAATGTTCACGATAAAACCTTTCGTTCGTTGAACGGGCTGACATTTTTTTTTTTGTTTTTTGGTCTCCATAAATCAACTAATTACACTCATGTGTTTGCCATTAACGTAAATAACCTATTATTTGGTCAATTTGATGAAATATCATAAATTTTACTAAACATTTTATCACCACCGCTCCACCTCCCCGGTGGATTCGAATTCGATAAAACAAAAACTATAAAAATAAAAAAAAAAAAAAAACCGCACACCTTAAACTTACTGTAGGCTGTGATAAAGTTTAAGGTGTTTGCAAGTAACATTAAGAGAAAAAAAAATAAAAAAAAAATGTAAAATTAATTTAATAACACAAAATCATCCCTTTTTTATTTCTTTTATAATATTTTAAAATTAGCTTTATAGTACATTCTCACTATATACGCGCCCAAAATTACATTGATTTCAATGGTTTTGGTATTTGATTGATTTCAAAATTATGATAATTTTGAGTGATTTCACAGAAATGATGATTGAAATTATCAAAATTTAGCAAAAATTTACTCGAACGCACTCACATCGGGACATGTTTTCGAGATAGGCGTGACTGGCATACATATACAAAGTATGGAATCCGCGTCTATCGATGTGGTATCCGTGGTTGTTGTGAACGAGTACCTGCTGTGTGGGTCCTTTCCATTATCGATCAAGTAAAAACCCCGGTTCCCCAGTCTTTTATTAACAAATGTATCTTTAGCATGTATAAAAACCAAAATTTATCGAAACGGTTTATTACGGTCACGGGTCACCACATCCACGGATGCCGCAGATTTTAGTTTTTGTACTTGATAAAGTCCAATTTGCGCTACATAATTCAGTCAGTCATGTAATTCACATTTGTACATTTGTATCATCATATCCTGCCCAGGGGGCGGGGGGGGGGGGGGGGGTCAAATTATGTATGGGGACATTTTAAATTTCCCCCCAGAGGAGAAAACATCCTTTATTCTGGAACTAGGCAGCGCCTGACCTCGTTTGTCCGGGCAGGCTTCAAAGTTTGTGTTGGGAAATGTATTAATTTTTTTTTCCCTTTATTGGGGGAGGATTAAAGGTCATTCCTACACAAACTTTTGTTCAGCACTTAGTCGGTCTCCCACCAGCTCTGTTCAGCGGAGGGGTTGAAACATTTGAAAATTGACAACAATTAAAAAAAAAGCAATTTTAAAAGGTTGCACCACGTAAGTGTAATTTTACCCTAATTTGTTAATAAATGACTAAGGTTTTTCTTGATGGATAACGGAAAGGCAGTCAAATCCTTTTTAATAATTGTTTTAAAACGGAAAAATTGCAATGAAATTATTTGAAGTATATAGTATAAATTTTGGCTAGCGTTTATCATAAAAAAAAATTGGAGTTCCACGAATTCGTAGATCGTATACATTTGGCGTTTACATTTCTTTTAGCCAAGACGCGTGCAACTCTGAACCTGTACGGAGTACAGGTTGCAAGGTACACAAACAAATCGGTCTTTGCTAACAATGAATACGCCAAAATTTATACTATATTTCAAATTATTTTATCATATTTCTTCGATTTTACACTTAAAAATGTAATTAATTAATTTTTTTAATACTTTTAATAAAAGGATTATACTTCCTTTCCATTACCCATCAAGTAAAAACGTCCCACAGTCTTATATTAACAACATTGTAACAACAAAACCCAAAAAATCTGTGAATAATCTGCGAACTCGTAATATAAAGATGAATTTCCTTGTGCGGTGAAATACCCGCGGGTGCGTGAATATTTTTAATTTTCGCTCACGATTTCTACTTGCGGGTGAGAACCAGCCTTCAGTGTTCTTACAGTACCATATCCGTATCCGTTAGTGCAGTGAAATTGATTCAGTGTCCGTGCCTAATTATATTCTTTCTTTACTTTTGAATACATTAAACTATATATGCTCGACCGGCACAACACCGTCATTTAAGGCGGGTTCTCATATGAGGAACAAAACTCCGGCGACAAAGTGCAAATTAAAAAAAAAACCCTCAGATGATTCACATGCTTTTTTGAATTCGCTTTAATCTCTTAATCTATCGTGTCAAAGCAGGTGTCCCCGATGTGTTCTCTTAGCGAACTTAGCGAATAACCGGAAGTCACGATCGAAATCTCATCTCCAGTTATTGCGTGATGTGTTTCATTTTGTCTCGATAGTCGAGGCAGACATGGTTTTTTTTACACACTTCAACGCAACGTTGTTTTTCCATGAAATTGAGCATTTTTGGCATCAATCAAGATCAATTTGACTTTTCTGAGGCACAAAACATCATCTTTTAAAATGGTGTTGATTGACCCATTTGAAATTCGAACAGCATTAGCTAGCTCTTCAAGTAGTCAATCGTCGACCAATTGCTGCACCAATTCATCAGTTGATGTTCTTGATCGTCTTTGGTGTGGTTCGTCTTCAATGGCTTCACGACCCGCTTTGAACATTTTTATGACATTCATATACACTTGTGGTTTTTGACGACATGGCCTTATTAGTCACACCAAAAGGCCTTCTTTGAAAACATTCTGAGCGTTTCGGCAACACAGAAATTTTATTTTGATCAAAAAATTTAATCGAACTTCTTTTTTGGTGATTTTTTTTTTTTTTTGGATATGGTACAAAAATCGAACAAATCACTTTTAGCTGTTTACGAAAATGAGCGTCATTATTGTTCAATTAATGAATATATTCCCCCCGTGAAAATGGACACAAGGGTCAGTGACAGTCCTACCAACTTAAAAAGAAAACCCCTATTGACCTATTGAATTGAAAAAACCATTTAAAATTTAAATTGAAAATTCCGGATCATATTTGTACACAGTAGTATATTGTATAGTCATCACTATGTCTTTTCACGGAAACACTGATACTGAACGAACACTGAACGGATACGGCACGGTGAGCAGAGAACACTGAGGTGTATGAGACGACCTTTACAGTGTATAGTAAATGCGTCGATAAAAGTATGGAATCCATGGATGTAATAGATATAGGTGCGTTCCATTCAATTACCAGGAGTAGGTAAGAGTAGATAAGAGTAGAAAAGAATAGATTTTGCTAAGCCGAACTACTCCGTTTTATAGCAAAGAGTAGTTCGGAGTAGAAAAAGCTACTCTTTTCTACTCTTATCTACTCTTACCTACTCCTGATGGTAATTGAATGGACCGCAACTGATGTTAAAATTATATAAAATTATGGGGTCATTCACTTCGATACGAAATACCTTCGTAAATGTGTTTTTTTTTTTACAATTTTAAATTATTTACGAAGGTTCGCGATGTGCGGGTGGTGAGCGGGTTTTTTATTTTGTTTGTTTACGAAAGCTTCGAATTTTTGTTTTGAAGATACAATACGAAGGTTCCGAAATGTAAATTTACAAAAAAAAAAAAACATATTTTTATTTACGATCGGTTGTGTATTTTATTTTCTGTCAAAAAATACGAAAATTTCATTTACGAATAAGGTATGTATTTCGTATCGAAGTGAACGGCCCTAATATAAAATTATCCGGTTCTTCCGACCCTGGTTTGTTATATTAGGTTGTCTAAAAAGTATTGTTAATTTTTTTTTACAAAATTCAAACGATTTTTTTATATATTTCAAATGAACTTTATGAAACCAAATATGCGCCGTTTTGATCGATGACCCTTTGCCATTTTTCTGGTAAAGACATTATCCCATCACTGTAGAACTTCTGTGTTTTCTGGGCAAAAAACTAATCCAAGTGCATTTTGCAGTCCTCTGCGGAAATTAATTTTAAACCATTAAGGGAGTTCTGCAGAGACCGGAACAAATGATAATCTGAAGGTGCAAGGTCCGGGCTATATGGTGGATGCATTAAAACTTCCCAGCCAAACTCTCTCAGTTTCTGTCGAGTTGCCAAAGATGTGTGTGGTCTGGCGTTGTCATGATGGAACACAACACCCTTTCGATTGATTAATTCTGGACGTTTTTTTTTAATCTCGTGCTTCAATCTTGTTAATTGTTGACAATAGAGATCGGAATCAATGGTTTGACCGGGTGCTAGTAATTCATAATGAACGATTCCTTTCCAATCCCACCAAACAGATAGCATTACCTTTCTTGGTGTTAATCCAGGTTTTGCTACTGTTTTTTGCTAGGAGCTTCACCCTTCTTGGACCACGATCTTTTTCGTACATTATTGTCGTATGTGATCCATTTTTCATCACCTGTAATCATTCGCTTTAAAAATGACTCGATTTCGTTCCTTTTAAACAGCGTTTCGCAAGCGAAATTCGGTTCATTAAATTGTTTTGTGTTAATTCATGTGGTACCCAAACATCGAGCTTTTTCTTGTATCCAGTCTTTATCAAATGGTTTAAAACTCTTTGGTGATGGATGTTTAGTTCTTTAGCGATATCATGACTTAGCGATATCATGGCTTACGTGTCGATTTTCTTCAATTTTTGATATGATTTCATCGACTTTTTCAGTGATTGGTCGACCAGAACGAGGTGCATCTTTGACATCAAATTTACCGGAACGAAATCGAGCAAACCATCTATAGGCTGTTAATTTTGATAAAGTTCCTTCACCGTAAACTGCACAAATTTGTTCATGTGCCTGCGTTGCATTTTCACCTTTTTCATAATAAACGAATGTTAGTGTTGCCTGATCAGATTAGTACTACTTGAAATATTCAATTATAATGACATCTATTTATAAAAATTAACAATACTTTTTCGACAACCTAATATTATATTTTTAAAATAATATCATCCATATCGTGATTAAAAAAATCACGTAATTATTACGTGTAGTGGTGAGCGAATGAATGTACTATTAAATTCTTTAAAAAAAAAAAAAAAAAAATCTGTTTTTAATTTCTTTTAATTTTATTATTAATTTGTGTATTTATTTGTCTATTATTATTATAATTATTATTATTACTATAGAGATATTTAATTATTTAAAAAAAACTTCATTTTATTTTTATTTTAATAAAATGTGATTGAAAAAAAAACACATTTTTTTTCTAACAGATTTCGATATTTAATTAATGTAATTTAATTGATTTTTTTTTTTTTTATATTATTTTACTTTGCATGTTTTTTATTTATAAGTTTATAAAAGGAAAAAAAAAATTAAAAACGAACCTCTCTATTAAAAGGGAAACTTTTGGTTTAATTTAATAGAATCCAAAATTTATTAGTAATTACTTTAAAAATTAAGTAACTTACTTTTTTTTTTTTGCTAAATTGGACATATTAAAAATTAATTCATATTAAAATTAAACCAAACCAAAAAAAAAAAAAAAAAAAACACAAACTGTAAAAACTGTATCATATTTTAATTTTTTTTTTTACGTAATGTGTCATATTAAAAATATTAAAAAAAAATTAATAAATAAAAAAGAGAAAATAATTAACACAAAACAAAATACAAGATATTGTTTTTTTTTATTAAAAGTATAATTTAATTATTTATATAATAATGCAAAAAAAAAAAATTAAGTATTTAATTATTTAGTTTTGATTTTTTGTTATTTATATATTTTGAAAAGAAAAAATAAATTAATTTATGGGTAATAAACAAACAAAAAAAAAAGAATTGTATTTATTTTTATTTTATTTTATATATTAAAATTGTTTTATTAATTTTTTTTTTCATTTTACGGGGTGTTTTTTTCGATGATTTTATTTTATTTATTTTTATTATGATTTATGATTTATTTATAAAATGTTTTTTGTGTTTTTTTTTCTTTACTTTTCTACACACAGAAAGAAAATTTATATTTTTCAGGGGGGGTGGTTATTTTTTTTAATTATTTAACAGTTAAAACAGTTTATGTCTGGAAAAAAAAAACAATAAAAAACAAAAAAACATTAACTTATTTTTGTAATATATTTTGTAGGAAAAAAATCAATTTAAAAATAATAATAATAATAATAATTTTATCAATTTTAATTTTAATTATCTCAAGATTTTGTTGTTTTTTTTTTTTGTTGTTTTTGTCTCCTAAAACATTATTCCACACATTTATTTGTTCATCTTTTCTGTTCATGTGTGTGTGTGTGTGTGTGCATGGATTTGTGCTGCAGTGATTTTTTTTATCACCACAATTTTTATTTTGTTTGAGATTCTTTTTCACGTATCCATTTTGCAATACGATCCTTTAATTCAGTATCTATCCGGGGTACAATAGATAAAAAAAATTAATAAATTAATGACAATTTTAGTTTTTGTTTTTTTTTTTTTTTTCATAATAAATAAAACTCAATATATTTTACCTGGAATTAACATATCTTCCGTTAATGTTTGACGATTAAATGGATCGGTACTACTATTTAATAAATGTCGTGTAATAATTGAACGATCCATAACCGTACCGGATGGTAATTTTACTGGATCTGTCATTAGGGTGTCCATTAATGGATCTTTAAAATCATCTGGTGCATCGGCAAAATCATTTGCACGTTTTAAATTCTTAACTGTATGGTAAAATTATAGTAAAAAAAAAAAAAAAAAAACAAAATGATTTATTATACAAAATTTTTTTGATGGAGTTAAAGGGGCGAGAATGTATGGGTGGATTTTGTGTGGATTTAACGGCGTGGCATGTTCTATAGTGTCGCTAGAAGGCGTAAACTATGGTTTAAATTGCGTGAAATGGGTGTAACAGGTCGAAAAATGGTCGAATAATGCTGAGGATCTGCTATGATGAATGAAAGTAAGGCGCGTGTATGGGGGGATTAATGGGAAATTCAGAGTATTTCAGGTGTGATGTAGGACAGTGAGGATGCGTGTTGAGTCCGACGCTGTTTTCTCTTGGATGATTTGTATGAAGAAATTGGTTTTGGGGGGTTATGGATAGCTGCTGGGGATAACATAAGAATATTGGCATATGCGAACAACATATAGTGTGCTTGGCAGAGAGTGTTTTTTGGGAATGCAGAGGATGATAGCTGTGTTGGAGGGGTATTGTGAGACTAACATTCATTATCCAGAGGAAGGGAATCATTATATGGCGGGTAAATTAAGGAACTAAGGATGCGAATGCACGGTCAATTGAAAGGCCTACTATTCTGCGGTAAACGAATCTTAACAACAAAAAAATGCAGAATTTGAATTGGCACGGATTTCTTAATTCTTAACTGAGAATAATATTCTCACTAATAAATTACCAAAAGAAGAAAATTGTGAGTTTGGCTTGGATCATTCACCGA
This sequence comes from Dilophus febrilis, assembly GCA_958336335.1. Lineage (NCBI taxonomy): Eukaryota > Metazoa > Arthropoda > Insecta > Diptera > Bibionidae > Dilophus > Dilophus febrilis. Next base: position 34,879,902 of record OY284471.1, read on the forward strand.
AAGGGGCTTAATTCGGCTTAAACCAACAACAATTCACAGACTGCTTAGGTTTTAAATTTTTTTGTAGAAGATGATATATATACTATATCTTGAAATATGACGACTGTAAGGACATCAAAACAGATAGATAACCAAGTAGAAACATTCAGCAGGATGGATATTATAGAAATACACTGCTAAAAAAAAAAAAAAAAGAATGAGTAAAAAGTTCTAAAGCATCATTCTAGAGATCAAGGGTGATAAAACGCATCACGAACTATAGATCACCTAACAAACAATTAAAAAAAAGAAAACAAAAGAATATAAAAATGAGTCAGTTCACAACAATAAATTATTAAATAATAGTAATAGTAGAGTTCCGACGATTTTCTATTTGGAACATTACAAAAGGGTTAAAAAGACCGATGATGATGATGATGATGATGATGAAGGTTCCTTCAATATAAGCAAAACAGAGGACGAACGGAGCTGGGCACGAAAAATAAAGTAGAAAAGAATACGAATAATAAAAGAAATTCCTAAAAACCTAAAAATTGAAGAAGAAGAAGAAGAAGTAGAAGTCACCTGGATATGATTTAATCTGACAGAGGTGAGAGAGGTTCTGAGGCAGACGGAACTCTAAGAAACATCATTAATTATACTTCGCTTCAGAATTGGAACATGCACCAAAAATACGGAAAGTGGCTGGAGTAATCATGATCAATTAAGCCTGGTGGAATTAAGCCACCTCTTCTTAAGCATCTTCTTATGGACCACGGATTTCCGGTCTATTGTTGCCCATTTGACTATTTGAAAAACTAATATTAAAGATACTCAAAAACCAATCATTGAACGATTGAAAGTTGTCAGATCAAGCAAGCATAATTTCAAAATATCAAGTCAATTTTTTTTTTAGATCGCTCCTGAATCAAATGGAAACTAAGAAATATTCTCTGGCATATAAACATTTTTCTTCAATTATTCTTTAAATCAAAATGTTTTTAGTACTTTGAATCAGAATAGAACGCAATATCTAATCTAATAATCCCTTGGAATTGTTTTTGAAGCTCGTGGATGGGAAGGGATCAAAAGCAAAAGAAAATTGTAAATGGGGAATGTAATTATTTGCACAAAACCTTATTTCGAGTCAAATATTAAGACCCAATTGGTGGTGCCGTTGGTAAGGTATCCAACTCAATTGCGGGTATTCACGAGTTCTAATCCATGGCCGGAAATGTTTTCTGATTCATAGAATTCATGAACTAAGTCACCATATTTATTCATTGGGATCAAATTAATGAATATCTTTGGCATATTATGTATCGAACGCATCCAAAGATTAACAAAGTCTGCCGATGATATTGACGTAGTGAGTAGAAGTATGGGTGCCGTTAATAGAAGCGTTCTGTTCTGTTGGAACGTGAAGCTTCAGAAATGGGATTAAAGGTAAACGAGGAGAACACCAACGATATATGATCGCACCAACAAACAGTAGGTTTATGGTACAAAACATCAAAGCGTATCAATTGGTCAGAACAAATATGAAACGGCGGACAGGTTTAGATACCTTCCATAAACAGCATAAACAGTGAAAATGATATAGTTGAGGAAGCGAACCCGACATCGTTCGATTTATCAAGATCAAGGTCGCTTGAGGTGGTTTCGTCATGTAGTACGTATGGATGGCGATCGTATATCGTTAAAAATGCTGGACAGCAAGCCAGGTGGATCACGGAGTGTTGGAAGACCGCGGCGGGGTAAGTGGAAAGATGAAGTCGAAGTGAACCTTCGGGCTCTAGGCGTTTCCGACTGTCGGACCTTATCGGTAAATAGGCGCGGCTTGCAAAAGCTGTACAGATGAACGCCAAAACCAATTGTAGGTTATAGCCGCGTTAAAGTAAGTAAAGTGAGTGCACTTACCATAAATACTTTGTGCTAAATTGGCCAATTCGGTAAAACGTTCAATTTCCACCTGTGAACGTATTCCATGTTTTGCAACACGATCAGCGGCATCCTCAAACAGATGCTTTTCAAATGATCGTTCGTCGGCCGCCAATGAAGCCGCAAATTTTTCACTATCCAAGTGTAAATAAATATCGAAAATTTGACCTAATAAACGACGTGGTTCCCAACCATATTTCGATGGTGTTCGAACCTTTAAATCATTACATTTTTGACCGCATATCTGTTGTAAATTATAATTTAACATTGAACTGAGCCGATCCACTAATTCGGGTCGTAAAAATGGATCCTTAATTTCGGCCGTTAAATAATGGAACATATCGACGGTTTCACGGGCCAACGTTAAATACGATCGACATTGACGTTCATCCTGTACCAATTGTCTTGTACGTGTATGTTGATTTTCTTGACCGATTTCAGCCCATGCCTCGTCGTTCATCATCAACACCTGCGTTTCATGGATTCGCTTTAAATTGTCCAGGCATTCGTCCAGCAAAAATGTTGTATCATTTATTAACATATTTGTGAATTTAACAAATTGTTTGCCACTTTTCGATTCATCAACCATTGATTGACGATGTGCCGGACTTGCCCACATCAATTTAAATAAATGACTTATATGATATCTATAAACCACAAAAAAAAATCAAACACGATTAAATTATAACTTGTTTTGTAAATTCCATTTTCATTACCTTATTGTAAACTTATCGTAAAATTCAGTACTTTGTCCAGTCGTTTCTATATCTGTATAAAATCGCATAAGTGCGCTAGTTAAAGCCGTTTGAGTTAGTTCATGATTCATTATCTAAAAACCAAAAAAAAAACATGTAATAATGGGATATTTTATAAATTTACTAATTCACATCAATTACCGAATTATGTAGTCTAGCATTTGGTGCTGTTACAAATAATACTTCAATTAATTTTGCTGTTACATATGGATTATGAACACAATGCGGTGCACAAACACACGTTAACAACCATGTGATAATCGAATGATCAATTGAACCTAATAATGGTTCCAATTCATATCTATTCATACAAAAAACGTTACGTTTTAAATTTCTCATATTGATCATCAACCAAATCAATCAAATTTTTGAATTTATTAAACAATACTTACTGCATTGCAAATAAAATAAAATCAGCAATATCATCAATGTACCATTCGGGTAACGCACAAAATGTTAATGATGGATTCAGTGATGTCGGTGATATTTCCGATATGAATGCACCGCAAACTTTACGTTTTTCCATTTGATATAAAATGAATTCACATACCGAACTATAAAATTCCATCGTTGAACGTAACAGCATTTTATCTAATAATCCAACATCAGCACACACTTTTGATCTATATCAAATGGAAATAAAGTTATTTTTTTTTTTTTGAAAAAATTATGCCAGGCAAACACAGGAAAACCAACCAATGAAGGAAGTCGGGGTTGGTTAGAGTGGGAAATTTCAGAGAAGGCGTTCAATTTCACTCACTTTCACAATCAATTGATCATACAAATTTTAATATAAAATGGTGTGCCTATAAGAAAGGCACCACCAATAAATATTGGGTATAAAAATGTATTCACAAGAGAATCCTTTTGGATCATCCCATGGAAGCGGACCGGTGAAGCGGTGGGATTGGCAAAAAAAAAAAAATCCGGTATAAAAGTGTTTACATTTTTACTACGAGATAATCTCCAGAAATTCAAAATTTCAATTCAAATGATTAGAAACAGAACGAGATCCTGTACGGGAGGATAGGATCAGAAAATAAATTTTTACATGTTTCATCAAAAACTTCGAGGATCCAAAAATTCTCTAGTAAATTGCATACAAAAACAGAAATCTCTGTAATCATCCCTTGGATTTGTATCCTGGACCTTCTGAATCGAACGGAAAGAGAAAAAATTCTCCGAAATAAGCATTTCGATTTTTTCCTCGCATCTGTTTTCAAATCACCGAAAAAAATGATTAGAAACAGAACGTTCATAGGGTATGGAAGATGATTTGGCTCAGATAATGGAAAGGGGTTAAGTTCATGGACACCGTCGCGGATGTCATGGAAACGACAGCTCTTCGAGTGTGTCGAATGCGGTGGTGCACCAACAACATGACCTATCAATTAAACGGCGACGGAGGAAGACGGCGGACCTTATTTTCGTATTTTCGAGGAACAGACACGAGATTTTAAAACCTCAAAGGGACGGATTGTAAAATGTCCACGGGGTGTCAAATGTCTGAGCATTCATTTGGCTGACCAGAGGCTGACTACTTGGTGGTATCATGTGAAGGCGAAAATGGCACTACCCCAGTATGTGGACGACGGTGGGGGATCTCGCCAACGTCGTCAACGTACACAAAGATCTACACAATGATGATAAGACCGATTGTGGCATATGCCACAAAATTCTATGGTGACATAGAGCCACCAAAAGTACAGTAAGGAATCAGCTCGATCGAGTACAAAGACTAGCATGTGTGTGTGCTATTGGGACTTTTCGCACCACACCGACTATGTCCATGGAAATATTCCGAGCCTTTGATTGCCTTTGAACCTATTTATCGTTAAAGACGACGATGAATACGGCAGGGTAAGTATGATGCAAAACAATACGTGGCTTAACATTTATAAGCAACAGGATCTTGTCAAATGAATCATGTAACTGAACATGCTAATAGATGAGATCAAGAGAATGATGATACAAGAAAGACACCACAAAACTCTTATGGATAATGTAGTAACACTCCATGAATTGAGGTTAGAAACGATAATAGATTTTCACGGCCGGATCTATGAAAAATGACAGCATCAGCTGGTTCGGGGCTGGTTTTTATTCGAAGGAGCTTGTCTTGAACTGGCAAATGTTTATTTGGGGATTAATTCGTCAGTATTCCAGGCGGAGATGATATAGCCCTAATTCATGCACACACTCGACAACATTCAATGCAATCGAGCAATCGTGAGCTCAAAGGAAATCCACTTTGGTCTTCGACAGTGTGTACGAGGTGATATGGTGTACTTTGGCACTGAAATATGCTCAACGAGAGTGTTTGACCCAGAATGCGTTCATATTAGTTTTCGGTAGAAGGGGCACAAGGGAATCGACGGAACAGTGGAAAAAAAAAAAAACAAAATTAATTTTTTTCACTTACTTTCGTAATTTTTTCCATTGTTGTTCCCAACGTTCAAGCATCTGAACATTACCATTTGCATATATTGAATTTACCCAATTCGGTTTGCTTGCCGTCAATTCATCAATTAAACGTTTTATCTCTTTAATTGCACGTAAACGTTTTGTATACCGTTCAATGGTTGGTATTAATGAAATATGTGTTGCGTGTAATGTTAAAAACCAACAATGTGTTTGAAAATTAATTTCTTCATTTGTATCTTTATCTATATAGATAAAATAAATAATTTAAATTTTTTGATAATATCCCTATAATTCATCAATACCGAACCCCAATCCACAAAAAAAAATTAAAAAAAACTTACAATTTTTTTCAATATAGTCACAGTATTCGATATCGGTGAGTTTTAATTTTGTATCCTTTGTAATGTCAATTAGTGCATTTTTATAAAATGGATAACATGGATCAACACGATCCAATTTTATTTTAATTGATAATTTCTGTAAGACACACATTACATTTATCATAAAACCATCACGTGCCAATTGTTTTTCTTGTGCATGATATTGTGTTCGTCGTTCATTATACATTAATATAGCCGCAAGATATTCAAGAACCGTTTCACGACATTCTTTTTTCAATAATAATTTATAAAATATTGCATGTAAATGAAATCGTACAGATGCCATTTCCTGTTTTTTTTTATGTTATTTTTAAAATAAAAATTTCAAATAATTTAAATCACAAATTTAAATCACATTCAATGTGATTGATTAACTTACCAATTGATAAACTTCACCATTTTGTATGGTATCCGTTGAATGAGCGTCCATTTTAATGTGTTGTTCCATTAATTTTGGATTTTCATCGGAAAATACGGATACGGATAGAAATGGTGCTAAATAGCTAAGTTTTGCCAATTCACGTCCCATTACACGTGAACACATTACCGGATTAAAATTATCTTTTTTTATTAACATATTGCAGACGGGCATTTGACCATCATTTGTTTTTAATCCCAATAGGATATCCAGTAGCATAACCGGTGATGAATCAATTTTTCGTCCAACTTGTTTATTACGCATATCCACACAAATATTATCCAATAATATATTAAATAAATGGTCACAATCTTCGTATAATATGAAAGTGTCTAGTAATTCCATTGGAAATTGATGATCGTATAAAAAATGTAATAACGGTGACCATTGAAATTTCGGATACTTTGGATAGACCAATTGACAACTACCAATTAAAAATATATATCGTTGTATAACCGATCGAATTCTATCAATAAATTCAATTATATTCGAATCCATTGCATGCACCAGCAATAATTCATTGTTTGTCAATTGTTTTTTTAATAATGTTGTATTACAATTTTTATATGCACATAATAAATAATGTATGGCTACATGTTGTTTTTTGTGTATCGATTCTAATTCAACTATTGGAAAATGTGTATTATAGAAATCAATAAATTCAAAACCACAATCATCTGTCGTTGTTCCGGTACTTGTTCCAGCCGTATCACTTGAAGTTTGGTTTAGTTTGCTCGTAGAATTTGAACGTCCAACACCACTGCCACTAGCACCATCACCCCCACTACTACTATTACTACTACTACCACCACCACCACCATCCAAACTTAAACTAACTGAATTATTTGGAACACCATTACGAAACATTTTCACGGGTACTGTATCATCGTAACGTGTCCCATCAAAACATTGTGCTATTATTTCAATTATAATTTGTGCCGAAAATTCGGCAAATTTAATATTATCAAATACATTCACTTCAATGTTTTGATCCATAAAATGTTTTTCATAAAATTGCTTTGAATGTGGTATTATAAATTTTCCATTTAAATCGTTTATCAATTTAATATCGAATATAAACGATAGATATGTTTCTTTAATTAATTTCATATTTTTAATGAGATCTTCTTTTTTTATCATTTCTTTCGGTTGTTTCAATTGGTTATTACCATAAACATTGTCAATTTTTGTTGGTTTTTCACCGACCGTAATTTGTTCAATATCCATTGCGGTATTGGTCACCATCAAATCAATTTCAATTTCCATATTTTCCGCGGTGTCGCTAAGATCGTTGTTGTTGTTGTTGTTGTTGTTGTTTGATTGTACATTGATTGATTTAACTGTAAACAGAAAAAAATAATAAATTGAAAGGATTTAGATATTATAGATTAAAAAACCGGATTTAGATGTTGTTTAAATGCTTAAATGTCATCGGGAGAAGTTCAGAGAAAAATAAAAAAACTAATTCCCATTCACAATTCAATGAATATTTTTGATTAGGTTACGGTTGAATGACAATGCAAAAAAAAAAAAACAAACAAACAAAGCAAATAAAATTCAAAATTACCATTTAAATTATCCGATGTTTTTGTATATTTATCACTTTCATCATTAAGTTTCTTTAATTTTTGTTTATGCATATTTTCATCATCTTCTTCCATTTTATCGGGTAAACTCATTTTTCCATTTGTACGTTGTGGATGATTAACATTACTTGCCGTATTTACATTTATTGCACCATATTTTGGGTTTGACGACGACGACGATGATGACGTTGATGCTAAGGAATTCTCTAGGGAAATATCTTCTTCCGACGTTAATGAACTATTCTGTTGTTGTACTTGTACTTGTTGTGGTTGCGGTTGTTGTTGTTGCGGTTGTTGTTGAGTATCATCAACGGGATCGTCGTCAGCCACAAAACGTCGTAAACGACGAGCTCGCATCTTTACCAACAACAACAACACAAAAAAAAAAAAAAAACCAATTTAATAAATAACAATACAAAAAAAAAATTAAAATCATACCTCTTCTGCGGTTAATTGATTCATTTTTTAAATTGTTTCTTCTTCTTTCTTTGTTTTGTTTGAATTAATTTTTCTATTTTTGGGTAATTTTTTTTTTTTTTGGACGTTCCAAAAATTATAGTTTTGTTTTTTTTTCTCTTTGTTGTATTAATTTTTATTACGTTACAGTACAATTTTGCAATTTGTGTTTTATTTGTTGTTTTTTATCCAATTATAAAGGAAAAATTATAAGATTTTATTCCAAAAACAATTAATTTATAAAAGCATTTTCTTTTGTTTTCCTGCTGTTATTTAAATTTATTGTCTTGTCACATCACACACGAATCACGACGTACAAAAAAAAAATCCTCATATAAATTTATTTTTCAATGAACACAAAAAAAAAAAAAAAAATTGCAATCTCATGAAAATGAAAATTTTTAAACTACTTTGAATTGAATTTGAAGTTGAAGTTGAACATTAAAGATATTGAACAAAACAAAAAATATTTATTTTTTAATTCTATTATCTCACCAATGAATTGGTTTTCGCGCGTGTGTGTGCGTGAGTGGAGGGTAATTAATAACGCGTAGTAATTAATAAATGAAAAACAAAAACTATTAATTTTTTTATTGTTATTGGGAAAACATTAATTAATTAATTTAAACTGTTAATTTATTATGATCTATGATTTTAATAGAGGTTTTTTTTTTTTTTTAATTTTTATTCTTCACTTCACTTTTTAGTTCACCACCACAGTCCAATCAATTCACTTTTATTTTCTACTAATTCTTTTCTTCAAAGTTAACGTCGCATTCGCACGACAACGAACACCCACGCATTTATATATTTATACAAAAAACAAGTACGCATTTATGTTGGCCAAAAAGAGAGTGGCCGCGAATGGTTTAAGTTTTGTCGATGTAAAATTGAAAAAGATTTGCGAATTTTCCATGGAATTCACCAGTGCTGTTCAAAGCTGTTTCAAGCATAACGGTGCGTGACGGTGCGAGTTTTTATTTTTACATGTAAAATACAACAACAAATTTGATTGCCGGTATTTACCCCGCACCCTACAAAAAATTAAATTAACTTTAACATTTTACACCTCACCTCCACTAACGCGCATTCAAATTATTCATCTTTTTATATGCAATAAATAAAATTGTGTTTGTTGAATAATCATCGATAACAAAACAACTACATACAATAAAAACTTTCGCACAAAATCCCCTCATGTGTGAATCCGCTCAAGGTTTTTTCTTTAAATTTTCATTACACCCCAGGGTTTTGTTACTCATGTGTGAACCAGAGGTGCGATTCTATTGAAAAGTGACTATTTTTAGTGAGTGAGTTCGAAGGAGTGAAAATTATTGTAATTTCATTCGAACAAGTCACTGGTATTCTGTATGAAAAAGTGACCCTTTTTTTTATTTATATTAATTATTATTATTATCAATAAACAAAAAATAATGACTGTTTTTGGAAAATTATAGAAAAAAAATCAATATTATAATTTATTAGTATTTAAAATTTATGCGTATATGATGATTTTATTAAAAAAAAAATATATATGGAGTCATTGACGACTCACACATTTTGATTTTAGTGACTATTTTTTTACTCAATTTGTTCCCCTTTCTTTAATTCGAAATTAAAAATTCTCAAAATATGACGAAATAGTCATGTCACTATCGAGTCACTTTTCAATAGAATCGCACCTCAGCGTTGATGGTGACTTTATAAGGTCGGGATCATGGTGCGAACATTTTATTCTTCAAAATAAAATTTCATTCCTCGGGTATTCTGTTCGTACTCGACCTCGGGTATTCTGTTCGATGAATTGATTTTAACTTTTTACTCGAATCTCAAATATGTCTTAAAACTTCACAGGCAATCCTAGTCACGAATTGTAAGACACTCTTAACTAATAATCGATTCTATTGGTTAATTTGAAAAAAAAAAAAAAAAAAGACCAAACCCAATCAACATCAACCGCAGCACATAAAACGAGACAAAAAATTAGCCTTAATATCGCGTTTAATAAAGGTGTCGAGAGTTGAGACGTGGCGTTACATCGATAAAGTGAACACGCAAGATTTTTATTTGATTGTTTTTTTGTTTTTGTTGTTGTTTGCCTTTATTATTTTTTTTTATTATTATTTTTATTTTGCGTTCGTCAATTCGATCGTCGGTGCGTTGGTGTTCTGTGTTGTTGTTGAATGTTTTGTGATTGTTTTTGTTTCCGTGTGTTTTTTTTATTTATTAAGTGTTGTAAAATATTAATTAAATAAAACAAAAACATTAATTAACTTTATCTAATCTATATTTTTATTTAAATAATAATATAATATATATATAATAGAAGAAGGTATATAAATATAACAACACATTAAATTATTTATTTTCATCAAGCACGCATCATCGCCAAAACAAACACCAAACGACACACATCAGTTTCAGTATCGCAGTTTATGTAATTAATTCATTTGGAAGAGCCGCAACTATTTTTTTAAATATTTTATAAATAAAGAATCGAATAAATATGAATAACGACGATATAAATGGAAAAGTGGATGGGATTAACATTAAAGAATTTTCAACACTTGGTAAGTGAATCAATTATCATTATCATTTGTGTTTTGTTTTGCATGGAAATAATTAAAAAAACATATATGATAAGAACGATTTGAATTGCACGTCACATTGAGTTCTATCTATTGATCGTGTGCGTGTGCTAAATATATATATCTATAAATAAACTTATTAATTGATCATCATTTTTTTATTATAAATAAAGTTTTATAATGTCTAAAAATAAATATATCATTAATTATACTACGACAAAATATTACGAGTTATTTAATTTTGTTTTGCAAAAACAAATTTTAGTCTAGTTGCTAAATTTAATATAAATGTGTGATAAAACGTCATCAATTTTTGTTATATTTTTGGCATGTTTAAATAAAAGTATAACAGTCGCGTGAAATGCTTTATTAATTATTTAACTATACATATCTGCTGAATATTTACCTAATAATATTTCAAATTACGTTTGGGCCGGAAACCGGAAAAATATACTCATACAATTTGTAAAACTGAAAAACTTTTCAGTTTAAAAATATACTATACTCTAATCATATATAGTTCGGACACTTAAATTATTATACGCAACTAATATTGGGTAACGTCTCCATTGGCTTTTTTATGACAGTCTCCATTCTCTTATCGTGTTATTAACTAAATATTTGCATGCATTCGGTGTTATTAAGCTCCCTCCACGTTTCAATGACTTTTCCTATCAGTCCTTCAATTGTAACTTATGGATCATTTCTTAACTTTTATTAATGCCCTCAATGATTATACATTGTACTTAAATCAGGACTTCAAGATGTCCATTTCCATTTTTGCTACCCCAACCAGTGTTTTTAATTGCTTAAGCTGTATATGGTGAAGCACGCGATCTTATTGAAATGTGTATTCGCCGTTTTAACATAATTTCTAATAGTCGATGGCAAAAGGTAGTCATTTAATATATGAATGTATTTTTGGGATAGTTAACCGTACCCTTGGCACTGATTGGAAATTTCACAGTGCTTTACATCCCATTCCGAATGGAATGCTTCATTTTTCGTTTGAATTACTCGATTTGTCGGAATCAGCACGTCAAATTTACCGTCATGCACTAAATGTAATGCTCATTGTCTGGGGGGAAAAATATGTTTAACTGCGTTTCGATCACGATCAGTATAACATTAGATTTTCGACCACTTCGTATTTTTCTGTAATTCAAATGAACCGGTGGTAACCAGGGCGTTGTCCACCCAAACAACTCGCTCTTCATTTTTGAGATAAAAGAGTTTGGGTTTCAGCACTTAATAAATATTCCAGCGCAACTTTTTTTTGTTAGTTTTTTTTTACGAAGGAGGAAATCTTCAAAAGACTAACCGAAGCCTTGTGTCAGATTGCTACTGAATAAAACCCCTCCTTCTATTGCCGTATTTTCGAATCAGGCCATATGTGGGTCCTTTTCGAGTTATTAAACATTTTCCTTTCACTACACGATTCATAAAGATTTTTGGGCCATAACGATGGATGAATCGGGCTGAAAATTTGCATACTTATAGATTAAGGGACGCTGAATCCGAATAAATTTCAAGCCGATTCATCATTTGATTTATGACTTATGTGAGTTTGAGTTATGGCCAAAAAAACCTTTATGAATCGTAGTGAAAGTTATGTTTGATTAAATTAGATGGTAGCCGGTTTTTTTTTTAAAATCTTTAATAACTCATGCACCAATGGATGAATGGGGCTTCGGATTAACACCTATTCGACTTGCCACTCAGATCTCTCAGATTGCTTGTCTAATATTGTTTGCCCCTTGTTATATCTAGCCCCTTGTTATATCCCCCCCTTGTTATATCTAGCATCTCTTTGAAGGGAATCCGGCCGAACTCTTCCCCAGAAAGAAATATGCGACCGGTCATCCTCATCTATATGCTCTCTAAATGCGGACCCACAACATCCGCAGCCGTTTATTCATCTTCAAGACAGATCCTGCAAGTGTCATCCTTGAGAATATTCATCCCCCCAGATGTTGCATGAAGGCTCCATGCCCAGTTGTGAAAGCCACCGATTTTATAACAGCACTCGCGACATGCTTAGAACCTCCCTATTTGGTGTTTTCTACTCTCAGTCCAAGTGTTATCTTAGATTGTCTGAGTCCTTTAACTTCCTTCCATCGTTTCGGATGTTTGGAAATAATCCACTTCTCGACTAGGTCCTTCGCCATACTCCTTCTAATTGCATTGTGAGGTTCTACAATGTAATTCTACAATGCTTCCGTCGCCTTGTACCCCTTAACCCAGACCAATGCGACTGCATTCGATGTCGATCACTCGTCAAGCCTATGAGCACATGCCCGTCCCAGAGATGAATCAAATTTCCCGCCTTTCATATACGATATCACTGCTCTGCTGTCGAGGGTAAACCGGATTTGCTTTCCGTTCACTCGATTGCATTGAATATGGTCTATTGCATGATTTAGGGTCATCATCTCCAACAGGTTTAATGGTTTTCCCATGTGTTGTTGTGATTGCGGTTTGGGTTTGTTCCAAACCCGTAAAGGTTCCACATTCTCTCTCAGCAATTCCCCCAACCTCGCTTTCGCGGATTAGATGTCAATTTGAATTGCGGTTTTTCCGTGTGTCCGTCCGTGGGCATGTCTCCCAAGAGGATGGCCGAACTTGAGAGCCATTTATGAAACGGTTCTATCGAACCGGTGCGAATCGATGTACGATCCCACCACTGATTTTATGTGTATTCGTATTAGTTACTTAGCTTTATCATGGGATGCATTCCCGGTTGCAACCGCGTGTGAGCGTAACTAACACTTCAGGATAGGATGGTATGATAATCGCCATGACCCAGAAGGCTTTCACACTTTCCACCATCCCCTAGCAATCTCCAGCGTAACTTACCACCAACACTTATTCTTGGAACCCGCACCCAATTCCTTGAAGGCCACAGTCGGCCCCCGGAGCACACTGGATTTAACAATCGTTTTTTTTTTAATATCAGATACTTCTGGCTACATTAAGTTTCTTTAGAAATATATCATATTTCGGTTATTCACTTTAATAATAAGAAAATAATTTAATAATTTAATCCATACGCTTAGAAATGGACATCTTTTCAATCTTTTTTTTTTTGTTAAACTGTTTTATGGTGAAATAAATTCCATAACTAATTGAATTTAAACATTTTTTTTTTTACTTCTGTCTCCGCAATTATTTAACTAAAATCATAATTTTATAAAATAAAATTAGTAGTAGGACAAAATTATTGTTCAAAATCATTTATCCGCATCCAAAAATCGACCCCATACGGTTGAAGTAGTATAGGTGTTCGACTTATATATGGTTAGAGTAGTATTATGGCTTTAAAAAAAAAATTGACAATTAACAAATAACCGCAATTAACAAAGACTTGAGATAAAAATATACAAGCGATTACAAATTATATTTAAACATTTATTTATAATACAGGGTGTCCCAGCTAATTCTATCCAGCCAATATCTTCGAAACCAGTGGAGTTATCACTAATCTGATGTTAGAGGACCAACACCGGATTCAATTTGGCTACATTTTTATGTTAACCCCTTCATCCCCACACTAACCCTTATGTGCTTTATGGATATCAAAAAATTTCATCAAAAAAATCAAATGTAAACCTATATTTTTTTTAATCGTCGGTTGTGAAGAGCGTGACGAGTAGTTAAAAACAAATTATAATGATATGTGGAGGTCTCGGGGGGAATTTTTCCACAAATGGGGATTGTTTAACTGGTGGAAAATGTGCGAAAACTCGTTAAATCTCTACGAAAACAATGTGTTGTGATGTATTAGAAAGTTGTTCTACGTCCTCCTCCACTGGTTTCGAAGATATAGGCTGGATAGAGTTAGGATTGGGACACACTGTAAATGTCCATTGTACAAATATATAAATAATTAAATTATATTTTTATAATTTTCTGATAAATTTTGTTATCTCATCTCATCATCTCTCATATATATACATATATAACATATATAATAAAAATAATAAAAAATATATATATAATTATATATATATATATATATATAGATATAGATGTACAAGAACTTATTCAGGCAGCAATTCAAGTACGTGAACGTGCTTATTGTCCATATAGTAATTTTAAAGTAGGTGCTGCATTACGAACAATTACCGGTCAAATAATAACCGGTTGTAATGTAGAAAATTGTGCTTATGGTCCAACGGTTTGTGCTGAACGTTCGGCCGTTTGTAAGGCGGTCAGTGAAGGTTACAGAGAATTTACGGCTTGTGCGGTTGTTGCCTATCAGGAAAATTCTTTTGTATCACCATGTGGTATTTGTCGACAATTTATGGCTGAATTTGCTAATAAGGATTTTCCCGTTTATATGTCTAAACCATCAGCGAATAACATTCGGGTTTCATCAATTTATAAATTATTACCGGATGCATTTTATGGAAAAGTTGATTTTTCATGAAAATATATCACCTCGTAAATTTCATTGTAAATTGTTTATTGACATTGTTTGACATTGAAAAATCGATAATTTTTTTTGATTAATCTATTTAATTTAATTACGAAGAATTAATAATTGCACAAATATTTTGTTTATGTTTTAATTTAATCATAATGATATATATGTCATTAAATCAATTTTATATTGTTGTGTTTTTTGTATACATCAATTTAACTTGTTTTTTTTTTTTTTTTTTTTTTTTTTAAATAAATATATTATTTGTACCTCTACTTATACTGTTTATGTTTTACCTACTTATTCATATATTATTTATATTTTTTATCATAAATTGTTATATATTTTTAATGTAATTTTAATAAAACAAAAAAAAAACAAATAAATAAATAATTAATTTATTATTTTATCTCAGTGCATTTCATTTTTCGTGATTATTGTTTTATGAGTAGATTTTTGTTTTTTAATATTTTATTTTATTAGTACTGTATATAGTCCAATAAGTCAAATATACCCGCCCTACAGCCATCGGGGAAGTTTGAACGCCTCGAAGTCCTGAGCAAAAAACTTTGTATAGGGATGACCTTTAACAATTTCCCCAATAAATTATCCTTCCGAAAGGGAAACACGAAAAAAAAATTTCTTCAAACGAACTTTGAACATTGATTTTAGCCATTGTCAAAACACTTTTCTGAGCAGGTGCATTGCGTTGTTGAAAAATCATTTTTTTTCTTCTTTAAACCGGGGTCCTTTTTCATGAATTTTTGCGATAAGTTGGTCCAAAAGATTGCAATAATATTCAGAATTAATTTTTTTTCCAGTTTGGAGATAATCCATCATTAAAATACCTTTCCCATCCCAAAAAAAAAAAAACTTATGTCATAACCTTCTTGGACGATTTTTGAACACAACTTGCTTTGGAGCTTTTTAAAACCCATTCGAGGCTTCACTTAAAATATAACTATGATGGCGGCGTCTAATGAGATGTTTAGGGCCTTTACTAAATCTTTCTCAGTCAAGCGAAGATATAATATATATATATACAATTGAGCTAAAAAAAAGTTAAAATAAATTCGTACCTGGATCGAGTGCGAACCGGAAACCCGAGGAACGAAATATTATATGCCAAAAAAAAAAAGTTCGCACCAAGGTCCACCACATATAAAGCCTTGCCTTGATATTTGAAACATCTGAGGGTTTTTTTTTTTAATTTTCAATTGACCCCGGGGTTTTGTTCCTCATAAGAGCCTTCACTCTTCACTCGGAAAGATCAATATATAATGTATTTTTATTGTTGCCTATTGTTAACAATAGCTATAACATTAAATTGCGCCTGTGCTCAGGTTTTTTCAAATCAGGCCACATGTGTGTCCCAATCCGTACCTTCATCGATCAATCAAATATCCCGCGTTACACGATATCACCTGTCTGCATTGAATGTGATTTAGTGCATGAATTAGGGCCATCATCTCCTCCTGCTTTTGTGGTTTTCCCATGCGGTTTTGATTGCGGTTTGGGTTTGTTAGACCGTAAAGGTCCCACATTTTCTTCTTGCTCGCAATCCCTCCAACCACCGCCCGGTGCCGCCATTCGAAGTTGTATCTAGTATTGCTACCTTGCACCTGTTCTCATGTTGCCCTCCTTCCGGTTTGGAGTTATCTGAAGTAATTGGTGTTACCACTTCGTCCTAATTTCCACGGCTCGCTCCAGCAGCGTCCTACAGTTCTTTTCGCGCCCTCCTCTTTTCTATGCTCCAATCCACTTTCCCGGAATAGATGTTAAGTTGGATTGCGGTGATTTCGCTATTTTGATAGCCTCCAACGAAAGTAATAGAGTGACCCAAGCGTCCGTGGTGCATGCCTCCGAAAAGGGTATACTTCCAGGCACAGTCTGGGCATTTTAATCCTATGATTTTGTTCTACATTACTTTTTGTTTTTGTATTAATTATTTAACTACATTCTAGGATGCATTTGCCCGGTTGCCATCACGTGGGGGTGTAACTAACACTTAAGAATCTTAGAATGAGAATTGCCATGACCCAGAAGGCTTTAACTCTTTACACCCTAGCAAATAAATTTAAAAAAAAAACTTATATCAATCAATATTGATTGGTGCAACAGAAATTGTAAAGTAGTAAAGTGCAAATTTTATGAGTTCCAAAGTGCAGTTAGTGCAAACGGCCCAAGATTTCAATAAAATGTACTCGTTTATATATAGATATAGATAAATTTTATTTTCATTCATTCATTTTGGAAGGAATTTAATGCATTTCATGCATACTTTTTTTTATTTTATATTTACCGAGAAATGATAAATTTCAAAAGACAAAATATTGATAACATTTAAACAAAACTTCCCAAGGTTGAGGTCAATGTTAATAACACTTTATTAATTAATTTATGATTATTTTTTGTGATGACAAATTAAATTAATTATAATTATCATTCTTTTTTTTTATTACATAATTCATATAAATATCCGATAAAAATAGACTCTAGCGTACAAGAATTAATTAATGCCGCAATTGCAGTAAGAAAAAATGCATATTGTCCGTATAGTTCATTTGCTGTTGGTGCTGCATTACGTACGGTTACCGGTGAAATTATAACCGGATGTAATGTTGAAAATTGTTCGTATGGACCGTCCGTGTGTGCCGAACGCGTTGCTGTATGTAAGGCAATAAGTGAAGGACATCGAGAATTTGTTGCTTTGGCTGTTGTGGCCAATCAAGAAAAAACATTTACAACGCCTTGTGGTGTATGTCGACAATTTCTATCGGAATTCGCAACAACTGATTTTCCCGTTTATGTTAGTAAATTGGCACCACATCGAGTTTTTATAACGTCTATTTTTAAATTACTTCCATTTAGATTTAATTCAACATTAAAATAAAAGTGATTGCGCTAAATAATAATGTAAATATTTTAGGTTTTTTTTTTATGACTGTTAAAAAACGTAATGTATATTATATTGATTTTTGACGAATAAATTTACATATTTATTTTCACAATAATTGTGTTTAACATATATACTCATTATAACAATCTTTTCTATTTAAAATATGAATTGTTCTTAACACGGCTGAAAAGAAATTGGATTGAGACTACACAGTGCGAAACTGTGAAAGAGACTGAAAAAATGCCGTTCACTGAAAAAAATTGTATGCGGTATTAGCAGAAATACTGCGGTTGTTACAACAGATCTTCTGCTTATATACGTCCGAAAGACGTCTTTCTGCTTCTACACTTGGTCTGCTGATATCGCAAAAAAGGTCTTGACTTACCAAATGCAAAAGTTCTCCGAGATTTTTTGCTTAATACAAAGATAATTTATTATGAGTACCATAAAAATATCAATTATAAAATTCGTCTGCTTAATTATAGAATAATATTTTGCCATTGCGAACAGAATTCCTTTTTCTGTATACACATTTATCTGATATCTGGGGTTTTTTTCATGCCACCCGGATACCGACGATTGAAACGGTTTTTGCGACTGTCCCTGTGATCCGGTCTTATGGTATGCAGTCGAAACTTCAATCAATCGATTGAAAAAACTGTTTGAGAGCATTATACGTTGACTCAGGGTTATATAAGCAGACTATAGGAGACGGTAAGAGACTGAAAGCGATCAATTAGACAAACGGTCCGTTTGGATAGTCCATTTGCGCTCTCATGGTCCCCAACGGTCTCTGGGAAAACCGCGTAAGAAACCAAATATGTAATTAAAAGTGATTAACGTACGGTATCATGTAGTAGTCTTAAACGGTTTCAGATGGTATCAAATTACGGGAAGTTGAAACCGAATAAGATACATTTGGTTTAGTTCAAATGGTTTAGTTTGGTTTGGTTTGGTTTAGTTCAAATATATAAGTAACTTTTCCACGGATATTCCAATCGTTTTTGTTTCTTAAATATTTCGAAAAGTTTTTGACATATTGTGTTGACATTTTTTAAATTGCGTTTTGGTGCCAAATGGAAAACATTATGAGTTCCCGAACATGTATTTTCTAATCGCACTCCTGTCACCTGCTCGCACAAATAAAAGAGAATTTTTGAAATTCAAATTAAATATGCAAGTGTGGAAAACACAATCCATAACATTTTTTAAATGGTATGAAGAGTTTAGTTTAGATACAAAAAAACTCCCACTTTCCAACCTTGCCATTCGGATATCCATATGCGGATTTTCTAATAAAAAATAAAATTTTCTAATAAAATTAATTTCACTATTTTGGACATTTGGTATATGGAAAATCTTTCGTTTGATATGGAAAAGGTTTTGTTTGATTTGGAACAGGTTTCGTTTGCTGTTGAAAAGGTTTTATTTGATCGAGAAATGCTATACAGCAGGGTGTTCCAGATCCCGACCACAATACTCCGGATTTAGGTTCTATAGCTCATTTGGAATCGTAAATATATGCAAACATTTTTTTCGATTCGGCTTCGTTACGGAGTTATACAAAAAAAGCCATTTTTATACTTTTTATCCGTGAATCATTAATGAGTTTTTTTTTTAATAACTTCGAAACTATTATAGAGATAGCGTATTGAGATATATTGCAAAATGTTAAGCTTATTAATGTAGCAAGCATTTTAAGCATGTTGGGCGGAAAGATTTTTTTGAGTTATGATGCCTTAAATTTGCGAATCGTGTATCTGATCATTTAATAACCAGTTATGGAGATAAGTTGTCCAGAATCGCGAAAAACATGATAATCTCAAATAATCGGTTTTTTTCGTTTAACTCCGTAAAGAAGCCGAATCAACAGACATGTTTTGGAAATGTTTTCGACTACAAATGAGCCATAGAACCTAAATCCGGAGTATTGTGTTAGGGATCTGGGACACTCTGTATAAAAAAAAATTCTTCTACAAAGTGATAAAAATTGTTTCAAATGATGTTTAAAATTTCAACGATTTTGGTCCAGAATTGTAGAAATTATTAAAAAATTTCGATTCAGGTAAATCGGCGTCGGATACCGAAAAATGGTCGCTTGTTGTAAGTGCCATCATCAAACCTCGACTCAAACCTCCAAAATCGGCGTCACACCACCCGCTTATGACAAACCATCCATTTATGATCATCCCTCACACGTCAGAGAGTATTATTATAATTATCAAACTCTGAATTTTCATTCGATAGATGAACATGACTATAATTTTAAGGAAAAAATATGTTTTCATATAAAATGTTCTTTATATATTCAAAAATGTATTACATTTTATTATTCTGCATACCATACAATTAATAAAAACAACCAAACAAACAAATAAATAAATATATATCCATTCATATATTAATAATTAATTATAATTGTATAAAAGAAATAAATAAGTATCAATATAAAATACGTTATTTAGAAATGTAACTTAACCAGTTTATTGATATTATAAGATAATTGTCACTGCGCGGTTCATATACAAAATGCTGCTAGGCATACACCTGTAACAAGAAGGATGCACTGGCGGTTAAACAGGGCTTATATTTATCAAAAATAAACACATACAATTTTAATATAAAATGCCATTTACCACACTAAAATAAAACGGTTGAAAAATTCGTTCGAAAACTTTTTTATTTTTTATAAAATTTGATTTTATTTTTCAATATAGTTGCCTCTTCGAGGACGATACAACGATTACAGAGTTCATACAATTTGTCCAATATATCATTTTTATAATACCATTTGTCTTTAGCCTTAAAATAAGCTATATCAGTTTCGGCGGCCCTAAATTTCTTTCCAGACAACTGGAAAAAGTCGCTGGTGGCCAGATCTGGAGAAAACGGTGGATGCGGAAGCAATTCATATCCCAATCCATGCAGTTATGCCATCGTTTTCATTGTTGTTTTTGGGGTCAATTGTGAGCTCGCGCGACACCTACGTTGTACAGAACTTTCGCGTACCCAAATATTCATTCACAATATGCCCAACACGTTCCTTGTTAGAAACAGAATTGGTTAGAAACAGAACAAAAGATTTCTTATAAGCCCTTGCATTTGTTTGCTGGATGGGATGGGATCAGAAAAAAATTCCCCGAAATAAAAGTTTTTACATTTGTCATCACACTCCCGGAGCCAAAATTTCTTGTCAATTGGTGAGAAATAGAACAAAATATCTCTTATAATCACTTGGTTTTTGTGTTGGACCTTCTGAATGGGATGAGAGGAGAGAAAACTTCCGAAAATGTAATTTTTTTACATTTGGTACCGAACCCTAATATATTAATTAAACAATTTCAAGCCAATAAGTGTAATACTTATTGAGATATATTACAAATTGGAAAATTCGGAAAATTTTCAAAAAAATACCCCGATAAACGTTCGTGATGCTTATGCCCGTACAATATACCGGTTTGTTCCCATAGTGACCGGTGATACCCGACCAGGTTAAACTCAATCACGTTAGCAATAAGTGCGACATCGACGGGGAAAGACAGAAGGGGTATTGGGTGTATTCGGGGTTCCAATGGGGGGGTTGTGGGAATGCAGAAATATTTTAAGGGGAATTTGAAATTTAATGAAATGAGAGTGATATTGAGGGTAAGGGGAGATGTGATGGGGATCGATGCAAAAGGATGGGGTTTTGGGGAAAGGTGGATATGTACATTGCTGTGTGATATTAGAGTAAGGGAAACAGGATGGCATTTTGTTGGGGAATGTCCGGTTCTAGGGGAGGTTAGGTATAAATGGTTAGGGCTAAGGAATTTAACTATGGATAAGGAACTAGGATGAGTGGAAATTATTGGGGAGTGAGTTTATGGAAGGGTGTCGCTGGGGTAGTGTTTGATATGGCGAGATACAGGGAGTGTCTGGTGAGGGAATACAATGGGTAGAAGGAAGTAAGATGTAAGAGTAAGAGAAGGAGAGACGGGAGTTGTGGTGGTGGTGGTATGAGTGATCGGTGATTTGGGACTTCATCGTTTATCGGGAGAGGATATATGCTCTAACATTTTCCATCTTCGAACTCAACCGCAGAGTTCTATATAACAAAAAAAATCTAAAGATTGAGAATTTCAACCAAGTTGGTCAAGTTGTTTTCGAGAAAAATTTAAAATAACCGAGCGAGCGAACGGAACGGAAAACTTTAAACATTTTTTATTTAATTTTTCCCCGATAAAATGTTTCAATTCTTGAAGAAAAGTGATAAATAAGATTTTTCCCAAAACGATAACTATAAAGCACTTACTTGATAATGCACTTCCTTTTTAAATTATAATTTCTCCGTAATTGTAATAAGATTTTAATAATAATATAACTTCTTCTTCTTCTTTTTATTTGTTTTTTTTTTTTTTTTTTAATAAATCTATATATATTTACTGTTTGCGTTTGATTACGCAGAGTTTAGTAATTATAATAGTGTTTATAGTCCGCGCAATACAAAATTTTATCTCTAAATTTATTTATAAAATTAAATAAAAATATAATATGGCGAGTCTTCATGTTAATATTTTATTATTGGGTGCTATGGGATTAGGTGCTTTATATTTTATGCATTTATTAGCACAAGATTATAATAAAATACGTAAACCGGTGCAGACTAAAGTGAATAGTTTCTTAATAGCAACATCAATGAAACAACAACATGATTTATTAATCGGTGATTATGAGGTATAAATAAATAATAAACCTGTCGACGAATCCTTTTGTTTTGTGCTATATAAAATTTATATTATTTAATATAGGAAAATAAATTTGAAAAAATCAATTGGAATGGAATATTAATGTATGATCCATTAAATTGTGCTTTATCATTAATTTGTCAATTGGCAGGGGGTGCCGAAAGGGATAATTTAGAAGCAATAAAAATCAATTCAATGGTTCAGTAAGTAAATATAAATTCTACTTCATCTTTTTTTGTTGTGTGTGCTAAATTTCACTTTTACTTTTACAATGGTTATTATTATTATTAGATACAGTTTAATTGTTGGTGGAGCACCAACTTACATAAAAGATTCCTATAGTTTAGGTTTAAAATTTACAAATAATTATCGTAAATGTGAAAATCATTTTATAATGTGCCCATATTCAGCAAAAACAATGTTAAAACTTTTATGGATATATTCAAAAATGTTTGATTAGAATTATTTTATTATAAATTTTATATATAAGTATATTTTAAATGGATTAATTTTATTTTCATTTTTTTTTTATTATTAATTATTTATTTTATCATAAAATTATTTATACACATATAAAATGCATTGTAAATAAAAATGTTAAGTATTTATTGAATGAACTTATATAAATTATTATAAGATTGTTGCTGGTTGTTTTTTTATAAGGTAATTTTGGCGTCAATCAACAGATTGTGCTGTCCAACCGGACCTATTCACCAGCGCGTTACTGATTTGGCGCTCTTACAACTTGGTCTCAAGTCCGGTTCTCATATATGAGCGGTTGAGGTGCGAGTTTTTACCCCGCACTCAATAAAAAGTTAAATCAACTTTAACTTTTTCCACCTCACCTCACTAACCCAATCAAATTATTCATTTTTTTTTATCAATAAAATTGTGTTTATTGATAAATCACCGATAAAAAAAACAACAACATACGAAAAATACCCGGGGAAAATATCCTCGCATGTGAATCATCTGAGGGGTTTTTTTTTTAATTTACACTTTACCCCCGCGGGGTTTGTTCCTCATATGAGAATCAACCTTCAGCTTCATTGTTCAGCTAATTATTTTCGGCCGCGGTATACAAATTTCATATGAGAAGGTTGTGCGGCGACCTGGTTTTAAACCAAATAGGAGCGCGCTTATGAAATGATGTATGAAATTTAGCTGTGAATTCCTAAGCAGCATTTATATTGGCAGGTCCTTAACTGGAACCCTATTTTGCTATTTTACAGTCCCCGGTATAAAGCAATATGACGCTTTTCAAATTTTCTTCTATCAAATATGTTAAGAATTGATTGAAATATTAAATTAAATTAGAAATTTTTGTAATTATACCCAAGTTCGGTGCACGACCAAATTTTTTTTTATTTTTGTGTAAAATTCAACTAATTAGAAACTTGTCGTTAAGAATATAGCCAATCATCTTTTGGAAATTTGGCTAATTATTTCTGATATCCGTGTATGCCTCAGAATATATCCCATAAACTGCGTAAACTATAAATACAATTCTTTTTTTTACAAACGCATACAGAAATAACAATTATTTGTAACTTCAAACTTTTAAAATAAATTCAAAATAAATAATTATCTATAGATAATAGATAACATTTGAAATAATAAAAAAAAACTTAACATACTTTTAGGTGTAAAATTTACAATTAAAATAATTTTTAACGAAAATCATAAAAAATTGCAATAATAATAGAATAAGGCGCATGATCACAAACATTTGACTTTTCTTTTGTTATTATTTTGCAATTTTTTTTTTATATGAAGAATTTCATTTCAATCATTTGTTTTTGTTGTGTTGTTGAATGACTTTGACTCCTTTTATTTTTGTGGATATTCTGTTTTGGTTCTGTGTTTGTGTGATTGATAAACAAAAACGTAAAAAAAAAAACTGCCCATATCAAAATTATAATTAACAAAAATACAAATAATATAATGGGATCACCAGAAATACCTGATGATGGTGATAATTTTTTTGGTGATGAACAAAATTCAAATTTACCAATGCATGGTGTTAATTTTATTACAACCAGTGATGAAAGTGATGGAGAAAATATAAATAACATGAACAACAATAACCATAATGATCTATATGTGGGATATCAACCTTTATCAATGACTGGTGATAACGATGATGCATTAGAAGATAATGATGACGATGATGATGATGATGATGGTGATGATAATAGTTTACAAGAAAATATAAATCCTACTGCAATAAATAATATTGTTCCTGTTCCTGTTTCTGATACTAATAATAATAACAGTAATCCACCAGATGCTGATGCCGAAATAGAAGCAGAAATATGGAGTGGACCACGTCCACAAGTATTAAGCTTTGAGCTTGATTCCGATAAAACTCAACAGGTTATAAATATACAAAAATTCATTTTTTCTATAATAACTTTATTTTTATTTTTTTTTATATCAACAATTAGATTATTACGGCAATGTCTAAAATTACATTACCATTAATGAATGTCCCCGATTGGGCGAATAATGTTACAGAGGAAAAATGGAAAGAAGATCTTTTACATCGTATACGACAACGGCAACAAGAACCATCTGTTGTTAATAATAATAATACAGGATAATGGTAAATAATGTAAAAATAAAAACCGTTTAGATTCCAACGATCATAAACACAACCAAAAACTCCTAATAAAGTATAGAGATTTCCATATATTTATATTAACTTTAAATTATATTCGTTAAATTAAATTAATACAATTCAATTATAGAAAAGTAAAATGATAATAATAATTTTTTGTTGTTTTTTTTTTTAAATGAACTCGGAATACAAAAAAAAAAAATGAATGCAATAAATTATAACTAATGCTTTCATCAGACATCAGATCGTTATAGCGTTGCCCGTAAATCTTTTGCCACTTCATTTAACTCTTGAAATCCATGTGGATGGATGATGTCAATGTTCATTTTTATGCTATACAATAAACTTTCAACAGAAACAATTTGAGCTTTTGTAATATGACCGTATGGTGTACATGTTAAATTTCCTAATGCTGTATAACAACAATAAATTGCCTTTACATCGGTTATCCAATTTAAGCAATCAATAACGGATTCCGTCATCAAACGGCATACATCCTGATTGGATAATCGCAATTGTACAATGGTTGCATTCAAATATAATGTTGCGATTGCAATCTGATTGATTGGGGGAAGAGAAAGAAGTGGAAAAAGAAAATCCACATTAATTAATTAACACAATAATATAATTAAATAATAAATTTTTGATATATATATATATACTTGTAAATTTGGTGTTCCTTGGGTTAATTTCATAGTACATTGTATAACCTTAGCAATTTGATCAATGATTAATTCTCTACCATAATCGTGATTCATTAAATTGGATAAACAACGGACGGCCATCAATTGATTGGCCGGTGGTTCTGATTGATGGATATTTTCAATAATGCATTCAAACATTTCGGCGGTAAATAATTTTTTTGCAATACCAGTATGCCGTACAGCCATTCGTGTTACGTCCAACACCGGGAATAGTAAATCTTTTGGCCATTTTAATAAATTCCTTAATGTATTAACGGCTAATGAAATATCAATTGAATTGTTGTTGAAGTGTAACTGCCCAATCAATAAATGGTATAATACAAAAAAAAAACAAATTAATAAATTTGATTAATTTCGCAGTATATTAAATATTTAATGGGAATCAAAATAATTACCTCACATAATGTTACCACTACCTTTATACTATCCTCTGACATTTTCAAATTCTCTGGAACCTTTTCATTAAATTCTCTAAAGAAATTGATAAAGATTAATAAAGATGTCGTGACAGCACAATGAAAAATCTCCCCCGAACTTGACTTACTTGAGTTTTTCTTGAATTTTCAATGGCTGACACACTTCTAACATTCGATATTGCATTATGGGAAAATGTTTTTTCGCAATTTCTTTTTTACCCGATGAATAACTACTACCGCCAGTAAACGGATCTACATTTATATTATTTTGATTTGATGACGTTGAATTTGTGGTTGCATTTGTACTACCCGTTGGTACATAACGTGAACTACCAGTAAATGGATCTTGAAAAGTATTTTCATCGCTAATACAAATATATGATCATTATTATTAGTAATACAATTTTTGAATAAAAAAAAAAACGTATAACTATACTAACCGTTCGGGAGCGGACGCTACATTAATACGATTCGGTGCATTTTTAATGATAAAATTTGCAACTTGTTCTAAGTACACTTGAGGTAAAAAATTTGTATGAATAAATTTTTGGGCAACAACCCACGGATCTTCATCACAATTATATGGTAATTTTAATGGTGGTGATGTTTCGGATATATCAATATCAAATACATAATCATATTCTTTACCAGCATACTTTGTTTTTCCCTTTTGTACACCTTCGGTACTCGCTTCAGCCGCACCCGTTACATCACCTAAACATTTCCATTCACCATTTTCAAATTGATGACATTTTATTGAACCATCTGGATAACGTATCATTGTTTTTTGTCCTTCTCTACCAACATTTAATAATTTCTCTGGACCAGGTAAACTAAAAATCAATTTAATATTAATTATGGAATTTTACTATACTCCAAAAAAAAAAAAACCAAAAAAACCAATTTGATATTACTCTTTAACTTGTATGCCACCAATTTCTTTAGTTTGAGCATCAATATGCGCTTGAACAGCTTCATTGAATGCTTTTTGCTCGGATTCCTTAGCAAATCGCCGTGGATCTTTGGTGAAAACCCGTACAATTCCATCACTTGTTCCCGTTACAATATCATCATTATTATCTAAATATGCCACGGACCATACCGATTCGGCTGGTAATTTTATACAATCTTTAATTTCACCACGGACTTTATCCCATAATCGTACGGTACCATCTTCGCCAGCCGTCAAACATCCACACAATTTTTTACTATACACAATTGAATACACATAATTGGAATGACCGTATAATTCACCCATACTATCACCGTTCATTGTCCAATATTTAATAATAGCATCATTCGAACAGGTAGCAAATGTTTCATCGGGTAAAATAGCAATACCACGTATACAATCCATATGTGCCTCATTAATAATTCTAAATTTTTCACCCGTTGCATGCCAAATAATAATTGATTTGTCTGCCGATCCCGTTACATACTGTTTTCTCTCCATAAAGGTGGCAACTGCCCAGACAGCCGCTTCATGTCCGGTCAATTCAATTGATGTTGTCTCACCAAATGGTAAAATTGTCCATATACGTGCTGTTTTATCCCAACTACCTGTTATCAGTGTTCCATCATCACATCCCATTGTCATAGAACATACTATATTGAAATTCGATTAATATAATAATAATAATAAAATATTTAACAGTTTATTTTGTGAATAAATTTTAATTATACCGGTTGATGTGTGTCCCTTTAATGTTGTGAATGGTACACGTTCGCCTAATACATAAACACAAATGGTCGAATCATTACTGCCGGTACATAACCATTTTTCATTTAATTTATTTTCCATTATACATAATGAAGCAACGAAATTCGAATGATGTGCTAAACTATCCGTTTCATGGTATTCATTTCTATAATTTAATATGGAAAATGAAAAAATTAAATAAATTAAAAAAACAGATACACTCCAATACAAAATTCATTATAGTTTGATAATGAATTAATCATATTTTTTAATTGCTAAAGGATAATAAAAGAATCAATATGTGATTTATTCTATAAATATTCTATATTATTTACCCTTCGTTTTTCCAAATTTTTACCAGCTTATCTCGGGATCCGGATATTATAGTACTATCAACACCAATAACTGAACGTACATCAGATGAATGACCACTTAGTTCACAACTTAATTTATATTCTTCAAAATACATATTTAATTTTTTTTTAATAAAGATTAAATTAATTTAAAAAAAAAAAACTCTTTAAAATAGTGTTTTATTTTATTTATTTTTTTTTAATTACAACTTTTAATTAGACAATACAAAATGAATTAAAAATTAAAACACAGATAAACCAAACCAAACCAATGGAAAGAACCAGCAACCGCACAACAAATCAAATGAAATTATGAAAATGCAAATATTTTTTTTTTATTTATATTTTTTATCTAACAAAAAAAAAGTGAGGTTAAGGTTTTATGGTAATTATTATTTTATTTATTGCAATCATTTTTGACTGCTGCGTTAAAAAAAAAATCCATGGAATTATACATGATAAATCCAAAAAAAAAAAAAATCAATTCGTTTGTGTCTAAACTAAATAGATAAATAAATTTGATAAGAGATAAGAAAAAAATTAAATATTTCATTTGTAACATTTGTTATGCTATAAATACTTAAAAATGCATTTTTACTGCCTTTAACAAAGACAATTTTAATAAAGACATTTTTAGAACATTCTGTTTTATTAACAGAATACCAAAATTTTACTATTTTCAAAATTTCATAGCCGCATAACAAAAATTTTTTAGAATAAGCTTGAATGTATCCTATATATTAGATTTTATTTAAAATAGTCTTTAATATATTTAGATGTTTGTTTTACATTTTTATTCATAAGTTGTAAGGACGCGTAACTATTAGTTCTTTCACAATCATTATTTGTTTAAAGGATGAATTATTCTATATGCAGCCCATCCCATAAACATAAATATTAAATTACCTCACAGCATCATCGCATGTTTTACCTTTTCAATACCTTTTTTGTTGTTGAGGTGTTTCATTTAAATTGATTTCTATACTTCAGATTCGTGTTCATTAAAAGAATCATTTTGTTCATAGTTTTCTTCATTAATCCATTCATTTATATGTCGTGATGATGATAATCATGTAAATTACCTTCCATCGAATTAATTTCATTTAGCAATTCTGTTCTATAATCCGTAATCCGGATTATAGACGTTATTGAAAAATCCGGGATGTGGAAGTTCATAGTGTAAATATTTTACCGATACGGATTACTGGAAATCCGGACTATTATTGGAGGTTCGGATTAGTAGAGAGGACTTGATTTAAATCAAGAGTACTTATAAGAGATGTTAATAATATATACCTGAATTTGTTACTTTCATTTAAATATTTTCAATTATACAATTAATTATTTCTGCAAACACTTCACTATACTAAACAGTAAATAAAACAAACCGGTCGCAAACCGAATCCGCATTCGATCTTTTCACATCCGAAACCGCAACCGCCAAGGCATCACCCCCCCCCCCTCCCCCCCATCTAATAGGACTTTTAGTTCCTCAGTTCCGCCCATGAATTATACTATCCTTTAACTACATCAATTAATTTTTGTTAAATTAAAAATATGTTTTAATTTGGTTTTGATGTGATATATAAGTGTCTGTAAAAACAACATTATAATTTTAGAATTTTGTAGAAGTTTACGCCATGCGGAAGTTTACGATTATTTTGGATCTCCTTTTCAGGACAGCATTCGAGAAAGGCCGGTGTTGCCATTGTATCTAGACCACTATTGATCATTTCAAGGTCGTCCATGTTACTTGCTTGATCCGTGGTGGCCCTCAATCCTTCCCGCCATTAATTGCTTATGTAATACCCAGTTAGTGGATTTCTAAATTTTGTTTTTATGCTGATACTATAGCTTCAATGTTGAATATACAATATGATTGTGATCAGAGAACAGAGAAGTTTCGTTCGATACATCTCGCGTTCAACTATTTTGTTGCTAATCAATGGAGTGCTTATAGTGAGGTCTCTATTACTTCTTACCTAAGACAATATACAAGCAGCGAAGAACGGTGGTATACCTGTGCCAACCCCACGGTAAAATTTTGGTTTGTCGCGGTATGGCTTTACATTCGTTAACGAGAGTCCGACATTATTAGAGTCCGCATGTAAAAACGGATTTCCTCATCCAAAAAAATAAGCAATCTTTGGTATTCAATGTTAATCGAAATAAACAAATAATAGTTTCGCCAATCACCATTGTGTTGTAAATGTTAAAAATGCCAACCTAAAATTCTAACGGAATTTTGGGGTCGTGGGTTCGAATGCTACTGAAGACATAAAATATGTTTTGTGTTTTCGGTTATTTTTCGAATCTGAATTTTAACACAGAGTTAATGTATTTTCCCATTGCGGTTGGTCGTACGGCTAATTACCGACACCGTAAAACCCACAAATTAAGAAACCACAGAATGCTGTTGTTGGACGCTAAAACCAGATTGTTGGCTGTAAAGCGAAAAATTAATTAATTAATTTAATCACTTATCACTTAAATGTAGAATTCTAAGGTTTTCGGGGCGCTAAACCGATTCTGTTGTAGTAATGAACAAAAAGAAACAAGATACCGTTAGAGAGGAAATATATCAAACAACCCTCGTATATAATTTAAATTTATATATATATATTTATATATGTATATAGATGATAAGAATTTCTATATATAGTATTCAACCTTATCAGAGAGCATATGAATATGTGCATTTGTATTCATCGCGTTCAAATATATATGTTATATGTATATAATGTTATCATAGAAACAACAAAAAAAAAACTACATATGCATACGCGTTTATTTATTGGCGTTCCCCAAATGGCGCTCCAACACCAATATATTATAATTAAAGAAAGAATCAATTTTTGTTTTTCCATTCCGCTCAGTTTTTATTATTTGCATATGATATTGATATTATATTGTAAAATGTTTGATAAATTTATATATTTTGTTGAGGTACTTTTATTCTACCATATATATACACATATGTAGATATTAGCGAATTGTATAATATAATGATAATATCAACATATAATGATAAAATCATTGCAATTATTTGTATCGGCAGTAAAATACGGGGAAAAAAACTCAATTTTATTCCTTTATTGGTGTATATGTATATAGGGTTTTCCTTTGCAACCGAGCATATATATTTTTATATACCAGGTGTAGCGATATGAAGTGAGCGACATGATGATCAGAAAATGATGATTTGAGGAAAGGCATTAATTTTTTGGTTTTCATTTAAAGAAAAATGAGATGCAGAGTCGCATCGAATGCTTGTCGGTGATGCGCATATGGAGATTGTGATGTATCAGAAGCAATATTCAAAAGTGATGGTGGATTCAACGATTCAGACATATTGATTTTGTTGTGAGAAATAAAGAACGGCGAAGACCACCAAATAAGTTTTGAAGACGTGGAATTACAAGCAATATTGGATGAATATACAACGGTGGTCAGTTAAATAACACAGTGATTCATTACGCCAAATATTTTAGTTTTACAAGTACAAAATATATATACAAAAACCGATAAGTTTTTGGAAAAATGTGTTATGGACCGATGAATCAAAGTATGGACCGATGTGGATCAGATGGAAAAGTGTATGATGAAAAGTGATTGATGCTTGGATTACGTAGACGTCGTACCGTCTACGTAATCAAAGCATCAATCCATTATACACATTAAAACAGGAAAACGTGCTGGCGGTAATATCATGGTTTGGGGAGCACTATCTTGGCATGGTATTGGTCGAATAGACAGAATAGAAGGGAAAATGAGTCAGTATATGTATAAAACATACTTGAAAATGCAATGGAACCATATGCTGATGATAGTATGCGACTTAAAAGGAAATTTATGGACGATAACGATCAAAATTCACCGCTCGTTGCATAAAAAGATGGCTGTTAGAACAACAAATTAGTGTATTAGATTGGACGGCACAAACGCCGGGCTTGAATCCCGTTGAGAATTTGTAGGGAGATGTTGAAAAGGTGATTAGTGAAAATCGTCCAAGAAATTTGGACAAATTGTGGGTAGTAGTGCAAGTGGATTGGCTTGCAATCGCATCAGGTCGATGCAAACGTTTGGTGGAAAGTATACGTCGTCGGTGTGCTGAAGTAACTAAAATGAAAAGGTACCCAACAAAATATTAAACCAACTTTTAATCAATTTTTTATTAATGTGGCATTTTGTGATGCAAATAAAGCCAAAGTTCGTGGACTGTGCTATTTACATGACCACTTAACATTAAGAATTTTTTACGTTTTATGTTCAGAATGTTTTTTTAAAGAAAATATAGACATTTATTTACATTAATTATGAAATTAAGTATTACTGTATCATTTCTATATAAATTCCCTTAGGCATTGTTTCTTAACAAAATCGGCGAGCGAAAATACCACCGGAACGGAAAAATTTCCGTCGAAATTTTTCATTATTTTACGTTCCGTCGGTGACGGAAAATTGCAAAAGTGACCTTTGCATATATTAAAAAGAAAATATTAAAAATTAAAAATAAATTGTTTGGATACTTACAAAAACAATAACAAATATTTGATATTGATTTTTTTATATTTCAATATAAAAAAAATCACTGAAAATTTTCAGAAAATATTTCTTAAAAAACACTTTTTCGGTGCCGGACAATTTTTCGCCCCAAAATAAATTCCGTTCCGGTGGTATTTTCCGTCGCCGATTTTGTTAAAAAAACAATGCTTTAGTCGCAGTTTAACACTGTTTCCATTAGATATTTTGAAGAATTCAATCCAAAAAATGGGTGTGTTATTCAACTGACCACCGCGCTGTATATGACACTTTGAATCAAAAACAAAATGGCAGATATGTTAAATGTTGCACACCGAACAATATCTGACCGTTTAAAAGCTTAAATGATTAAAAGCCATAAATTAAACGAAATACAGATGGAAAATCGAAAAAATGCTTGCGAAATTTCAAAATTCAAGGGAGTTGCTTCCCCACCCGCCGTATTCACCAAAATTGGGTCCTCCCAACTACGCGAAATTTATTTTCATCGATGATTTTCATTGGCTAAACTTCACTTCAATTCCTAAACGAAGAAGCCCAAAATTGGGTGTCTGATTGGGGGTTTCTTCAAAAGACGAACAATTCTATTGGCGTGCGGTATCCACAAATTGCCGCAGCAGAAAAGGTGGTCAAAATGTATAGAAAGCAATGACGGCCGGCCAATACTTTGAATTTGAAATGTTTTTTGTTTTACTTTTCCAATTAAATTTTTCACTTCATACCGCTACACCTGGTACATATATAAACAATTTTATGTTCATTTTTTTTTTTTGTTTTTTTTTTTTTGAATTTGTTTGAGGAAAATATATAAAATTTTCTCTATTTTACATTTTAGTTTTACTTAAACATTCCTCGAAGTTCGAAGTCTGTATGTTTGGATTTTTATTAACGTCGTGTGTCGTCTCAGAATTTATGAATAAATAAAAATATAATTATTGTATTGTATTGTATATGATATAGTGGGTGAATGTGATGATATTTTTTATTTGACAAATTCTTTTATATACTGTAAATATGTATTATAAGCAATGTGTTTGATTTGATATATATTATAATACAGAATTTAACAAAGATTAAATATTCATATATATGGTTGTAAATTGATAAATTATTTATATATTTTTGTTTTGTATATATAATTTAAATAAAATATATTTATATTATTATTATTGAATTGTTTGGTTTGTTTTTTTTTCTTTTTATAAGTAAATATCTATATATTTGATAAGAGATAATAATAAGTGGAACATCGATTTGAAGGGCGCGGTATATATATACATAATACATAAGTAATTATTATATGTTTTTGTTCTTGTGTGATTTTTTGTTTTTTTTTTTTCTTCTTTAAATAATTAATATTTTGAAAAATGTATTCAGTTAAAATAAATAATTAATTTATTCTGTGGTGATAAAATTAATAATTAAAATTTCTTTCATCGGTATTTTTTTGGATATATTATTATTTATCTGTGGATTGTATAAATATACGTATATATATACAACAAGTGTTTGTAATATATTTATTTGAATATTATTAAAACCGCGTGTGTTTTATTATTTATAATAATATAAAATAATAATTTTATATATCAATTTATTAGCTGAGGTAGTCGCAACGCAACAATTTTTAAAGTATATATTTATTCGTATTATGTTATGAAAAAACAAAAAAAAAACATTATAAGAATATAATAAAAATTAAAAATATTATACACAAATAATTTTCACAGACAGCGAGAATATTCTTGAGTTTTTTTTTTTGCTAAAACATCAATTAGAATTCTAAAATAATATTTTTGTTATTTAAAAGCAAAAGAAAAACAAAACTCGTTATAAAAAAAAAACAGAAAAGAAAAGAAAAGAAAATGTATTTTTAAAAGGTATGTTTATTTTTATTATTACATTCATTCTATCTATCTATCTATTTGATTCAGAGGCGTCTCGTGACAAAATTGTTCTAAATATGCAAGGATATTTCGAGAGGAGCAGGTTGTATATATTGGGATCCTGCATTATAAATGTCGATTTTTTGGCTTGAACATAACAAAATGATTGAGTACATTAACCAATATATTTCCCATCGTTAGCTATAGGACTTCCTCCCATCTTTTAAGAAGTTTGTTGATTCCTTTCTGTTTGAAAAACTCCTCATCTTTTGTCCCAATCCATTTATCGACCCATTTTCGCACTTCTTCAGCATTTCAAAGCAAAGCGTACATCTGTCAGGCTGACCTGCATTGATCTGAACAAATGGTAATCAGAAGGAGCAAGGTCTGGAGAGTACGGGCGGTGATCAAGATGATCCCAACCGAGCCTCTTTATTTTTTCCTTAACGATGTTTGCACGATGTGGTCTGGCATTGTCATCGTGCATTAAAACTTTGTGGTGTTTTCGAGCTATCAATGGTCGTTTTTCGTTCAATTTCTTTGCCAATTCGCCCAGTTGTCGTCGGCGGTAGCGATCAGATGTAACCGTTTCATTCGGTTTTAATAGGTCATAATACACGTCACCCTTCTTATCCCACCAAATGCACAGCATAAGGTTCTGGCAATATCAATATCGCGTTTTGATTGTGAAGTTGATGGTTGGCCGGGATCAACATATGATGCTTTACGTTTAGGGTTGTCGTAATACATCCACTTTTCATCGCCAGTGACAATTCGACTCAACAAACTATGTTTTTTGTGCTCGGCACAAAAGATGTTTATGGCATGCATCGATTCGTGCCTTGAGTTGATTTTTATTCAGTTGATGTGGTACCCATTTTCCAAGTTTTCTAATATTTTCCATTGAATGCAAACGTCTAGAAATGGTAGAGGCATCTACATTCAACTTTAATACAAGCTTTTGTTGCGTTCGACACGAATTTTCATCCAACAATGCCTGCAACAATGCTGAAACCCGACTGAAAGTGCTAAACTGCTCATTTGCCAAATGTTTAAACTATTTTGGTTTTTTTTTTTTTTTTGTAAAATAATTAATTTGCTTTCAAACATGTTCCTTTCGAAATATCCTATCTTTTTGGTAATGGTATAGATCAGCTTTTTTGGGGGAGACGCCACTGCTATCTATCTATCTACAATTCTACTATATGTACATCTATATATATGTATATAATATTATTGTTGATGTAGATTTTGTTTTTAATTCGTATATTATATATATAAATACTTTTCATTCGTTTACGTTTTTATTTTTTGTATAGTTTTTCTTTCAATATATTTGCAAATAAAACAACTAAAAGAAAAAAAAACCTCTTATATTTTTAGAAATGCATTTAAATAATTGTTTTAGATATGTCTATTTTTAAGAGAAGAAAATATATTTTTTATACATAATTTTGTTAATTTATTTATAAATTTTTTATTATTTTTTGAAATCTTTATTTTTTTTTTCTTAAATTTAAATAAATGTATACGAAATTAGAATGTAAATGAAACGGAAAATTTTTTTGTTTTTTGTTTTCGTTAATTCGTCTTTAAAAATTTTCCTTAAATATATATAGATAAAAAGATTTGTATATTATTGTTAAGCTTCTTCCTATATAGAAAATTTTCATATATACCTTTTATATATATATATATATATATATATATGGAAATATTTGGGAAATCTGAGGTTCGAATCCTACTGAAGACATAAAATATGTTTTTTGGTTTTCGGTTATTTTTCGAATCTGAATTTTAAAACACGAGTTGTATTTTTCCCTTGCGATTGGTCGTACGGCTAATTACCACAAATTAAGTAAAATCCACAAATTAAGAAACTAACAACAGAAAGGCTGTTTGTTGTTGGACGATAAAACCCGAATGCGATAATTTTTTTTCCTATAGAGAAATTCTTATGAACATATTCATTCTTATGTAAAATAAAAAATAAATTAATAAATTATTCGTTTTTATATTTATATAATTTATACATCTTCTAAAAAATAATTTTTCATTATATGTATAAATCATAAATATTGAATTTAAGGTGAAAAAAGCGACCAAAGTTAGTGCGATGTGTTTTATAAGCATAAAAAAATTCCATGGACCGCAAGAACTTGAAATTAATTAATATCCGAAGTTGCGAAAGTAACCAATGACAATCGATTTTACCTTGCAACAAGTTGGTAATAAATGTCAATCGTATAAGTAATCCTTATGCCTTAACAGAGTATGGATAAATTTAGAAGGTTCAGTCTCCCCTCATATATAGGATGATAAATGATAGGGATTGCTCTACGGAAATATTATAATCTTTTGAATGGATATCATTCTTTCAATATGTACCCCACAATGTAGTGACCACACTTGACATGTATATTAAGTAATTTATCTGATGAGTGAAATAAATAACGTCCTCATACAATAAGGGTCCAATATTTAACACATCTCGTGTTCAATGAATCCCGCAATAATGAATATGCCATATAAACCTCAAAAGAAAAATGTAATTATTGAATGTAATTTAATCATCAAGACACCTAAGGATACCTAATTACATTGAACGTTGACAAATTAATATGATTAAAACGATAGATAATTTCGGGATGACCACCAGTACCGATTTACCAGAACATAATTCATTCTATAAGTCATAACAATTCTGAGGGCAAGTAATCGATTTAAAGATCTTTAGATCATCCACATACATATAATAATAAACATTTTGAACTTTTAATAATATTCGGCAAATCACATAAATATGAACCAAACCCAAACCAAACTCTTACTGATATCATTAAATACACAATCAAATTGAGAACCAGAGTTAAAATGTTCAAATCGGCAAGATGAAAATTGCATTAAATTTGTCATTGTTAATCTACCACGAATAAATCCATGTGGTTCGGAACATATATGATAGATGTAATATTAAAGTAAATAATAATACATTAGAAATTACTCCTTAAACATTTTTTAGAATCACAGAAAGCGATTGCGATAATTCTTAATATCATCCTTAACGCCGTTCTTATAGGGGGGAAGTTCACACTCATATCAAGGATGAATAAGTGATTTATGAAAGGACAATTTTAAAAGAACAAAAAACAGTTAAATAATAGAACAAAACAGTTGTAAAATAAAATTTCAGCAACATCAAGTGTGTATATACGAATGAAGGAAACTTCAATCATAAATAATTCCAGCTCAATTATAAATATTGTATTATAACAGTTGGACTGAAAAGTTCATAGGCTAACATAGAAAAAACTTTTTTTTTTATAAAATTTGATTTTGTTATTCAATATAGTTAGTTGCCTTCGAGGGCGATACAACGATTATAGCGTTCAGACAATTTTTCTATACCATTTTTATAATACGATTTGTCTTTAGCCTCAAAATAAACCTCAGTTTCGGCGATTACCTCTTCATCGACGTTAAATTTCTTTCCAGAGAAGAGGAAAAACAGGTCGCTGGTAGCCAGATTTGGAGAAAACGGCTGATGGGGAAGCAATTCAAATCCCAATTCATGTAGTTTTGCCATCGTTTTCATTGTTGTTTCTTGGGTCGATTGTGAGCTCGTGCGACACCCACTTTGTACAGAACTTTTGCATACTCAAATATTCAATCACAATATGGCCAACACGATCCTTTGATCTTTAGCGTATCAGTTATCTCGACCAACTTCACTTTACGGTTATCCAAAATTATTTTGTGAACTTTTTTGTTTGTTTTTTTGGGTAACAGCGTCTTTGGGACGTCCACTGCGTGCATCGTCCTTGGTGCCCATTCCGCCTCGTTTAAACTTAGCAAACCACTTCTTAACGGCTGATTTTCCCGGTACAAAGTCCGAATAATGTTTATCAAGCCCGGCCTTTGCTTCAACAGTCTTTTTTTTCGCCAAAAAGCAATGCTTTATTTTAACACACAAAATTCCTTTTTATTCATTTTTTTTAAACTAACACAAGTTGCTTCACCCAAAACGCTATATCTCATAAACTAATGGTTCGAAAGCGGTCAAATTAATATACGTATCTTTTGAAGGTTAGTACTAACTAAAAATCATATAGATTTAATAACTGTAGCGCCATTTTATGTGTCAGCCCACCTGACAAAATTAAGAAAACAACAAATAATTTTTTTTTAATTTAAATATCAAAAAGACGTTTGCAATGAATTTATAATAAATCTGCAGAATGTGAAATCCCACACCACATCGCTGTGATCGATCGATCATATTCACATAAGCCTTCATATAATAATCGTTGCTGTCGTTTTGCGCTGTTTTGGGGAAACTGTGTTGCGATAAAGATTATTTATTAAAAGACCACGTAATTTTTAATATGCTTTTCAGATCTTGCGACGGTGAGATTTACCTATATATTTTACCAATTAAATCTGATTCTGGAAATAAATTCGTATGATATTACTATAATGAAATTATGGCAGTTTTGAATATAAAAAAGCAATCAGCACATTTGAAATAATGAAATTAATGAATTATACCAGTCCCGACCGCTCGTAATTTGGATAATGTAATTCAGGATTTAAAATAACATACGGGATTGCACAACCTATAATATAAAATCTTACGATATATTTATAATATAATTACTTAAAAGTTCTTATATTGGTAAGATCGTTAATCCCAATTGGATGAGTAAATATCATTTCCATATAATAAATCCGATTATATTATTATTTATATTGTAGATAGAAGGAATTGAATATACTTTAAATTTTCCATAATTTCATTTCATTTAATATAAATATATATGATAAAATATATTGTTTTATGTGAAGTGAATACATATCATATCTGCTATGATAATATTTTACTTTGTATTTATAATCACCGCGTCAGATTAAAATCGATTTAAAAAATTAGTATTATCTATATATATATATATATTATATTATATCAAATTATATTAAATACTAATCATTTAATTGCCCTAATTCTTAGCAAAATTTATTGCAAATATTAAATAGTTATATATGTTACGTAATAACATTCATTAAAGTAGTCTCAGCAACAATAACATTTAAGTTAGTTTAATTTTTATACACAATTTTAAATCGAGATTGTGTAAAATTTATACAAAAAGTTATTAACTATAACTAATAGAACTGAAGAAATATTCAAATATTCAATCAACGTTTCAACTTGTAACTTCAATTTGTTTAATAGCATTCCGTGTAACTTTGTGTATAAAATTTTCTTGAGAATATGGTAAAAATGTATATATATACAATAATTATTATCATCGCTTATATGAATATCATTTTCAATTGAATTTCAAAAATATATAAATCTACACACAAATATTTTTAATTAAGTTCATTTTATAACCGCAACAATCCATCCAACTAAAATATAAAAAAATGTATTTATTTATTTATGTTATAGTATAAAGAAGATATGAAATACACCAAAAAAAAAAAAAAACCATAAACAAAATTTAATCATCTATATAATTAAAGCTGCTTAAAATGTGTTAAAACTTTTTTGTCGTTATACGAACAAATAAATAAATATATACCTTCTTCCATGTATACATTGAATTATTTATAATAAGCTTATAAGTTTAATTTTTAATTGCAAAGACAAAATATATAAATGCGACTTTATCGAAAAATTATTTCATTTACGTAAATAACAATAATAAAAAAAAACAAACGCTGTCAGACAAACACATGTAACAGGCCGCACATACTGTAAAGTGGCTTTAGATCATTTTTTCACCCGTCATCTAGGATTTTCACCCGTCATCTAGCCGATAAAATTTTAATCAGAAACGATGCGCGACACAAATATATATTTAAATTGATTCCCCATTGGATTGGGATTGACATGGAAGCTTCTGTATCGGATAGAGCCATAGGACATGTAAAATTTCTATTCAATTGGTTAGAAACTGAAACGAAAAATCTCTGGATGTGTATGAGAGTACCGGGATGGGATGGGATTAGAAAACATTTTCAGGAATGTATAATTTTGTGTTTGTGTTTGGTAAT
This sequence comes from Dilophus febrilis, assembly GCA_958336335.1. Taxonomy (NCBI): domain Eukaryota; kingdom Metazoa; phylum Arthropoda; class Insecta; order Diptera; family Bibionidae; genus Dilophus; species Dilophus febrilis. The sequence goes on from OY284471.1 coordinate 34,920,755, forward strand.
AAAACCCTTATATTATATGCAGATTATTATTTGTACCTATTCTGCCTATCTCTTCTTTTATTTTATTTTCCTTCTATGTTTTGTCATTTTACATGTAAAATTTCTAAAAGTTAGAATAGAAGTTTTTTTAGAAGAAATTCGTATTCTGTCTACATAAATTTCGATACTTTTCTCTTATAACCTTCTTCTATATTTTTGATATTTTATAAAAGTGAGAAAATTTTTCTCAGACATTGAACTGAAGGCAGATATTAAAAGTTTTCACTACAACCTTAAAGGTAATTCAATTACCTATTAATTTGGTGCTGGCTGATTATCATCCGGTTCAGTAGTTTAAAAGTTACAGCTTAATTACTGAATGTATATTTTTCAATGCGGCTTGTAGAGGGTCAAGCGGGACACCCTGTATATAAAGTTCTAAATGTAAAAAAAAATTTCAAACAAATATCTTAAAAGCTCATTGAGATATACGAGCAACAAAAAGGTCGGAAAGTTTGTAGCGTTTGGGGAAAAAATTGGTACCAAATTCTAAAAAATTACATTCCCATTACAATCCATACAAATTTAAAGGATTATTCTGTTTCTAACCAATTGGCTAGAAATTTTGGATATGGAGGTTTGAAGAAAAATGGAAGAACTTTTATATCGCAGAATTTTTTTCTATCCCCTCCAAGAGTTCAAATAAAATTCCAATAGATGATTAGATATATATCGATCTGTTTCTAACCAATTGTTCTAAAATTTTGCATATACTGGTTTTGCAACCCAATTGTAAAATATTACATTCCAAGCAATTCTTGCCATCCCATCCACATCCACGAGTTCCCATACAACTTCAATGGTGTTCTTGGAAATAAATTTGAATATATTAGTGTGGCACATCATTTTATATTAAAATTTTATGATGAGATGATTATTGATAAATGTAACTCACCTTTACATCCCTGGCCACCAATATGTACATTCCGTTAAAGGTGTTAGCCTGTAGCCAGTGTTTTTTATTTATAAATTTCATTATACATGTAGTAAAATTCTCAATTTATTATTTTTATATAGATATGTTACTTTTTACATATGAATATATGATGGTATAATAAAATGATTTTATAATTCCATCCATATAAATATATAATTACTATTAATTTATACCGCGTGGTTATTTGATAATAAACATGACATTAATATGCGAGTTGATAAAGTGATAAAGTGATAAAGTGGCGATAGATCTATTCGTATATATGTATATGCGTGTATTTATATTATATAGAAATGATAATAATACATAAAAAATTGATAACAAAGCGAATATATTTAAAAATTATGAATGTATTGTATATATAGAGAGCATTTACGCGCCTATAATATATTATAAGTTTTCAATCAGCCCCAATCAGTATAAGCAAATAAATATTATTTATATATATATACATTTAAATATTCTGAAACAAAAAAAAAAACAATTAATTAAAAAAATTATCTTAAATTTAAATTGATAATATAAACAGAAAAATATTCGTATTCGTTTTTTTTTTGTAATAAATTGTTATAAAACACCTTTTGTTAACGCATTTATATTTATTTTTCAATTGTTGAATTTCTATATGTTTGTTTTTACTGTGTATGATTACTCATTTCAAATCGTGATTATAATTTTACTATATATATATATATTTATATATAGTAAATTCTCCTAATTGGACCCCTCTGTAATCGGACCACAATTAATACTGTAAAGGTTCGTCATAAACATCTGTATATATTTATCTTTGTAAAGGAACCACCTTGAAATTGGGCCAATGGACCATATATTAGCCTTAATTATGGATTTTCTAACCTCTTATTTTGAACCTAATTTGTATTTTTCCCATAATTTATGTCAGAAGAGGGACGGGTTGTATGGTACACAAATTCGTACATGCACAGATTTCGGTTTGTGTACGTTATAAAGACAAATTGGTAAATAAAAGACTGGCGAACCATTTTACCTGATGGAACAAAATTCGGAAAATATACTTACTTACTTTCATGCGCCTACAATCTACAAATAGTTTTGACGTTAAATCAACAGCCTTCTCCAACCGGGCCTATTCAACGCCAACTTTTATATCGAAGTATATTATTGGAACCCATCCCATGCTGCAGGAGTTCCCATACAAATCCAATGGTGTTCTTGGGAATGCAAAATTTTATAAGGAATTGATTGGTGATAAATTTAACCTTGCCTGTTTCCTATACCCTGACCACTGCTGGTATGTGTTTCCTGTTACAAACGTTTGCCCGGCAACGATTAATTATTAAACACACTCAATGATTGTTGTTTGAAATTGAAATGATGTATATATGTACATTAATTTTAATTAGAATATAAATTAGATAAACAGAATATATATATATAATTTAGTTAAATTTAATCTTATTATAATTTAACAATTTTAATAATTTTTTGATAAATCCCAAAAATCTGTATATGTGTGTATGATGCATATAGCAGTGATAATCTATATTAAATTTTATATGATTTTCATACGACAATTACGCATCTATATCCAATTCATATACGTATATGTACATAAACAATGTTTAAAGTATATTAAAATTTACATGTTGATGTGATATTTTTGAGCAAGTAATAAATTTCTATTAAAATTTTTGTAAAATAAATTTATATTTACCACTCGATTATGCTTAAAATTTTGTTTTAAAGTTATATCATTTTATATTATTGTCATCACAAAATAAAGGTTGTCCCGCATGCGTCGAGGAACATATAAGTCAGTACGTAACTTCATTGGATCAAATGGAATTGAAAACATAATCACCAATTTTGATTCGGATTCGGCTTCGTTACGACCCGGATGCCGTCAAAAACCATGATATATTTTTATAAGTTGCTTTTATCAGTAGGGCCATTCACTTCTATACGAAATACATTCGTAAATCAAATTTACGAAGGTATTTCGTATTTTTTTTACAGAAAATAAAATACACAACCTTCGTAAATAAAAACATGCGCTTCGTATCTTCGTATTGTATCTTCAAAACAAAAATACGAAGCTTTCGTAGACAAACTAAAAAAAAAACGCGCTCACATCGCGAACCTTCGTAAATAATCTATAGCTGTCAAAAAATACGAAAATTTCATTTACGAAGGTAGTATTTTTAGCATTACCCTCAGGGTCCCATGCGTTATTAAACATTGGTTGTGTGGATAACTCCAGAACTAAATTTAGATATCGAATTTACGCTTCAAAATTAAATGAAAACTAAGAAATATGGTCTGGTTTTAGGGTACTTCAATGAAAATGTGATCACGCCGGTGGTTTTCCATGTACGAACGAGGGTATCTCGAATTAATCCAGGTTGTCCCCGAACCCCACCACAATACTCCGGTTTTAGGTTCTATGGGTCATTTGAAGTCGAAAACATTCTCAAAAATTTTTTTCGTTTCGGCTTCCTTTCGAAGTTACACGAAAAAAAACCGATTTTTTGAGATTTTCATATTTTTCACATTTTGGACCACTTATCTACATAACGACATTTTTATGCTTTTTATCCTTACATCCACGTGGGTCTTTGTGAATAACTTTGAAAATATTAGAGATGGAGTATTGAGATATATGGCAAAACTATAGCTTATGAATGTAGCAAGTGTTAAATATCTAGAGAACCGTTTGCCCGATTTACATCATTTTTTCCCTTAATTGAACGGCAATTTAAAGCGGATGCAAATAGTGTATTTCATCTTTCAATTACAGTAACCAGTTATGTAGATAAGTGGCCAAGAATGTGAAAAATATGAATATTTAAAAAAAAATCGGTGTTTTTCGATTAAATCCCAAAACAAAGCCGAATCGACAAACATTTTCGATTTCAAATGATCCATAGAACCTAAAACCGGAGTATTGTAGTCGGGATCTGGGACACCCTGTACAAACATAAATATACATAAAACAATCTTTAATGAATATAGGAAATGCTTTATTATATAAAATTGGTTGATTGTTTTTTTTTGATTAACTTATTTGTTTTGTATATTCTGCCTATATTATATCAAACAGACTTAAGATGTATTAGTTATCTAATTTCATCATATACACAAATTTATATAATTTGATATACAGACTCTCATATATAGTTTTTATTGATATAGTATAGTATAATACAGTGAAATGCCAAAATGAAAAAATTATTGTATTGAAGGTGTAGCTGTTATTTTACACCATCGGCAAAGCAAACAAGCACGGAGTGTAGTGGGCGGTGAACGTGTGTAAATGGTGTGATGAAAGTAACAGCTACACCTTAAACACCACACGCGGTCGAGATGGTGGACGAAACGAACAGCTATTTAACAACACTTTCTTTAGGTGGGATTGGTTGGTGTAACATGAACATGAAAAAATTGCCATACATTTATCATCATTATGCGATAAATTACTTTAAGAATTTTATTTTGTTCCTTTAGGACTTTGGCAAACGTTGCTAAAAATATTTATGTTTCACAAACATTTTACACATATTTACGATTATATGAAAATATGCGCGGTAACATTGACAAGTGAGAATTTTCTTCTGGTTATATTTAATGAAGGGATTGTATTGGATGAATAAAGTACTATAAGTCTGAATTTCGTAGTTTTGCATCGTGCAGTTTTGATGTAGTTTCGGTGAACCTTTGCTTCAATTTGAAAACTACACCAAAACTACATAAATTACCTGGTAAAATCGATTGTAGTGTTTACCAACCAAAACTACTTAACAACCCTGATGGTGAGTCTCAGTGGAGTGGAGATGCACGTGTGATCAACCGGGGGTTAAAAATAGAATAAAAAAAAAACATTCGGTTTGAAGAAAATTCCTCATTGATTAAATTTCTCAGTCAGTCAAACTTTAAATGTTTCTTTCTTTTGAAATTCAACTGTATGTAAAACTCTTACATATCAATACTTAATGCATATATACTGTATGCATAAATAGAATTAAAAGAGACTAGAACAGCAGTGGCTTGAATTCTCCATAGAAAATGTATTTACAATTTAGGCCAGCATTACTACTTATGCATTCGTGTACATATACAAAATGTAACCAAAAAACACTAGAGGCGCTGGGGGTGGGCGTACGGATAGCGTACGGGAGTCAACCAACACTCACTAGGTGTCCCTATTTACCATGTTGTGAAAAAAATATTTATAATTAAATATTACTATTTTAAATACAATTTTATGCACATTTTCTATATATTTTAATATAATTTAATTAAATTTAATGTGATTCATAATTTCAATTTTAACGAACAATATAATATTGAAATTTAATTTTAATTTCTTTTTCACAATAACTTTGTTTGTTTACGTTTTTTTTTTGTTTTTGTAATTTTTTTTTTTTATTAAAAAAAAAATTATGAGATTTATTTGGCATTTTCGATCGCCATTTTAGGAAAATTTGAGAGATATTTATCAAATTAATACATCTATACATTTGTATGGAGGCTTATTATTTTTTCTCTCACGATCATTCTAGTCTCTTTTAATTCTATTTATGCATACATTAATTCATGTTGTTATACATCTATTATCAAATTAAATAAATATAATATTGATGGAAGATATATCATTCAAGTATATGTTGTTCTATAATATACCATAAAACATATTAAAAAGAAGAATTACAAAAAGTTATTTGAATTTTGTTTGTTTTTTTTATTTGATGCGATCATGCAAATCAAAAATTAATTTTTTGACGAATTTTTTATTATTATTATTATAACTTTTTATATATTTCAATATCTGTAAGTATGTATAAATGGAGAGAGTATTCCTTTTTATGAGATAGGTTTTTTATGATTTGTTTTGTTAATTTATTTTTATTTTTTTTATGCATAAAAATGTGCTTTAAATTTACCTCAAATTATTATATAATTAATTACGTAACAGCGATTTTATCAGCGAATCTCATTTCAGGTGCCGTGGGCCGTCTCCGTTCAGCGTTCATTCATTGTTAGTGTATGCGTAATGAGTAATGATTATATATACACACACACACACATATCCATATTGTTGTTAAATTCTCTATGATACATTCGATAAAAGATTGATTGACCGAGGTGCCCCATAGCCGAATCTGCCCCACTCTACCCTATAAGTCTTTTAAATAAGTATGGATTGTTTAATTAAAGTATAGATCATCAAATTTATGTCTTATAAGTCTTTTAAGTATTGTTTAAAAATTATAAATCATAATATGTATGTTTGAATATATTTATTTATTTTGATAAAGAAATACAATTAAAATAGTATAGTATACTTAATGGATATAAGATAAAATTATGTCAAATTATGAATGATCACGAATAATAATATAATATATCTTTAATCCGAATTCATTTTAATAACCTAAAAAATGAAAACATTTCCACGAGTTTTAAATATTTTTTTAGAAACAAAAAAAACACAGGTGCTGTAAACATACTCCTTGTATAATATTTCTTATCCTATATTTTTCGTTTAAAAAAATTCGAATAATAATAAAACAATGAATATTTAAAAAAAAATCAATATTTTTTAATATAATATACGACATATTTATTTGGAATATCAAATTTTATTTATATACATACATTTTCAATTCTAAAAATGGCATTCCAACAAAAAATTTAATTTATTTATTACAACGGACAATCGACCGGCTGTAGTGTCTGACAACAGTTTTCTCTTGTTGCTTACATAATTTGTTGTTTTTACGATGTCGGTAATTAGCCGAACGAACAACCGCATGGGAAAATATGCAACTTTGTGGTAAAATTCGGATTCGAAAATAACCGGAAACACAAAACATATTTTTCAATGCGCTTCAATAGGATTCGAACCCAAGACCCCAAAAATTTTGTAAGAATTTTAGGTTGTCATTTTTATCAACTACAACACAGAGTCACATCAACGTAATAACCATAAGTCAACTTATTATAAGGTAGTATAAAACTATTTCACTTTTGTTTGCGAACTACGAATCCCAAAATAATGAAACACATTGCTATTCATTTCGCATTTTGATTTATGAATTTGTAAAAAATGAATAAACATAAAAATTAAACAACATACATAAATGTTGATAAACAAATGATTCGAAATTAACCATTTATAGTTTCATAAATATTTCAAGTACAATTACATTGTTTTAAATTGTTAGTTTCTTTAAAATATAGGTAATGTAATTTCAGACAATTCATAGGATTACTGCATATTAAAATTGCATTTGGCTGAAATTTGTATTCCATATAATTGTATTTTATATAAAATTATCTATTTGGTTTAATGCGCGAAAAAACCATACCCAGCCACCACGACCCATACAAATATTATATTTGTATTTTTTTTAGATAATTTTTGATGAATTTCAATACTGAAATTTTGAAATTGTTAGATAGAATTACAAAGAGCAATTTAAGTTTCAAAAATAATATGCGATGATTGACTAATTTACTTAAAATGTTCAAATGAATAAAATTTAATTGTTGAAATATTAATACAAAATATTAATACAAATAAAAAATTTTACAATACCAAACATTTTACTATTTTATCAAAATGATGTATGTATTTTATTTTTGGAAAATTCAATTGAATCAATTTACTTTTATAAATTGTGAACGATTTACACTTTATTTTTTAGTTATAGAAAATATAAAATTGCAGACATTAAAATCATTATAATTAAAAATTAAAATCATGAAGGTTTAGTAATATTTTGATTACAATTATTCATATACTAATTTAACTTTTTATTATCTTAAGCTAGTATTTTGTTATGCTGTAATTTATTCGATGCTAAAGAAATATATATATAACATATTTAAATAATTTAAAATACGAAATTTAACAAATTTTCAAACTAATTGATAAAAGATTGTTTAAATCGAGACCTTTCATTATCGATTATCAATTTCATATTATTTGTTGGTAATTTCGATTGATAAATGATTGATTCTGATGGATGAATTTGAGATGTATTTTAATTATTATAATAATTATTATTATTATTATTATTATTATTATTATTATTATTATTATTATTATTATTATTATTATTATTATTATTATTATTATTATTATTATTATTATTATTATTATTATTATTATTATTA